>JAPPVO010000002.1:13197602-13762611 GCA_030407325.1 Camellia japonica | reverse complement strand
GGTCTAATCGTGAAACCAACATTACAGAGTGAGCTAACAGGTAGTGCCGCAGCTTCCTGGTAGCCCATACCAAGGCTAAGCAAGCCTTTTCCAACGGTGTGTAGCGAGTCTCATACTCCAGCATCTTCTTGCTCAGGTAGTAGATGGCCCTCTCCACCTTTGCCTCTGATTCTTTCTGCGCAAGCATGCAGCCCATTGTAGTCTCAGTTACTGAAAGGTACAAAATCAACGGTCTCCCCGGGCTCTGGCGGTGACAACACGGCGGGTTCTGTAAGTATTCCTTGATCTGTTCAAAAGCAGCTTGGCATCGGCCGTCCCATTGGAATTTCTTTCCTTTCTTCAGGAGGCCAAAAAGTGTTCACAAGTCAAGGTTAATTTTGAGATAAACCGTCTTATGAATTGCACTTTACCCAGAAAGCCTCGCACCTCCTTTTCAGTCCTTGGTGGTGGCATTTCTAAGATGCCTTGATTTTGGAAGGGTCGACTTCGATACCTCTCTGTGTAATCAGAAACCCCACATTTTCCCTGCTGTAACACCGAACGTACACTTCTGAGGATTCAGCTGCAACCGAAATTCTCTGATCCTTTGGAAGAACTTTTGCAAGGCGGTGTAGTGGCCCTCTCTTTCTTTGGACTTGACAATCATGTCGTCCACGTACACCTCAACCTCTTTGTGGATCATGTCGTGCAATATTGTGGTCGCGGCCCGTTGATATGTAGCTCCAGCATTCTTCAACCCAAATGGCATCACCCTGTAATAGTAGTCCTCCCCCGGGGTGGTGAAAGCAGTCTTTCTCCCGGTCTTCAGGTGCCATCACTATCTGATTGTAGCCTGAGAAACCATCCATGAACGAAAGCAAAGCATGCCCCGCTGTGAAGTCCACTAACTCATCGATATGCGGCAAGGGAAGTCGTCCTTCGGACTAGCTCTGTTCAAATCCCTGAAATCCACGCATACCCGGATCCTGCCATCCTTCTTCGGCACCGGAACAATGTTGGCCAACCAAGTCGGGTATTCGGATACCAGCAGGAAACCTGCGTCAATTTGCTTGGTGACCTCTTCTTAATCTTGAGAGGCCCAGTCCGGGCGGATCCTTCTGAGTTTTTGTTTAACGGGTCGGCCTCGGGTCAAGAGGGATCCGGTGCTGTACAATCTCAGGATCGATCCCAGGCATGTCTTCGTAGGACCACGCGAAAACATCTTTGAAATCTTTTAATAAAGCGACTAAGCGCTCGCGTTCCTCCGAAGACAACGTGGACCCGATCTGGACCAGCCGCGGGTCCTCCTCAGTACCAATATTCACAGTAGTGATTTCATCCATTAAGGGTTTAACAAATCTTTCCTGCTCTTGTTCAATTAAGCGTTGCAAAACCGGAGGAATTTCTTCCTCGTCGTTTTCATCAAAATTTTGAAAGTCTGAGTTAATGCAATAAATCAAGGGCACAGAAAAACTCAGAAACCACAGCCACATCATTCTCATTAAGCACATCCAAATCGTCCGATTCTTCGGTTACAACAGACTCAAAAGAGAAAGAAAAAGACGACCTGGACAGGACTGTGGTATCCGGGTTATCACCCCCTGGAATACCGGATTTAGACTCAGTCGAGCTGGAACCTGATTCCGACTCAACAGACTCGGTGGAATCAGATTCTGGCTCACTATCTGACCCGGTGCTGCTTGACAAAAATCCTTCTTCATACTGCCAAATGAGAGAGGGTGCGATAGATACATCCAAAATGTTTGTTGGTAGGCCCGCAGCCGTTTCATTCCCGATCACACATACCGAGAAGTTATCCCCCAAGCACTTCTGTTCGATCGGAGGATCTGAAAGTAGACACGCCAGCGCTACCCCCATTTCACTTTCGGCGTCCTCAGACTCCACTTTCTTGCTCTGCTCAGCCTCAGCTAATGGGTCTGTCTGCTCTTCGGCAACGTCATCCCCGGATACTGTAGGTCAAAGAAAATCTCAAACCCTGGCACACACGCTTCTCTTCCGTTTATCCACGGCTCTGGGAAGCCACAAAATGGAAAGTCCTCCCCCTCCCGACAAGCGTCCGTTTAGGGTACCCTGGATGGGTCGGTGCATTAGCTCAAAAGGCTTCCCCGCCTGCTTCGCTCTGGCTCTCCCAGCCATCTCCTTACCTTTCCTTATCCAATCCTCTTTGGTGGGCAGATAACCCAAGCCAAAGGTGTGTGGGTTGTGTGGCACTTCGGCCAACGCTGCAACGCCCTTCCGGCCGCTCTTTCCCAATCCCATCCCGGGGATGTGTTGAAGCTTGTTCATGAGGTATACTGATTGTGCACTAACATACCCCCTCATTAACAGCTAAGATGTTCTGCACGACCCGGCCTCAGCCAGGGTAAAACCCGACATGAACACATCCTCCATACCGTGCTCAATTTCCAAAACTGGCGTAGATACTTCTGGCGGTGGATGGATCGATGAATTTCCAAAAACGATGGCTACTCCCTTCCCATGGGGGTATTTCACCATCTGATGCAAGGTGGACGAAACTGCCTTTACTTGGTGCAACCACGGCCGCCCCAAAAGTAGATTAAAGGTCGCAGGAACTTCTAAGACGTGAAAGTCTACCTCATGCTATCCCAGCCCAACCTTGGTCTGAATTTTCACTGTCCCCATTACTTCTCTGCTTGTGTTATCATATGCCTGAATCACCTGGGCTGTCGCGCAAAGTCCGCGGTCTTTAAACCGATTGCATATGCAGTCCTTGCCGGACACACATTGATGGCGGACCCTGTGTCGATAAGCACCACGGGTATCCATTTGTTTCTGCACTCCACAGAGATGTAGAGTGGCTTGTTATGGTTCGCACCCTCAGGTGGCAATTCTTTGTCGGAGAAAGTCAACATCGGGGTAGCCCCCCTCCTGGAAAAACTAAGCCCACCAGCTGTTCGGGCGTGGTGTCTATTGAGAGCTTGGCCTTGTCCATGGCCGATAAGACAGCTTGTCGATGCACTCGCGATGCCATAAGCAGTCCCCAGATAGAGATGTCTGCCTGTATCTTTTTCAACTGCTTCAGTACAGCTTCTTCTTTGAGTTGCTTCTCTTTCTGTTTCTCCGCCTCCTTATCTTTCCCAGACGCCTCTGGCTGATCTAGATGTGGGGGCTTGAAATACCACCCGCTTCTAGTCATATGATCGACTTCGCCGATGTACCATCATTCGGTTGCTTGCTCCCCCAATCCTCATCCGTGTGGGCCAGACATGGATCATCGTCCTCCCACCACATTCTATTGGCAGCCGACAGACACCTGTCCAGCTCCGGTATGACTGTCCTCGTACTCGTAGTACCCTCCGTCCACATGTTCGCAACATTCTCTGTCCTCGTGCACACAGCACCTTCAGTCCCCTCAGGGGCCTTAGCTTTCCTGATTCTCTCAGAATCCCTGAACCTTTCTTGTTCCAACTGCGTCAGTACAGCTGGCTGTTCAACACTTCCACATTCACAATGCCCAAGTCCTGAGCGAAATTCTTAGCACCGGCGCTCTCCGGCGATGCATGATTTCCGGCCCTTCCGGCCACAACTGATGTTCTTGCCCCTGCCGGGCCCCGTTCCAACTGAGTTTCGTCGACAACATCTGGTAGGTCATCAAGCCACCCGGTGACCTCTGCTGCTGACTCCTCAAAATTGACCAGTTGACTACCATGCCCTCTGGATCTTGTTCATTGAAAAATTGGAGGTTAGCAAAGTCCCCTTCCACAGCTGCCAAGTCATCTATCCTCTGACCAGATTCATCCCCTTGTATCACACAAAGCTCTGCCCCTGCCGGCAATTCCACATTTGGCCCAACCTGGCCTACTGATAGAATGTAGTCACTCGTACTACTCCTCTACCTCTCTTCCTAAAACTCCCAGATTCCTCAGATTCTGACTCAACAATCCCATTCTTGCCTGAAATCTCCCTTGTTCTGTCTTCGACAGTCACCACCATTGGTTCGAGTTGGGCTCTGGAGATGTCCAACATGCACAAGTCAGTGCAGTCAGGAAGGAGCACCTCCGGCTTGGGTAGGTGAGAAGGAGTGATATAGATGCTAGGATCGTAAGACACGACCCCAGTCTGGATAAAGTTGATACGTTTGGGGGGTGGAGCTTGGTTGTGCGGTGGGAGAGGGTTTGTTGTGACATTGGGTTTTTCTGAGGCACAATCACCTGCTTGTCAACGAGATCTTGAATCTCATGACGCAATCTAAAACATTGGTCAGTGTCGTGACCATGTTGTTGGTGATATGCGCAGTATTTTGCTGGGTTATGAGAGGGAGGGAGTGGATTTGGCAATGGCCTCGGCTCCAGGGGCTTTAAGTGCCCTTTCCTGATTAATACCCCAGAGCCTTGGACAGGGCATATATAAATGGGGTGAAGGTTCTCTGGGCTTAAGGTTGGTATTTGGTGTTTGTGTGTTGCTTCGGACGCGCCGGAGAAAGGTGTAGCTGCCATGGGTCTTGGAGGGGGAATGGTGGTGACCATGCTTACTTCTGAAGCTCTAGCATTTGCGGCATTGCTGGTGCCTGTATTGTTGTTGCGGTTGAAGGTTCTTCTGGGTTGCTCTCTGTCATTATCAATCAAGCCCTGCTTCAAGGCATCCTCGATCTGTACTCCCATCTCATGCAGATCTGAAAAGGTAGGGAAGGGGAGCACGATCATTTTCTGCATCAGCTTAGGCTGGAGATTGCGCACAATCATCTGGATTTGATCTTTATCAGTAGACCTTAGGGTCATCATTGAGGCCTTCGCCCTCCACCTGGCTACGAACTCCGAAAAACTCTCCTTAGGCTCCTGCCTTGTTGTCTCAAGATCACAGGTTGTAATCTCGATTTGCGTGTTATAGGAGTACTGTGCAATGAAAGCCTCGGCCATCTCATCCCAGTTCCGCTTGACATCATCTTCTAATTTTGCGTACCAGATAGCGGCCACACCCGACAGGGTCCGGCCGAATAATGAAAGCTTCTACGGTCTGGTGAGGCCCATCGGCCGTAGTATATCTGAGAACAACCGGAGATGCACCATGGGATCCCCAGATCCGTCAAAGCAGTCGATTTGTGGCATTTTGAACCTATCTGGCAGCGTCACAACCACGTCAGTGTACTTGTCCTCAATGTCTGGGATGGACTTTACCCCTTGGGATTTCTTGAACAACTTCTCGAGCTTGCTCAACTTTGACGCTATATGGTCCACCTCGAACTCAAAGGGAGAGTCCGGTTAATTGACAGGCGTAGGTGCCTTGGATAGTTGAGGTAGAATCGGGGGCGGAGCCGGCCCTGTCGGGATATCCGTATCTCCCTGGACATTTGGTGCCTCCCCGGGCGCTAGAACTCCTGGTGGGGGAGGAGCTTGGTGTGAAGTAGATGCCCCGTTTGTTGTTGCAGCTCTGGCAATTAACTCTGCCTGCTGGGCCATGATCTCGGCCTGTTGTTTGGCAATTCATCTCGACGAACAGCGTCCTGCTGCATGGCTCTCATGGTCTCCTGCATCTGACGCATCATTTCCTCAACTCCTGTCGTTCCTGCCATACTACCCTGATCTATCTGAACTACCGGTAGGTCTATCTCTGGAGTAGCCTCGGGAAGCTCAACCTGACTGTTCAAAGTCCACTGATCTGGCAATCTCTGCTCGGATACACTGCGTCTTCTCGACCTCCGTCTGATAACCAGGGGTAGGAAATAATACACTGGTTGTCCGTCGACCAGATCCTCAAATCGATTGAGTCGGCGACCTCTTGTCCAGAGTGCTTGGGGAATATCTGGTTGGTCTGAAGCAATTGTGCTAAACTACCTAGCAAAAAGATAAATAAAGCAATAATAAGGAAATAAACAACCAGACAAACGGACAGCAAAACGGCTTAAAATAAACACACAACACACAGTTGGGCATCACAACACACAGTTGATAAGCTGAAATACACTGTTCTCAAGTACTGATCATTGTTCCCAAATCATGTCCCCGAACTGAATCTGATACCCGCAGATAACTGATTCCAAAATACTGAACTGGTGCCCGCAGGCCTGATACCCAAACTTGTAAACTGATACATGCATTCCTGTAGAGACGCACTCTAAAAGCACATAGCAAACAAGTGAGAGCGAAAACACCCCTATGTTGGGGTAAGGTTTCCCTGTCCTATTTTGTCAGGAGCTAGGGTTTCACTACGCACGCAGCGGTTTCAAACAACCTATAATCGGGTAAGCAACCTGTCCTAGCTTGGAATGGTCACTATGGATTCTGAATATGCACTAGGTCGAATGGTCAAAAAAGGTGCCCCGGTAAAAATCGGGGTTTGTGTTCCCATCGTGGCAGAGCCCGCAACCGGTCAGCCTTATGGCACGCTTCTCGAAGCGAGCCTCCGGCAAACCGTTCAGGAATAGCATATGGCAAACACGGTGTCCTAGGCGCACCAATGCAAATGCAATGCAAAGAAACACATAAGTGTAGTCAAAACCAGATATCATGAGTTCGAGTCAAGTTCTCTAACTCCCTAGTAGAATTGCCAGAAACTGTAGACGTCCCCGAACGTCCCGGGAGGGAATCCCATTTTGTTCATTTGGGCTCACTACAGTTCAGGACTCAATGTCACGGTCCTGTATCTAATCTCGCAGAGTGCAATGCAAGACCGATGAATCATCAAAGAGTCCAAATCCGGCAAATCGTTTTAAAAAATAGATTTTTAGAAAGAAGTGCCAAACATGGACTACTTTGCCAGATACAGAGTCGCAACCTAAATATTTATTTTGGGGGAATTTAGGAAACCCTGACTCATTGCCTAAGGCCACGTGTCCGTCATCACCAAAGTTGCCTCGGCTCGGGAACTTGGGTACGATTGGGAAGGTCACTTCGTGAGCACCCCCGCTCGCCCGATCAAAGATCGGCCTCTACTAACTATGATATCAAGTTTTGAAAACATTATGCGTTCTTATTGCGGTTATTAGCCTAGAATTACTATGTGATGCACACAGCACACAAATATAGACTGGATCGCTTGAGTTGGAACAAAACATTTCATGTTAGTTTTTTAAAGCGGTTTTCTACTCGTAAGTAGGCTAAAATGTGGATTTGCCACCCTCAGGTGGGCTTAGAAAACATGATTTTGCCACTCTCAAGTGGGCTTAAAATTCACAGTTGATGAATTGTTCCAATCCAAATAACCCAACCTTCACCCACAAGCATTCAGGCAGTTATATCATATAAACACATAGCCTCATGGTAAGCATGCTATCATGGCAGTCACCCACACACATGCAAGGATGCTAAAGCATAAGCGCTTACCGAGTACTCCAAGCCAAAACAGAAGCTATGTTAGAAATCCATGCATGATCCTAACTATGCTGAAATGCCTAATGCAACACAGGCAGGAATGCAACTACAATAGGCTCGGCTATTCTAAAGATGTCATGTGAAATGCTACAACTAACAAGTATTCAACTCGGAATTGAAATACAATGCAGTTAGTATGATGTGCCGAGCCCGATGCATGCAAGACAGATGAATGGATGCAAGCATGTGAGCATAAGTATGCTAATTAAAACATGCCCTAAACTAACCATCATAAGCTGGTAAATAAAAGGGAGAAAGACGTGGGGTTGGAAGACATACATTACACACACGCACACTTATTACAATCGTGCCCTCGCTCGGAGGGTCCGAATAAATAATTACAGTCTGAATAAATAATTAAATATTACAAAACCCTAATTAATTAACAAATTAACTAGGAAAGCAAATAAATTAGCGTGCAAGCTATAAAATGGACTGCCTCAGCTCCTGTTTCGAATGATGAAAGATGCATGCGTGCTCGGGTCGCTTTGTCGGAAAATTCCTTGCGATGCCCCGATTTGCCTCTGTTTGCAATTAATCCCGAAATGTTGTGCGAAGCTCTAGAAGGTTGCTGATTTCTGGTTTGCTGCAACAGAGAGCAAGAAAGGGGCATGGCAAAGTATTTTCACTTATGTATGCACACCTCGATCCTCGTGCCACCAATCACGCATCTCGATGCATGATGGCCGAGGAGTCGAATTGCACGACTCGATGTGAAATGAATGCACATGAAACACACAAGGCCTAGACTCCATCATGGGTAATCCGGAGTGTCGACGACCGGGAATTGCGGCACGTTCCATCACTTTCGGGTACGAAACGTCCCTCGTTTCCCGTGTTTGGGCTAACTCCTATCCCAAACACAATGCAATGAGATGGCATACACAATGTGACTAACATGCAACCTGGCATACGCAATGCTATGGACTAAAATGGCATACACAATGCACGTGACACAACATGACATGCACAATGCATTAACATGCAACCTAGCATACGCAATGCTATGGACTAAAATGGCATACACAATGCAAGATGGACTTACACCAATATGAGTGAACCTCAGCCACACTCACATCAGTGACCATATGATGAAAACGAGACAACCGAAATACATGCAAGCATGCACGAATGCAATGGACTGATCCTAAGGCACAACATGCAACTCTAACTAAGCATGGCAAAGGATGAAATATGGCATACAAGCATACATTTTCCAGCTCTGAAACATGATGTACAATGGTCCCGAATCATGCAAATATGTTACCCAATGCATGCTAGATGGCACAATTACCGAAACTAGTGAAGCGGATTACACTAGAGGTACACAAAGCAATGCACAAATGGCAAGACCAGCCCCAAACAGACCCTAGGCAGGTCTGAAACAGTGGAAAAGTGGCCCAAAATGATCGTTCAGAGTGCATGGAAATGAGCTCATTCAATGGTCCGAAAACAAGGCATTCATGCACAACTCTCAAGCACACTTAAAGAGGAGAAAACATGAGGATATGGCATTCACATAGGCTCTGAAATATGATGTAAAATGACCCCAAAGCATGAAAACACCTCAGTATATGCATGCAATAGACCTCAAATCTCAAAGCTAGGCAAGTGTATTGAACTACAAGCATGCAAAACAAACATCATTCGACCATGAGACCCAAAAACCAAGCTAAGGCAGTCCAAAATATACATAAGATCAGTTTAAGGCAAGGCCAAAAAGTGCTAAAATCAAGGGTCAACAAAGCATGCAAAATAAGCTAGTGAACCATGATTTGCACTACAACTATATGAAGCACATGAGAGCTCACCAAACCAGCCAAAAACAGAAGTATGCCATGCCAAATAATGCCCAAAAAACCCACTGAACTCAGTCAATGCATGCAAGAATGATGTGTCCCTTTGAAAGGCCAATAAGAGGGTTGTTCTACACATGCAAGATAGACATATAAAATGGAAAAACCACCTCTAGATAGAGGTTATGAGGGCCCTAAAACTCACTGAAAAGGGCCTGAAATGAGTCTAGGAAGCATGCAAGTAAAGGCCCCTTTGAAAGGCCTTGAAGAAGATTACTTTACACGTGCAAGATGGACACATAACATGGCCAAACCACCTCTGGACAGAGGTCATGCAGGTCACAAAACTCACCAAAAATGGCCTAGAGCATGGCTTTGAACATGCAAATAGGGGCTAGGGGCTCCTTTGTAAGGCCAACAAAGCTAGTAAAGAGAATAAGGGGTGAGAGGGTCACCCCTCTCTAATTTTGAAGCTCAAAAGACATGTTAGCACTGAAAATCCACTGGATTTTAGTGGCTAAAAGGCCAAACCAAGGCCAACACAAATGCTCTAATGCATAGCTGAAAACATGAGGAAATGAAGCATGCAAGGGGGTAGATGACCTCCAACAGAAAAATGGTCTTAAAAAAACATGTTTAGACGATCAAAAAAAGACTTTTTCCAGTTTATGAAAAAGCCTAAATATGCTTGCAAATAGAGCTAAGAGATGAAGCAAAATGAAGACAAAAAGAGGGAAGAAGTGTTACCCTTGTAGAGAAGAGAACCAGCATCTTCTGGACCAATGTAGCAAGCTTTAAACCTCTGAAAATAGCTCCAAGGTGCTTAGAGTGATAGTGGAGGTGTTGTGCTTGGAGGTGTAGGGCAATGGGGCAAGAACTCAACTTCAACCTTTGAAGCTAAATGAGAGAGATACAAAGAGATGTGTATGCATGAGCCTTAACAAAATTCTGAACCCTAGCAAATGGAGAGGGCCCTTCCCTTTATAGAGGAAAGGGGTAAAGCTTCCTTGAGAAGCTTAAAACCAAGCTTAAACATCCTTCATACACGTGTATGGAGGATGCATTCTGAGGCTTCCAGCTGGCACAGCTGGCTTCAGCTCATTGAGACAAAAAAGCAGAAGGCGGCGACCAGTTAAGGTGGTCGGCCGACCACTCCCCTGGTTGGACCAGGGGGTCGGTTCAGCACCCATCCCAGATGGTCGGCAAGGTTTTAGCAAAAAGTGGTGGCCATCGAGTTAGTGGTTCTAGTGTGGAGAATGCATGATCGAGTCAGTGGTGGTATGGGAGACCCGAAATTGTGGCTCAAAAGTGAGGAGACCAAGGGGTCAAAGGGTCAAGCAAAAAGGTGGTCGGCCTACCAAGATTGGTGGTCTCCCAGGTGAATGCAACTCAGTGGTGGTATGGGAGACCCGAAATTGTGGCTCAAAAGTGAGAGAGACCACCTACCTGTCAAGAAAAATCGGCTGACCGGGGAAAGGTGGTCTCCAAGAAGAAAAGGTGGTCTCCCACCTACTACTACCACCTTCCTAACAATGAAACTAGGGTCCATGCCAAAAATGAACCCACACCGATGCGAAACGAAGGTTCGGGGGTCAAAACGCGCGGCCGGAGGCCCCAAAAATTGACTGTTAAGCACCGGAGGTGGCGTATGACCATAAAGGTGGTCTCCCGAGCCACAGTGTCCCTCTAAGGAGAGGAAACAAGGTGTGTGCAAAAAACAGGAGCAAACGGAGGTAGTTAAGCGGTCCCGAACCGAGGCACACGGCCGACGGCTCCGAAAACCGGAAACTGGTCTCCAAATGGGAAAAAATGGCCTACGACCACGAAACGTAGCCTACGGCCACTGAGAGATGGTCTTCGAGACCTCTCCCTTCCTTCGGGAAGAGAAAACAGAGAAAATAGGGCCTGGTTTGCAAACCGAGGCAAAGCAAAAAAGAGTCCCGAAGTTTGGAGGCAAGGCTCACAGCCGAGACTCTGTGACCTCAGAACGAGCACAATATACATCATCACCGAGCGCTCAATCGGTGACGTCTGAGTCTTAAGGTCGGTCAAAAATGGGGTGTCTACAGCGACCTAGGCAAAAATTAGAGCATGAAAAATTTGAAATAATAAAAACTGAGCTCGCAAGGTTGAAAACCCAGAAAGGGCGGCCTTGGCAAAAGTTAGAGCGCAAAAGGAGAGTGTTAATACACGAGTGAACCCGAACCGAACTACGTAAGGCTTGATTCCCATCTTTGGGATACGTAGGCAACTTCATTTCGAAGTCCAGCTATAAACACTTCCAAATCAACTTTGTCCATGTGATCATGTTGGTCATCTTTGTCTATTCCGCATTCAAGAGCTCGGTTGTGATCTCCAGTGCAGTGTTATTCAAACCAGGGGCAACTTTCCAGTTGCTGGATCCGGGATTGTACATCTCAGTGATAGATCTCGGGTGTGTCCAGTTGTGATCCATATCGAAAATGGTTTTGAAAAGTTTTAATAAAAGTTGATTTTGTTCAAATTAATCTTTTTACAACTTGGACCATTTTTGGACCAAACGGAAAATTTTCAGTACCCACAACCTTCAATTTCATTGATTTCAGTACAGAGTTGTCCTACTCTTGAATACAAATTGAAGTTGCTTTTTATTACATTCATAAAGAAAACTTGAAAGTACAGATTAAAGCAATAAACTCGGGGCATAGTCAAGTCAGGTGTTCCTGCGTCCCCTCCCAGAGCTAATGGAAGCTTCTGATGCCAAAGTAGGCCCGGTCTGTGCCTCTTTATCAAGCCAAGCTATGCACTCGCCAGAAAGGGCAAAACTGAAAATGGGAGCAGGGGCCAAAAAGTTCTCTTGTTCTCCATGCTGTGGCATACCGAGCTAGCTATGAACCTCGGACCGGAAATGAAACTGGGTACTCTATCCCCTCTTCCGAACAAGTCTGGTCATGCCCAAACTGACGCCGGAACCGAAATGGAAAGTAAAAGACACAATATGTCAGGCCGATCAACTGAATCCCAGGCTAGCGAGACATGCTGTAGCTCATCGCCGACAGATTAAGCTAGGGGCAGCGCCAAGCAATGTTGATAGCGGATAGACTGCACATCCATTCGCACCACCATCCCTCGTCTGGGGCATCAACTAGTCGTTGCCGGAGGAAATAGCCGCGTGCTGAATATGCTGGGCATGAGTCCACCACTTTCAACTTATCCATCAGCCATATCTGGGGAGGGATGAAAAATAAGAGAGATTAAAGAATAGAGAGGTGTACGTGGAGAGAAAACTGAGAAAGGATTTTGAGAGAAAAATAGAGCCTGAGGGCCGAGTGATGTGAGAAATACACATGTGAGAAGGGTGGGAAACATTACCTGTAAGAGTAGTAGACTCCCTGCGAATCTGGTCATCTCCCGGTGACGGAAGGCATCCAAAACCATCAGTGTCTCAACTAGTGTCATGGCAATGCAACTCTTACCCTCTTTTAAGCCTTGGGCAACCTCAATCAAACAGACGCTAGACCCTCCGAAGCCTGAAGCAAGCAAGAAATGAGACAACATGCACAAACAGAGGGCGTGTCGCCGAAAACTCTGCCAAAGATTGTCGCCGCGGTCACCGGTGTCAGAAAACCGATGAATCAAGCTCGAAATATCCAACTCTCCGTCGTGAATCAAAGATCGAGCGTCATGCAAAGTAAGCCCACACATCTGTCCTAGAGCTTGGATGTGGCCAAAACGGAATTGGGGCAAGATCTCTTCATCGCATTGAGATTCCATCAGAGCTTGGAAATCTTCAAAAGTGGGACACATCTATTGTCCACCAAAGCTAAAAACATGAGTTACCGGATTCCAACACATGACCGCGGCACGAAGGAACGGAAAACGCAACGGGGTGCGGCTCATCGTGAATACTGCATTTATTCTGAAACCCCAGAAATTTAACTTTTCCGAGCCATCCAAGCTTGCGATCCAATTTGTGAGGTTTTGGGCAAGAAATGCTTCCATTTGGGGCAAAAATGAAGTTGAAATAAAGGAACCACGAAGCTGGAACCTTTATAGAAGATAAGGCATTGAGTGGAGGACAGGTGTCAGCGTTTCGGAGGTTCTGCCATCGATGGCCGGCAGCAGCACATTGATGGCCGGCAGGGTGTCATCAATGGCCGACAGGCCAATCCCCATGGCCAGCAGGCCATTCCCCATGGCCGGCAGCCTTCCTTCATGATCAATGATCTCCTGTGTGAAGATCCAAATGCTTTCAGAAGTTGAATTCTATCATCGGTCCCTTTTGGGGTCTTGTTTTGGTTCTTTTTGGGCTTGAATACGTCTGTTTAAGTTGTAACTGTTTAGCTTTGCTTATCGAGTTGTATGCATTTTGCTTATCGAGTTGTATATAGTTTGCTTATCGAGTTGTTGTATTTTGCTTATCGAGTTGCATTTGTTTTGTTTATAAAGTCGTTCTTAGTTCTTTCAGTTGTTAGTTGGTTCGCTACCTGACTAAGACCAATGCATTTGAATGTGCAGTTTTCAAACAAAGATCAATTTCATTTTCATAACGTGCGATGCGATGCGATGCTTAGAATGTAAAATATAACACATTTTGAACCAAAAAGTTGTTTTCATTTCCATCATGGTTTCTTTTTACAAGAGTACAAGTTTTGAAGAAAATAAAACTGCCTAAGGCTGTACAATGTGCAAAAACTACTAGCAAAAAGAAAATAAAGCAAAAAAACATCTGAACTAGTGCCGTCTGTCTCAAGATCGAGAAGCCCTCTTCATCCTCTTCCTCGGTCGAGTGGACTCTGGAGCACTGCCACCATCGGCTTCGCTATCTGAAGTTGAATGGGAGCCCTCCTCAGTCTCTTCAGTCTCGCCCTCAGCTGAACCTGAGCCAGCGTCGCCGTCTCCATCCCCAGAGGACTCTGAATATGCACTCGCCACCTCAGCCTCCTCGCTCATCTCATCATCATCATCGCCCAGAACAGGCTCTGAAGGGCCACTCTCGTGGCGGCTGCCTCTAGCTCTACCTCGGTCGTGTGTCTGAGCCTATCTCCCTCTACTCTTTGCTACCAGGGGAGGCGCTGAAGGTCCTGCCTTTGCTCCTGCTGGGGTGTATGACGGGGCTGGCATCTCGAAAGGAATCTGAAAAAGACAATTTATGAGAACGCATTAGTCTGTGTATATGGGATGTAAAAGAAAATGTATTGTAAGTAGTAAATGATCGTAGATGATGTGCTGTGAACAGTGGATGATTGCAATGTATTTGTTGTGAACAGTGAATGATTACAGTGTATGTATGTCGTGGACAGTGTGTGGGAACAATGTATCGATGTAGTGTTTGGTGTGATATACCAGATCAGTCAAGTGTGGAGCAGTTGCAGTGCTAATGTGTTAGCAGAAAAACTTTATGGCATGAAATGCAAATTGAAAAATTACCGAGATCTGGTAGAGGCTGAGCAGATCCAAGCTCGTCTGTACCATGTCTGTCAAGGAAGCCATGAGCTCAAGGGCCTGCCCGATGTACTCAATGGGTGCCTGTAAGTGCATTGAAGGGATTAGTATTCTATAAAGCATAGTTGAAAGGAAATAAATATGCAGAATGTAAAGTTCGGTGCATATCGGAGTCGGGCCTCGAACCCCGACAAGTGCGCGACGAGCTGGTGCAGGCTCAATAGGGATCTGGCAAGTCTCCCCAGAACGTCTCCGGTAAGACAATGTAGTCAGCAGCTCTGGCCATCCAGTCTCCTACCTTGCCTCAGGATCTCTCCTCCTGCGAGACCTGGTCGCTTTGCCTCTCCCTCTCACAACTGGAGCTCTCGCTCTCTCACCTCCGCGAACGCCGATCAAAGACGGCATCAGATGCGTCTGAATGAAGGTCGCGTAGTCGCCCTCCATGTGGAAAAGGTCTGCATCTAGTCCTACCATGAACTGGATCACCTCCTTCTCAGAGAGCTTGTGTGTCTCTCTCATAGATACTAGAGGTGCCATCAGTATAAACAGGGCAGGCAAGCTCAAGGTCTGGCGCACGAAGCGCTCGCTCAGGAACCAAACGCGGCAGATCGGTCCCTCAAGGAGATGTGGTAGCTAGCCACGACTCTCATATGCGAATCTGGCCCCTGACGGTATCACGTCCCATGGCTGCCATATGATCTGAAGATGAGAAAATGAACAGATGATTAGTCGTTACCAATTGACTACTGTGTGAATCAAACTAGTTGAAAAACAGCATGACTATGTTTTAGGTTACCTCACACGCCGTGACCGTGTCGAAATACTATCGGAAGAACATGAGGCTCTCCCGAGTCCTACGACGAAGCAAGCCGTCATACACCCGAGAGAACGGGACTATCGCTGGGGTCTCCACTATGGGCTCTGGAGCAAGAACTGGGAAGTATGCGTACACCCATAGCTGCAAGGAAAATGTGATCAATACAGTGTATAAAAAGAATACAGAAAATGCAAAGCAGAAAGCATACAGTGTGTGAGCAAATACAGAAAATACAGGACAGAAAGTACATGCGTTGCGCAAATGTAAAGCAGGAAATGCTAAGCAGAAAATGTAAAGTGAAAAGGGAGAACTAAGCTGCATACCTCCCAGGCTCGCCAATAGCCATCGATCAAGGTCCTGCACATCCGAGAGGTTAAGCTCATGTATCTGTATAAAGTGGTGAGACCGGCTCCGCCCCAGTCGTAGAACTGGACTCGCTACAGCACCACCAATGCACTCAGAAAGTACAGGCCTACGGTATTCCACCTGTTTGAGAACAAGGTGGTTACCGAAGAGGAACATGAGAAAGCCCCTGGCGTATTGCTCGGTTTGCTCAACGGTCTCAGGCTCAACTCCTCGGAACTGCTCCTCAAACTAGCGGTATCGAACCATACCTGCCCAAAGTGTCGGTGGCTGTGCCCCGAGTAGTGCAGCCCATGCAGCCTTCCACTCTCCCATGTTAGGATTGAGGGGAATCAGATCACCTCCTACGCCTAAGCCAGTGATCATGGCAAAGTCGTAAGGAGTCATCGTCATCTCCCCCGTAGAGGAGAAGTGGAAGGAGTTGGTGGTGTCCCACCACCTCTCCACAAGAGCCCCTAAGAGAGGGCTGCTCGCTGTGACCCGCGTCAAATTGGAGCAGAATAGACTGAAGCCGGTCTTGCCGATGATGTCACGGACCCCAGCTGGAAGCTCATCGTACCAATCCCGAGTTGTCATGGTACCGTAGCCTCGAAAGGAGCGGGATCCATCCTGTGTTAATACATGTGATGCAATTAGATCAAGTGAGGTGTAAAGTACAGTTGAATGCAAAGCAGTGATGTATGAAGTAAAGTTGAATGCAAAGTCGTGATGTATGAAGTACAGTTGAATATGAAGCAGCAGTGTATGAGATACAGTTAGATCAAGGCATGTGATGCAATCAAATCAAAATAGTGCAAGAAATGTAGCAGTTATGGGTGGTATTACAGAAAAGAGAAGTTTGTACCTCTACGGCTACGGCCGACAAGTGAGACATAGGCTTTCTTAGTAAGAGGTCGTCTGGCACATCCTCGGCAAAATCAGTGAAGGCCTTGATGCCTCCCGCAACTGGTATAATGTGCGTCTCGGGGCGGTACCTCGTCGGATCGAATGGGCGAATGCTTGGCGGTAGTGGCTCGGGCTCAACTTCAGGCTCGGCCTTGAAGTCTGCTACAAACTCTGCCAAAGGAAGCACGGGGAAGCCCCCATCATGCGAGATACCGTCTGCCATTTGAAATGGATGCGAAATGAGCAAAAATGAGCAAAAGTGTGGAAAATGGTGAACTTTGAATAAAGTAAACCCTAGGAAAGAGAAAAAAATCAAAGAAAGTTGAAAACCCGGGAAAGTGTACTAACCTTGGAAGAAACTCGAGGGTAATCAACCTTGAACGGTGGAAATCATGGAAGAGGCGTCGAAATCAAATTCTGATCAGTTCAAATCGAAGAGAACAAAAGGTTTTCGTGAAGAAAATGTTTCTAGGGTGTTGGGAACGCATAAAATGCGTAGATATAGAGAGAAGGAGTACCTAGAGAGCAAGAGAAGGCAATTTCGTGTAAGGGTTTGTGGGGAAATGAAGTGATTTTGAGTGTACTTAAAGAGCCACGGGTCAAAAGACCAATCTGCCCCAATCGGCCATTGATGGCCGGCAGTGGCACATCGATGGCCGACACCCCTTTATTGATGGCCGGCAGTAGCCACGGATGGCCAGCAGGGGGCCGGCAGCCTCCCTCCATGGCCGGCATGCTTCTATCAACCTTCCATGCCTCTTTTCCTTTGATTTATGTCCTTGGATCCCGAGAAATGTAGGTTATGCTCAAAATTTGGTTCAAAATGCCTCCGTGGAAGCCCAAAATCGCATTCGCAGTACGCGATGGTCATCGCCCATCAACATACACATGGTGTATCCTTTTTAATACGTCGCAACTCTTTCGGGAGGTAAACCAGAAGTTGCCTTCGGGTTGTCTTTGTCGAGCATGCTTTTGTCGTCACACAACATTTGCACGTTGCATTGAACATGCATTCTAAATAGTTCGCATTGAATATGCACTGTTAATTATCTTGCATTGTCGTGCACCTTTTCACTTGCATTGTTATGCACCCTTTCACTTGCATTGTTATGCACCGTTCTACTTGCATTGTTATGCACCGTTTCACTTGCATTGTCGTGCACCCTTTCACTTGCATTGTTATGTACCCTTTCACTTGCATTGTTATGCACCGTTCTACTTGCATTATTATGCACTGTTTCACTTGCATTGCCGTGCACCGTTCTACTTTCATTGTTATGCATCGTTTCACTTGCATTGTTATGCACGTCTCCCATGCATTGTTATGCACCTTTTCATTTGCACATCGCATCTAACACGCGTTTGGTTACCTTTCTCCTCTCGCGTTTGACACGCGCTTGGTTACCTTTCTCCTCTCACGTTTGACACGCGTTTGGTTGCCTTTCTCCTCTCGCGTTTGACACGCGTTTGGTTGCCTTTCTCCTCTCGCGTTTGACACGCGTTTGGTTACCTTTCTCCTCTCACATTTGACACGTGTTTGGTTACCTTTCTCCTCTTGCGTTTGACACGCGTTTGGTTACCTTTCTCCTCTCGCGTTTGACACGCGTTTGGTTACCTTTCTCCTCTCGCGTTTGACACGCGTTTGGTTGCCCTTCTTCTCTCGCGTTTGACACGCGTTTGGATGAATGCGCTTTTTCGCGCAGTCCTTCTCCTTTCGCGTTTGAAACGCTAGGAGGTGTTTTGTTTGAGACTTTGGCTATTCCCGATAGTCGCTTTTAGTCTTTCCTGCGTGAGCCATAGTTAAGATTGCATAATTTTCTTACATCCTTTCTTTTGAAATGAGTGAGACGGCTACAATTTGTCGATTTGTTTAAATTGTTGTATTTATTTTGCATAAATGCTTCATTACGGCTCTCTTTGCATAATCATAAGTTATGCTCTTGCTGTCACGACCCGAACCCGCTCCCGTGGGTTAAGGACGTAACCGGCCAGTAATCGTGAGATTACCTATGGCCTCAAACCAAACCAAACGTATTTTAACAGAGTTCATGGGGGCCAAACGGAAGCAATTTGAAACTTTGTCCATAGAGCCGTGCTTATATGCACATCATTACATACATATGTTAATAACTCACGGCAGAAAGTACAATGACATAAAATTCTGTACAGACAGGATCATTCAAATCTAAGTCAGCCAAACAACACTATATACAGATATACACAAAGTCTTCGCCCACATGACAAAATATAATACATAACAAAATGGCAAAGACGGGTCTCGTACGTGAGACACAAGGGCTGACTCTCAAAGACTTGGTTGTTCCACACTAGCTTCACAGGGGCTGGGTCTGGACCTCTCATAGCTCACCTACAAATACACGAATGAGCGTGAGCGAAAGCCCAATGAATAATATCAAATAAGAAGATACAACAATATGTAGAACAACATATTCCGAACGGCCTTGGGCCCAATTCATATTTCTAATTAACATATATATACACAATGTAAGTCAAGTGACTGTGGTTCTAAACATACTGGCCTTTGGCCCATTCAGATTTCCATTCATGTCAAAACGGCCTTCGGCCCATTCATTTATGTCAAAACGGCCTTCGGCCCATTCATTTACGTCAAAACAGCCTTCGGCCCATTCATTTACGTCAAAACGGCCTTTGGCCCATACATTTGTGTCAAAACGGCCTTCATCCCACTCATTCATGTCAAAACGACCTTAGGTCCATTCATATATGTCAAAACGACCTTTGGTCCGTTTATGTTTATCAAAACGACCTGTGGTCCATTCATGTTTATCAAAACGACCTGTGGTCCGTTTATGTTTATCAAACGACCTTTGGTCCATTCATGTTTATCAAAACGACCTGTGGTCCATTCATGTTTATCGAAACGACCTTTGGTCCATTTATGTTTATCAAAAAGACCTGTGGTCCATTCATGTTTATCGAAACGACCTTTGGTCCATTTACGTTTATCCGTGTCGGACTTTTGTCCACAATCCCAATTAGCGACTCATAAAGCTTATAAGGGAATAACAATTGGACATTCACAAGCATTTAAATATCGATATTACTCATAGTGATCGGCTTGTGGATTTGCCCTGGAACTTGACCCTACATATTTCATGAACACAAAAGGGTCACTAATAGTTCAATCCGTTCTTTAATTCACATATTCCTCTTTAGGCTTTATTCTTATCTCATTAACTCATTTACAATGCTTAACATATGCCTAAGAGTGCTTACAAGTGAAAGAGAACGGAAAAATATAACACAGAATGCATTTTCAGAATTTCAGAAAACAGGGTCCCCGCTCGAGCGTGGACTTCCCTGCTCGAGCGGACCCTTAAGCCTGCAAAAGTGCTGGTTACCTCAAATTCCCGCTCGAGCGTGAACTCGACCGCTCGAGCGGACTTCCTGTCTACATAGCTCCCCGCTCGAGCGTGAGATATACCGCTCGAGCGCACCTCCAACTCTGCAAAAAGTGCTGGGAGCACGATTTTCCCGCTCGAGCGGCCCTTTCCCCGCTCGAGCGGACATCAAAAATCTGGGTTTTCCAGATTGAGTTCTTGAGCTCCAATTCGAATTCCAACCAACCAAATATGCATGTTATGGCTCAAATCACAAATATACACATATTAACATGATACCACTCCAAGATTACAACATTAGGAAGCTCAATTTCTTATCTCATTTACATGCATGACTCAAATTAATCCAAATTCATCACCAACACATCAAATTCTAACATGCAAAGCTTATTCTTTCATGATCTACTCTTGCATGTGAGAAATATACATTCATATCAACTTAATTGGTGAAGAGATGATCAAATACATGGATTTCAAACAAGATTCAACATAGATTATACACATTGTGTTCGAATATGGAAATTTATAACAATTTCCTACATGCATGCATCTATTGGCTTCAAATTCATCAAATACTACACAATTCCTTCATTTATGGCATAATTCTTGCTCTTGATCATTAATCAACTTTAAATTTACAAAATAACAAACTAGAATCCATGAAATACTCACCTAGGAGCTTTAATTCTCACAATCTATAGCAAATTCTTGAGTAATCTTCAAGACTTCCAAGATTCAAGAGCAAAACTTAGATGATCTCCCTTTTCTCTCTCTAATTTCGGGTCTCTCTCTCTCTCTAGAGAGTTAAATCAGCCAAAATGGACCAAAAAAAAAAGGAGTTGAGTGTGTACATGGCCCTTTTTTAAAAGCTCCCTCAAATACATTCTTTTAATATAAAATAATTGGGCACCAAAACATTAATTAAATCCATTTAATCTGACCCGAATCAATTTTCAATTAAATTTCACCGTAGGCTCTAAAAATTATGCCAATCACAATTGCGTAATCAATTCCGGGTTCCGTGGCCGATAAGGCCTCCAATTTAATTTCCAAAGCAGATTATTCAAACAGATATTCCTACAGTGAACAGATAGAAATATAAAATCACATATTATCATACAATGGCACACAAAATCATGCTAAACACATAGTCATATTCAGATTAAGGACCAATTAGCTAATTACGGAACAGGGGTATCACACTTGCATTGTGCATGTCATTTGCATTTTGCCCCAGCCTGCAGGCACATCTCTATATTGTTATATCGAATGTTTGTCTGAGTCTTCGGCCTTGTCAAAAATGGGTCGTCTCTGGGCTTTGACATTCACTCCCATCATCTCATGACTTTCGAGTTCTGTCAAAGAGGGACAACTGTAGACACCCCATTTTTGACCGTCCTCAAGACTTGGATGTTCTTGTAGGTTCATCCAACAACAAGTTTGATTGCTCGTCGAGTGTCTGACTTTCACGATGGAATGCTCCAGGTTTGATCCTTCCAAACCCTATTTCCATTTTGTCTCATTTTTGGACCATGTGTTGGTCTTTGCTTTGTGGTGTCCTTGATGGCCTGTCGGCCATGGTCTAGGCCCTGCCGGCGATCATTAGGCCTTGCCGGCCATCAATGAGGCACTGCCGACCACCCCTGATGGCCGGCTGGCCACCCTTATTTTAACAGATATTTTCTTAGATATTTTTCAGCCAGTTGTGGCTCACGGAGCCATCCTCCATATGGAGGGATGGAAGCTTGCTTTAAGCTTGTCAAGCAAGCTTTTGCTTGCATTGCCTATATCAGGGGAGGCCTCTTCCCCTATTCAGAGGTTCAGATTTTTCAGAGCCAAAATCTCTCTCTCTCTCTCTAGAATTCTCACTCTATATATATATATATATATATTGTGCTCTATAGTGCTTAGAAGTGTGTTTTTCTTCATATTTTTGCAAAGAAACACCTAGTCAAACACCACTACCTTGGAGCTGAGGTCCTTGAAGGTTTGTTTGGAGTTCAAAAAGCTGGTTTTTTGGCTCAGAAGTTGTCCTCTTGCTACTGTGCTTCAAGGGTGAGCGTATTCCCTCTTTTAAGCCTATTTTTTGTATACCATATTAGCCACCTTTGCATGCTGTTTTAGGCTTGGTTGTTAACAACAAAAAGCTCTATTTTTAAGTGTTAAAAATGGTTGTTTGAGGCCTTGTGGGAGTTGGGGGTGTTTCACCCCCTTGTATGCCGTCTTTGCTAAGCTTTTGGAGCTATCTCTTTTTGCCCTTTTAACCACTAAATTCTAGAGGAATTTCAGTGGTGGAAAGGTGGTTTTGAGATCCCAAATAGGAGGGGGTCATCCCTCTCCTTATGTCTTGTTTGCTTGTGTTGATGGCCTCATACTTGAGCATGTTCTTCTACCATCTCTTGACTTGATCTAAGCACGTTTTTGTGACTTTTTTTACATGTTTTGGCTCTGTTTGTCACTAGCTTGGCCACTTCTTGCATGCTCCTTACACTTGTAGTGTAAATCTTGCTTACTAGCTTGATATGCTTGCTATTTTGGCCTATTATTCTAGCTTATTTTGGCTACACTCCAGAATGTTTTTGCTCATGTTTTGGCATGATTAAACTCTGTTTTGGGTGGCCTTGGTCATGTGAGGCTTGCTTTGTATGGCTATAGCATGATAGGCTTTAATAGCTTTGTGTTATGAGTCCTCTAGTATGCTTTGCTTGAGTTGTTTGCATGATTTAGCATCATTTAATATGTGATTTTAGAGAATATATCACTGTCATACTCTCATAAGTATCACTCTTTCAATGCTTTTGAGAAGTTGAGCCTCATGCCTTGTTTATGAGCCAATACATGAGCATATCTTTCTTGCCATCTATGCTGCAAGTCTAGCATGTTTTTGCTACTGTTTCGACCTGCCTTAGGTCTATTTTGAATGGTCAAGGTCATTTGAGCATTGCTTAGTATGGTTGTAGTGTAAAGGGCCTTGACTAGCTTTGAGTTTTGGGGCTTTTAACATGTTATGCATGTGATGTTTGCATGGTGTGGCACCATTTAGCATGTAATTTCAGTGTATATAGTGTAGTCATACTCTCACACACTTCACTCCTTCATTGCTTTTGAGGGTTGTGTATTGTGCCTTGTTTGTGGCCTAACATATATGCATGTTTATCTAGTCCTTTGAGCTTCAATTTCAGCATGTCTTGGCCTCTGATTTGGCATGATTGAGTGCTGTCCAGATCTAGTGTGGTTGTTTAGGCTATGTATTGCATGCCTCTTGTATGATGCTCTTCACTAGCCTTAATGTTTTAGGCCCTTAACATGTCTTGCATGCATTGCTTACATGATAGAGTCTTGTGCATACCACTTTAACATTGAAATGTCTGCCATCTTTCCCATTAGAGGACTTTCACAATTGGACCAACCGATTAAGGAATTGATTGGTAATCTAAAATGTGTAAACAAAATCAACCAAGTAAAACATGTCAAGATAAGCATGTTGTTTGCATTGCATGGTGTTCAATCGGACGTTATATTGAACACAAGATGAATTGGTTTATTTCATACTTGAAGTGATGAAAATGAGCTAATTCTCTTTGTCTCCATTGCCTTTGATCACTCATGATAAGGCTGTGATCTTAGTGTCTTGTTTGTTGTGCATTTACTGAATGTGTACAAGTTGGGTCTTAGACCATCATGCATTCAAAATGCTTGGTTGATGGTCTTGGATTCAATTATGCAACTCCTTTGATGTTTTGAGGTAATAAGGAGGGGCATGGTACACACATACCCTTGGGAGACCCTCTATTTCCTCTGTTTTGTGCTCTGTTGCAGTTTGGTGTCACAGCACACCAGTGGCCGGCAGTGCCACATTGATGGTCGGCACCCTTGCATTGTTGGCCGGCAAAGGCCCATCCTTGGCCGGCAGGTGCCCGGCAGCAGCTTCTCATGGCCAGCAGGCCACTAGTGCACTCCCCAGCATGGATTTGGTAAGTTTCAGCAGAGATTTCTTGAAGACACCCTACAAACAAAGCCTCTAAAGAGCAAACCGGAGAGCTTTTCGGGGCGAAAACCGAGCATGCATCTTCTTCTTCTTCGAACAGAGCTGGAGTAGCTTAGTTTAATGCTTACTTGTTAGTTGGCATCAATTTGTAATTTGATTAATTTGTTAATTAATTAAGTATTGTAATAATTAAGTAGCTTAGTTTAGCTATTTCTTCATTGGTTTGTAATAATTAGCCTAATTAGCTTAATTAGATTAGTTAGAGTAGCTGAGCTTAGTTTATTCGGACCCTCCGTCGAAAGGGCAAATGTTGTAATAAGGGTGCGTGTGTGTGTATGTCTTCCAACCTCATTTCTTTCTCCCTTTTACTTATCGCTTTCGATGGTTAGTTTTAGGGCACGTTTTGATTAGCATACCTTATGCTTTGAATGTTTGCATCATTCATTTATCTTGCATGCACTGGGCTCGGCGCATCATTCAAACTGTATTGTATTTCAATACATTTACTTGAATACGTGTTTCAAAGCATGTTATCAAGTGTTGCATTCACATGCCATCTTAGATAGCCGAGCCTATTAAATGCATTTTGTATGTGTTGCATTAGGCATTTTAACATAGTTAGGATCATGCATATTTCTAACTAGCTTTTGTTTTGGCTTGGAGTACATTGTAAGTGTTTATGCTTTAGCATCCTTGCATGAGTGTGAGTGTTGCCATGACAGCATGCTTGCCATGAGGCTATTTGCTTAAATGCTAAATTGCATGAAAGCCTGTGGATGAAGGCTTTATTACTTGAACTGGAACAATTCATCGAAATGTGAGTTTTAAGCCCACTTGGAGTGGCAAATCATCATGTTTTAAGCCCACCTTGTTTGGTGGCAAATCCGCATTTCTAAGCCCACTTGAGGGTGGCAAATTCAAATCGTTTTCGAAAAACAAACATGAGATGTTTTGTTCCAAATCGAGCAATTTAGTCTATACTTGTATGTTGTGCGCATCACATAGTAAGTTAGCTAAATAACCAAAATAAGAACACATGTGTTTTTAAAACAACATATCATGTTTAGTAGAGGCCGATCCTTTGATCGGGCGAGCAGGGGTGCTCATTTCAGGACCTTCCCCTCTCGTACCCAAGTTCCTAAACCGAGGCAACTTTGGTGATGACGAACACGTGGCCTTTGGCACGAGTCAGGGTTTCCTAAATTTCCCAAAACAAAATATTTAGGTGGCGACTCTGAAATCTGGCAAAGCAGTCCATGTTTGGCGCTTTTTGATTAAAATTGATTTTCCAAAACGATTTGCCGGATTTGGACTCTTTGGTGATTTATCAGTCTTACATTGCACTTTGTGAGATTAGATTCAGAACCGCGACAAGAGTCCGAACTGTAGTAGCTAGAACCCAATTCGTGCCCTCTCCGAAAGGGGGGCGCACGGAGAGAGTTTCGGGCGATCTACACTAAGGAATCAAGTCGTTGGGGTGACAGACACATTTACTGCCAAGGAATCAAGCCATTGGAGTGATGGACACAATCACTGCCAAGGAATCAAGCCGTTGGGGTGAAGGACATAATCACTGCCAAGGAATCAAGCCGTTGGGGTGACGGACACAATCACTGCCATGGAATCAAGCCATTGGGGTGACGGACACATTCACTGCCAAGAAATCAAGCCATTGGGGTGACGGACACAATCACTGCCAAGAAATCAAGTCGTTGGGGTAAAGGACACATTCACTGCCAAGGAATCAGGCCATTGGGGTGAAAGGACGCAATCACTGCCAAGGAATCAAGCCATTGGGGTGAAGGACACAACCACTGCCAAGGAATCAAGCCATTGGGGTGAAAGGACACAATCACTGCCAAGGATTCAAGCTACTCATTGCCATTAGGCTGAAGGGGACAATGATACCTGCAAACAAACTCTGACGCCTTGCGTGTTGCTAGCAAAAAAGATAAAAAGACATGAAATAATTGTTAACTAAAAAAATGGGGAAATTAGTCATCGTGATTCGTACAATTAAAATTCACTTGCACGAATCACGAGAGGGCAAGGCTAATTCGATTTTCAAAACAAAAAAAAAAAAATTGTTCAATTGGGCCAATTGTACAAGAGGCTGCTACTAATACAAAATGAAATAAAAGGCAACAGGCTTAAAAAAAATAAAAAATAAAAAAAAATCTAATTCAATTTTCAAAAAAAAAAGTTTTGTTCAATTAGGCCAATTGTAAAAGGGGCCGCTACTAATACAAAATAAAATAAAAGGCAGCAAGCTTAAAAAATAAAAAATAAATAAAAAAATAAAAATAAATAAAAAAAAGGAAAAAAAAACTGTGGTCTGTTCATATTTTTTAGCAAAATCTACTAAATAAACAAATATATGTTGTTACACAAAAGGGTATAGCAGGTTTTTTTCTTTTTTAAACAAGAAAGGTCTTTGTTTGGGCTCATAAAAAATTTAAAAAAAAAAAAAAAAAAACGGGTAGCAGCAGAAAAAAAAATTAATAATTTAAAAATCGGCTTACTTGATTCTACTGTGAGTAAAAAAAAAAAAAAAAAAAACCAAACAGGTTGCTGCTTAAAATCCTGCTAAAGTGAGTAAAAAAAAAAAAAAAACCAGACAGATTGCTGCTTTAAAAAAATATATGGTAGTAGCAGCAGAGAAGAAAAAAGGTGCTATGGATAAAAGGAATATTGCATAGCTTCATAAAAGAACTTGTTCTTTCTTGAAGAAAAGAAATCTTATACCTTAAAAAAATGCAGAGATAGAATTCTTGTTAGGCCAAAGGATGCCACTACATGCAAAATTTATGAGCGTGACATCCATAAAGTTGGTATGGGTGTTAAAACTTTCTTCTAGCTGCAGCAAAAAAAACTAGCAGCAGTAAAAAAAAAAAAAAAAAAAAAAGGTGAAAAGAAAACAACAAATATTATGATGAAAGTATACGCGATTAAAAGGAATCTGAAGGAATTTTTTTGTGCCTTCTTTAAAGTGTAAGAAGAATAGCTTCTGCGGGGAAAAGAAGAAAGACAATGGCTAGACAACTTTTGAAGGATGAAGACCTAATGTGCACTACAAAATTTGTAGATGGAAAAGAAAAGAGGCTGCTGGAAAATTGCTAGAAACAAAAAAATTCTACTGGGAGAACAAAGTTGCAGAAGGAAAAATATCTACTGTCCACATGCATGGATAGGTGTTATATAAGCAAAAATTCTTTCTTAAGAAAGGAGGTAGTGGTCTCCTAAAATACTTCAAAGAAGCAAGAGTTTAGGTAGGATTTGAAATACTCCATAGAAGTAATAGTTTGTGTAGGATTAGAAATCCTACCAATGCCAATCCATCCTATTCCATTTAGACAAACTCCTAAAATATATATATATATATATATATATATCTGTTGTAAAAAAAATCCTAAAAATAAAAATAAAAATTTAAAAAGTGGCAAGTTGGAGGCCCACAAAAGAAAATGCCCAATTAAAAAAATGGTGGCCTAAAAAAGGAAAGGTCCATGATGGCCTAGAAAAAAAATCAGCTATAAATAAAAATGGTAGCAAGTTGGAGGCCCACAAAAAAAAAGGCCCAATTAAAAAAATGATGGCCTAGAAAAGGAAAGGTCCATGATGGTCTAGAAAAATCCATGATGGCCTAGAAAAAAATCTACTGTCAAAAAAAATGGTGGCAAGTTGGAGGCCCACAAAAGGAAATGTTGAATTAAATCTTTGGACCTTACCTATGACCCTTACCTATGACCCTTATGGAAAAAAAAAAAGTCCCTGAAAAGAGACCCATGCAAAAAAAAAAAAAAGGACCATGCAAACAAAAAAAAAAAAAGCCCATGAAAATGCCGAAGTCCATAAAAAGGGGCCCATGCAACAAAAAATAATAATAAAAGGCCCATGGACTATAAGGAGCAATCAATCCATTAAAGAAAAATACAAAGCCTGAAAAGTAGCAGAAAGGGACCAAGGTCAAAAAACAATTCCATCCATGACCTAAAGAGGATCTAGATAAAAGTGCCAATCTGTCGTGACTCGCACAGTTAAGAAAATTCATCTGTGCAAGTCACGAAGGGGCATTTGTTGGCACATAAATTTCAACCAAATTTATGTTTAAATTTCAAATACAGTCAATGACACACATAGAGCCTATGATAAGATTGTTGTAGACAATCACTTCCCAAAATGATCAACTTGCTTCACTGAAGTGTATAAATAAAATGTCGTATCTCAGCGACGTTATTCAAGATACTCAAGTGACATGTGGAGCCTATGAAAGATGACACCTGTAGAGCCTACAGCAAGGACACCACACAGGATGAAACCCCAAAGATCAATCCGGTTAATCAGATATACGATTAATCATATAGCGCTATCATTCAATTTGAAATTCAAATTGAAGATGAGGCATTCTTATCACTTGATGGCCCTCTATAAATATGAGGACCATCACACAAGATCGAGGAGAAAATCAAAAGTGAGAATATCAGAGAGAGAGAGAAAGAAATCAAGAGCTAGAAGAAAAGAAGCTTAGAGAACTCAAGAAACTACGCTACAAACGCAGAATGGCGATGAATAGGTAAAGGGTTCCAAACCCAAGAATTGTACTTTGTATTCGAGGGTTCAAAACCCATAACAATTTCAATAAAATATTTATTTTTCTTAAATTGTCTTCTGTTATTTATTTTGTTTTTCATTAATCGGAGGTTTCATTTATATAAAATGTGTAATTAACGATCTGGAATACAGATCGGAAATAGGAACCTGCTATTCAAATAATCAACATTGTTTAGTCCAAAAAACTAAACAATGGACATTTGTAACATAAAATTTTGAAATGTGTTGAAACACTTCATGTTTTAAAATTTGTGTCTACAGTAGCATCTCTAATTAGGCCAAGCTCCTTTGCTCTAGACAACAAAACATTCAAGCCCTCTGCTACAACATTAAAGAGAAAAGGTGAAAGTGGATCTCCTTGCCTTAACCCTTTTTGGGGATTGAACTCAGCAGTAGGAGATCCATTTACTAAAACGGAGATACTATAGGAAGTCGCACAAGCTTTAATCCACCCAATCCATCTAGCTCCAAAACCAAACTTATGAAGCATATCAAGCAAATACTCCCAGTTCACAGTATCATAGGCCTTCTCAAAGTCCAACTTGAGAATTACACCTTTAGTTTTTGTCTTCTTCCACCAATCCACAATCTCATTAGCAATTAGCACCCCATCCATTATATTTCTTCCCCCTAAAAACGCAGACTGATTATCACTAATCACCTCAGGTAACACCTTCTTCATTCTTAAAGACAACACCTTAGACAACATTTTGTAAACTACACCAATAAGACAAATAGGTCGATAATCCGAAAGACTTGATGGATTGAGCTTCTTGGGAACAAGAGTAAAGAATGAGCACTTTAAGCATCTGACCAACCTACCATTCTCATAAAACTCCTTCATGAAATTCAAAAAATCATGTTTCAATATACTCCAACATTTATGTATGCAATATAAATTAAATCCATCCGAACCCGGGCCTTGTTACCATCACAACTGTTAATAGTTGCCCACACTTCAGCTTCAGAAAATTCCACCTCCAGAGCAGCTGTTGTATCAGTGTTGAGAGATTTTAGCATACCAACAATCTTGGGCCTATGCACCCAATTCTCAAAAAATAAACACTTAAAATACCGAACTACCTCCTGTTTCACCTCATTAGGTTGCATAACATTTCTTTCATTAACCTGAATAAAATCCAACATGTTCTTACTTTGCCTGCTTTTAGTCATAACATGAAAAAACCTGGTGTTCTTATCACCCTTAGGTGCCCAGTTCAACCTAGATTTTTGAAGCCATACCCACTCTCTCATTTTTCTCAACCTCCAAACTTCACCAAGAAGATTCCTTCTTTTACTAACTTCCTGATCATTCAGACCTCTATCCTCAGCCTCTAAGTCTAAAGCATGCAACTCTGTTTCAGCAACTTTTATTTTGGAATCAACATTACCAAAAACCTCATAATTCCACTCCTTCAACTTTGATTTGAGTATTTGAAGTTTGCCCTTAACAACAAAACCTGCCCATCCAAATACCTGTGCCTCCACCCAAGTCTTTTTAACCAAAGGTAGGAAACCAGGATGCAAAGTCCAGTAGTTGAAAATTTTGAATGGCTTAGGCCCCCAATCTCTTTGGTCCTCCATAAGTAATAGAGGACAGTGATCAGATAAGGTTCTAGGCAAGCCCCACAACTTAAAGTCAAATAGCTCAAGCCATTTAGAATTGAGGAGGAATCGATCAATCCTACTCCACCTATCTCCTTCCATGGAATTACTCCACGTATACTTCCTACCCAACATCGGAATATCCGTAACTTCTATTGTTTCAATAAACTTCCCAAAATCTTTCATACCCCTATCTCTTCTTAAACACCCTTTTCTCTCACCAATAGATCTGATCTCATTAAAATCCCCCCCCCCAAGCACCATGGATAATGGAAAGAATCCCTAAGGTTACCCAACACCTCCCACAGAAGCCTCCTCATAGCAACATCATTCAGCCCATAAACATTAACCACCACACAATGAAAGAAACTACCATAAATACCTGATAATAGAATAAAGCTTCTGTTGCAGCAACAATCAACCATGGCAAACACTTCAAGTTTCCAAATGCAAAGAAGACCCCCAGCACTCCCTACTGCATCCACCGACAAAAAATTAAAATAATCCCATGGCCATAGTGATTTAACAAATTGTTCTGACATCTCAGATCTCTTAGTTTCTTGTAGCATTACCATATCCACACTCCTTTCTCTAACTAACTCTTTTATCTTCTTCCTCTTGCAAGACCTACCCAGCCCCCTAACATTCCAAGATAAGATCTTCATTACAAAACCAATACACTACACCAAATCACCTATACACACAACTTAGACCACCTCCGCAGACCCCTTCATAACCCCTGCTCTCTCCATATCCTTCGCCTCAAGTTCCAGTAATTTATCAAGAACCTCATTATCCTTTTCTTTGAAATCAATCCCCAATAATTTCCCAATTTGCATGGTTGCTTGAGCTTCATCCAGGAGATACCTATCCCTATTTGAACAGCCCGCTTACGATTTAGAGTAAGAAATGGCAGCAATCGCTGCTTGAAATACTGCATCTTTATCAAACTTACTTCCCGATGCTACACCTTTTTTGACTCTTTTCTTTGAAATCTTAGCTTTACACTTAGTTGTGTGTTGAACCACCACTCATTTACCTTTACCTATGTCCACCTGAGATTTCCCCAATTGAAGCCTCAGCCGGCCTGCTTGATTATCCTTTGAGATAATACCATCCTTCTCCAGGCCCAGCCCATTGGATTCTAAATGGTTAACTTGATCCCCACACACTTTAGTCAATAACCCATTACCATGGGCTGGCCCAATCACAACTTCAAGATTAATATTGGGCCGCTGCAACTCAGACCCACTCAGACTTCTCATACAGCCCATGTTGGCAACATGACCACCAACGTTTTGACTTCCTTTGTTATCAACTTGAATATTAATATCAGACAGACGCCTTTCCATTTCCAGGCATGCTCTACCCACACCTCCTATCCCCAGGCCACTATCTGTTTCAATAACTCTGGAAACAGTTGTGTCTTCAATACCACTTGCCTTCCCTTCCACCTCATTACTGTTACTCCTCCTGTCAACTAGTGCCAGCTCAACTTTATTTCCCACCTCACCTGCCAGCTCAACCTCCACCTCTGCATCATCCTCCTTGCCATCCTCATAGTTTCTGCAACACTCACCACCATTTTCGTCACAAGAAGTTCGCACTCCATTGCAATATGATGACCCTTCTCCCATTTGTGGATCCATTCGACTATCAAAATTAACTATGATAACTTGTTCCTCATAGATTCTAATAGGATAAAACTTATCCTTACATGCCAACATGATCACCCTATTAATGGACTCCATCACCGTTGTGGCTATTTCTACTTTACCACATTGTAACAAAGTCATTTGCAGAGTATCGTTGTCAATCCCGATCACCTGTCCCCATAATTTTCCAATGTTTCTGAATGTAATTGAACTCCACAAATTGAACGGTACGCCATAGCAACTTAACCACACTGCTCTTTCCTGTTCAATAACCATTCTTCCACACCGAGACAAATTCACACCATGTATAAATCCACTCCTTCATCCTACACTCTTCATTCTTCATCGCCTTTTTTGAATTAAACATAATTACCACCAATTTCCCTCCACCTTCATGAAAAATAGGATCTTTCACTCCTCTTTTCTCACATTCATGTTTGAACTCTGACAATAAACAATATGGTTTCAACTTAGCAATTAAACTCTCAGATAACCAACCATTGCCAGCCTCCTCTGTTCTTGCAATGAGATCCTTACCTCCCCAATTTTCATTTCCTTTAACAATGTCTACATAAGAGCGTGACTCCATCCTTGTCGTACTAGTGAACTTGAAGTGCAGGTTGACCCCCTCATGGATGATCCAACCTGCCAAACTCTACCATTTTCACTCTTGGTTGATCCAACCTACCAAACTCTGTCATTTTCACTTTCAGCTCCCGATTATCAACCCATAACCCATTAGCCTTTTGGATCGCCATATCAGTCGCCACTAAGCAATCATACCGCACAAATCTGAACCTAGAACGAGTTGCTTTCCTTCTCTTCGTTGGAATAAAAGCATCTTTTACCACCCCAAATTTGGAGAACAAGATGAACAATGCTTTTAGGTTCATAGAATCCAGTATATTGTCCACAAACACTGTGAGAATTCCTTGAGCTTTTCCATTCCTTTGTGGCCTCCGTTGAAGAACTAGTATCCAACCTCCCCTCACACCATTCACGCCTCATCTCTCCATTCCTAACTTGTTTCTTTTACCTTAAAAGTATATTTGCTTCAGTATATAGTGAAGAATATAATTCTATTAGGCATCTAGTCTGAGATATCGATGATTTTATACCAGTAAAAATCGTTTGGTAATATTATCATTGTGTTTTGTAGTTCTATCAAGTGCTACTCTTTTTACAGGGGTTTTAAATGATGCAATTCTTCAATGCATAATGTTTTTAACTGTAGCTTCAATTACATCATTTTTGTTCTTTTTATGAGCCTTCTGTGTTAAGGCTGTGCTTGGTTTTCCAGAGAGTAGATTTGGTAATGCTATTGGTAATCCTTCTGATAAATGAGAATGAAAGACAAATAGGTACTTCGCTTTGAACAAAGCTCTGTTGATTCATTGTAATGGGGGGTGGCTTTCTTTCCTGTACTGGAATGTCACTTTCTAGGAAATTGTTAGCCATGTCATCTTTGATTTCACAAAATCTCATATGATCATCTGCATAATTCTGCCAAATATTTTATGTATTCATCCATGTAAGTTGGACAACTTATCATAATTTTTATGTTGACAAATGCTTAATATGAATAATGAAGCTCAACAAATGTCATCAGTTATACAATAAGTGCTAACAGCATTGTTCTAATTATATTCTTTGCAACTACATTCTTTTCATCTACTAGAATTTTCCTTTGCATGTTTGAGTTTTGTTGTCCATTGCATTCTTTAGTGCATGCCCATCGGATCACATTTCCAAGAATGTCAGACATTCTTCTGTGAGAGGTATTTGCAACAGATAGATCATTAGAAGAGTGTTGGAGAAGCGCCATCAAGGTGTCCGTGTAACGCCCTCAAAATAAACCCATAAATTATACAATATTGACATGCTTAGACATAAGAAAATAAAGCATAATTACATTCCATCATAGTATTCGTTACAAAATGTATTACATGTTGACAACAAAAGTAAATGCCCTATGGGCTTACAACTTTCCAAGTCAACACTTGGTTACAAAAAGGAGTACTAACTCGAAACACAAAGTAAGCCCTTGGCTTGATATACATGTAATACAAAAATGTAATCACAAAAGATGTCCCAGCCACTAAGCCTCTCAAGCTACGTCCTTGGAGGTGGCATGCTACCTGTACCTGAAAATGGTGTCCCATATAGAGTGAGCCAACGCCTAGTAGAGATATGCTAAACATAACATGAGCAATAACTAAAACATTGGTAGTTAATAAATGTTTAACTCACACGAATCAATTCATAATCCGTTTCAATTACATGACAAAAGTGACCATGTTTCATTCTATTTTCCATTTCTTATCCAATTCTCAATTCATAACCATGGCTCAGAACTTGGCCAAACAATTTGATTGAGATCACATCTCATATCAACAGTATTTCTATTTCAGATGAGATAATAACTCATATTAAACATTTCACACTTCATAACAGATACACATTTTGGTGCTGTATCAATAACACATGACAACACTTCCATACTTCACAAATGATACACATTTTAGTGTTGTATCAATGTCAAACAAAAACACTTCCATACTTCACAAATGATACACATTTTAGTGCTGTATCAATGGAGTCCATCCCCTATCTCCTCCCAAACAATATCCGGTTTAGAGGTCCATTCCCTATCTTCCCCTAAACCGTGGAGTACATCCCCTATCTCCTCCCACACAACACAATGTATATAAACGCATATCATATACATAATCAAATCAATACATAAAATTCATGTATTATATCAACCGCCATATTCGATGGCATACTCAATTGATTAGTTTTAGTTTGCCTAATCATCATGCATTGTCTACAACAATCAAGACTGCCCTCCACCGGTAGCCCAAAGCAATTACTTCTAAACAGATAATAATTTCATCCAACAGATAAATTATCAACAATTTCCAATGTGAGTGATTAATAATTCCAACTTCACCATTCTATCTCATAATGAATCAATTTCATATTCTACAACTCAATTTCATATTTCCATAACATCCCCAAATTAATTGTGTAAATTAATTTATAACAAAAATTAGGGTTTTCTTCCCTCTTTCTCAACTTTGGCCCAAAGGCACAAATATCAACAACCAACAACAATACCATCATTTTAAGACCCAATTTACATATTTATGAGTCAAAATAATAAAACCCCTCTTTCATACCTTTGAAACCCTAACACCCAAAATTACCCAAATCAAACCATTTATACAAAAAGCTCAACATCTATGTTAAAGCACATAAACATGAGTAGGAATCCCTACCTCAAGAGATGAAACTCAATGGAGATGATGGAGAAATCTCGAAGTGCTCCAAACCAAGAAAATTTTGGATTAAAAGGAAGCCCAAACCAAGCTCTACACTTTTTGTAAAGACACTAAGGGAGTAGATCACTCAAGATAGACCAATCCCTAGAGAGAAGGTGAAATGTAGAGAGAGAGACTCTGAAAAATGGGTTTTTGGAAAAGTAAGAGAGAGAGTGGAAGTTGAAAAATGATCTAAAAAGACCCAGCTAATATCTGATATACGTATGACCCGCTCGAGCGGAGAATAGGACGCTCGAGCGTCAAGCACAAAAACTAGACCCGCTCGAGCATGAAGGGTACCCGCTCGAACGCCAAGACACAACTGCAAAACACACCCGCTCGAGCGCAAAGGGAAAGCCGCTCAAGCGTAGATTTCCCCCTTCCAGTACTTTTACAGAAAATGAACTACCCGCTCGAGCGCCAAGATACCCGCTCGAGCGCGACCCGCTCGAGCGTAAGAAAATCTGCTCGAGCATGAAAAACACACCTGCAAAAGTTTTGCAGAGGCACAAAATGCTAAGAGTGTGCAAACCCTACTCGAGCGTAAGAAGACTCGCTCGAGTGGACAACCAAAAATCAAACTCCGCTCGAGCGCAAAGGGACCCGCTCAAGCGTACCACCAAAATTCTGGGCAATAAGGAATGGGACTAAAGCTCAACCAACCTGTTCGAAACACGCTCAATACATCCTAAAACTCAAACACACGGGATTAAAGGATAACAACAAGATATACAACCACCAACTCCACGGAACCTAAGTCCGGAATATAACAATCAAAGGAAGGGAAACCGGGATCGCTATAACCTCCCCCCCTTAAAGAATTTCGTCCCCGAAATTAAGTACAAGTTTTTTTTCAAAAACATGTTTTCTCAATTACCAACATTACTTACAATACAAAATTCAACAACTTGACCCATTACCGGTCATTCCATCTCTATTTAAGAGGCAAACTTCCATATAATCTCCAACATGCCTTATCAACATGTATCTCAAAACATATTCAATGCCAACAACACATTTGCATTTCTGAAACATCATCAACATATACAATGTTAAAATCAACTTCCATTATAAGGCAAGTTCCAAACTATATTTCCATAAACTCAAAACATACACCATGTTTTACAACTTAAGACACAATCAATGCTCTTAAAGTTTATCAATATTACAAAATTTTCAAAACATGATTACACATGAACAAATAAGTCCGGATATTTCTCACGGACCTCCAACTCACGTTCCCAAGTGGCTTCCTCCACTCCGTGATGTTTCCACAAAACCTTTACCAAGGGAATGGTCTTGCCTCGCAAGACTTGCTCCCGCCTATCCAAGACCCGAACCGGTCTCTCCTCATACGAGGCATCCTCATCTACCTCTAAGTCGGTCCAATCCAACACGTGCGATGGCTCCGGCTCATACTTCCGAAGCATACTAACATGAAACACGTCATGTACTCCGGATAACTGCGGCGGCAAGGCCAAACGATAAGCAACCTCCCCAATCCTCTCAAGGATCTCAAAGGGACCGATAAACCGAGGGGATAACTTCCCACTCTTCCCAAACCTCATCAAACCCCGTCTAGGTGATATTTTTAGAAAAACATGATCACCCGTCTCAAATGCCAAAGGCCTCCTCCTACAGTCAGCATAACTCTTTTGGTGACTCTGGGCTGTAACAAGCCTCCTACGGATAAGCTCAACTTTCTCCGTCGTTTCTCTCACCAACTCCGGGCCCAACAAAGGTGCATCACCCACCTCGGCCCAACAAACCGGAGACCTACACAGTTGGCCATACAAGGCCTCAAATGGTGCTATACCGATACTAGACTGAAAACTGTTGTTGTAGGCAAACTCCACCAAGGGCAAGTGCCTCTCCCATGTCCCACTAAAGTCAAGGACACAACCTCGAAGCATATCCTCAAGGATCTGAATAGTACGCTCGGACTGCCCGTCAGTCTGAGGATGATAAGCCGTGCTAAAGGTCAATCTAGTACCCAAGGCACTCTGCAAACTCTGCCATAACCTAGCAGTAAAATGAGGATCTCTATCAGAGATGATCGACACTGGACCCCGTGCAACCTCACTATGTCTCGAATATATAAGTCGGCAAGATGATCTACCGAATCTCTCACGCGCATAGGAATAAAGTGCGCTGACTTAGTCAACCGGTCTACAACCACCCAAATAGCATCACTACCCCGCTGAGTCCTCGGAAGACCTACAACGAAGTCCATAGTGACATGCTCCCACTTCCACACGGTAATAGGCAAGGGTTACAACAAACCCGCTGACCTCTGATGCTCGACCTTCACTTGCTGACAAGTAAGGCACTTAGACACGAAAACTGCCACATCCTTCTTCATACCCCGCCACCAAAACTGACGACCCAAATCACGATACATCTTAGTGCCTCCCGGATGTACCGCAAGGCGCGAATGGTGAAACTCTCGGAGTACGTCCTCTCGGCAAGACTCCGGCACAAACAAACGGTCTCAGTATCTCACACTCAGGTCGGGATACACCGTCAAACCCTTCTCAACCTTCCCACTGGAGATCTTTTCCCGGAGGGTTTCTACCTCAAGGTCACCTCTCTGTGCCTCTAACACTCGACTCACAAGTGTAGGCTGCGCAATCACAGAAAACAAGGCCGCAGCCTCAATGGATTCACCCAAAAGTAAGTCGAATTCGCCAAGTGCACCCAACATCTCCCACTCCCGGATGGCTATACAAGCTACATCACTAATGGATTTCCTGCTAAGGGCATCGACCACAACATTGGCCTTTTCCGGGTGATAGTGCAACTCAAAGTCGTAGTCCTCAATGAACTCCATCCACCTTCTCTGCCTTAGATTCAAGTCTCTCTGTGTAGACAGATACTTCAAACTCTTACGATCCGAGAATACCTCGAATCTCTCACCATAAAGGTAGTGCCTCCAAATCTTCAAGACAAAGATCACAGCTGCTAATTCTAGGTCATGTGTAGGGTAATTCCTCTCGTGAATTTTCAACTGACGTGAGCCATAGGCAACCACTTTCCCCTCTTGCATCAACACACAACCCAAACCCTCTCGTGAAGCATCACAATAAACCGCATAACCCAAACCTCTCTCCGGAATAATCAAGACTCGAGCGATGGTCAATCTAACCTTCAACGCTTGGAACGACTTTTCACAAGTCTCATTCCATACGAATTTGACCCCTTTCCGTATGAATCTAGTCAACGGTAAAGCTAGGCTGGAAAAATCTTTCACAAACCGGCGGTAATACCCAGCTAATCCCAGAAAACTGCGGATCTCAAAAAACCTCTTAGGCTGTGCCCAATCCTGCACTGCCTCTATCTTGGATGTATCAACAGACACCCCTTCCCCGGAAACCACATGGCCTAAGAATTTGACCTCTCCTAGCCAGAACTCACATTTTCCAAACTTGGCATACAGCCTATGGGCTCTAAGCAACTCAAGCACCACTCTCAGGTGTTCCTCGTGCTCCTCCTCAGAAGGCAAATAAATCAGGATGTCGTCCACGAAAACGACCACAAAGCGATCTAAGAATTCCCGGAAGATCCGGTTCATCAAATCCATAAACACTGCCGGTGCATTGGTGAGCCCAAAAGGCATCACCAGAAACTCATAGTGGCCATACCGCTTACGAAATGCCGTCTTCGGAATATCCTCCTCCCTGACCCTCAACTGGTGGTAACCCGATCTCAAGTCTATCTTAGAGAAACAACGGGAACCCTTCAATTGGTCAAACAAATCATCTATACGGGGCATAGGGTACTTATTCTTAACCATAGCCCGATTCAACTTCCAGTAATCAATACAAAGTCTCAAGGTACCATCTTTCTTTTTAGCAAAGAGGGCCGATGCTCCCCACGGCGAAACACTAGGGCGAATAAAACCCTTATCCAGCAATTCTTGGAGTTGAATCTTCAACTCACTCAACTCGGCTGGGGCAAAACGGTAAGGTGCCATAGAAATCGGCGTTGTGCCGGGCACTAAATCAATAGAGAACTCTATCTCTCGATGAGGTGGCAAACTGGCAAGGTCCTCAGGAAAAACATTTGAATACTCGCAAACCACTCTCTCTGCAACTCAACCCGGTCTCATCACACTCACTACTCATAAGGCTAGCGAGAAGACCACTAAGCTCACTCCGCCCTCGCAGATCATACACCGGCGGCAACACACTACCAACCCAATCCCCCAAGAAATGGAAACAATCCCCGCTCAAGGTACATACTGTGACCCTCTGGCGGTAACAATCGATGACAGCCCGGTATGACGATAGCCAGTCCATACCCAAGATAACATCAAAACCCGACATAGGCATAACTACAAAAGGAAATGGGAAGTCAGCGATTTGCTACCTCTATATCACAACCTCTACACCCTTGTTTCAAAATCAACACACCCCCAACAGGTGATACAACACAAATAGGAGATGCTAACTGTGCCAACTCCAAACCCAAAATAGATGCAAATGCAGCAGATATAAAAGAATGGGATGCACCCATATCGATCAACACATTGGCAACCGAGTTGCAAAATAAAAAGGTACCTCTCACAACCGATGGAGCCGGTACAAGATCCTGCGCGGTAACAGCATACACGCGCCCTGAAGGCCCCTGATCTACCTGCTCACCTCTAGGAGCAAAAGACTGCTGCATAGACTGGGATGACGAAGCTCCCTGATTGGCCCTCATGGCCTGAACGGACTGTGCTGGCTAAAAACTCTACGTCTGCCTAGAACCAGACGCCCCCGAAGTGGCATTCAACTGCGGGCAGTACCTCTTCAGGTGCCCCGCCTGACCACACTGATAGCAAGACAGTGGCTGACCTCTGCCCTGACTCTGGCCCTAAGGTCAAGCCGATGATAAAGCTGCTCTCTGACCTCCTCCCCTCTGCGGGCAAACTGGAGACTTGTGGCCCAGCTGACCACATTTGTAACAGGTCACCTCTCCTTAACTGCCTTTCCCAGAACCTGCACTCGGCACTGGAAAGGTAGATCTAGCAAAACCGCCCTGAGACTGCTGAGGGTTAGAACCCCTCTGTCTCCTGCCATCACCCTGGCCGTCCTGACTCCTCTTGGAGCCTTTCTGCCCCTCCTCCTCCTCCTCCTGCATCATAATCTCCATATGCGCCGTAGCGTCTACAAGACACCCATAATCTCGAGTCATAGACCCTCCAACTCTCATCTTGAGCCCGCGCCTCAACTTCCGCTCAAACTCAATGCAACGGCGTTCCTCGGACGCCACAAGCTCAGGTGCGAACCTGGACAAACTAGTAAAAGTAGCCTCAAACTTGGCCACAGACAAGCTCAGCTGCTTGAGCTGGAAAAACTGATCCCTCAACTTCTCCCTGACAGCTGGAGATAAGTACTTCTCCTGGAAAACATCCACAAAAGCCTCCCATGTGTCACCAATACGGCCTCTCATGAACTTCCACAACTGACCCGCATCCCCTTTAAGCTGGAAAGATGCCAAGGTCACTTTCAATGCTCCGTCTTCGATGCCAAGCATCTCAAACGTCTTCGTCATTTGTTCCAACCACTCGTCCGCCTTAAGTGGCTCCTTCGGATCCCCGACAAACTCATCCGGATTAGACCAGAAGAACTCCCTCTTCAGAAAGGAAGGCCCTGCATCAACAACCTGGGCCTGAACTGGATTCTCAGCTCTGAGAATGCCCATGGATTCGCTCAAAGCTCTGCTATCTCGCGGACTAAGGCGCCCACGGCCTGCTGTCCTGCTGGCTTGGCCACATTGGCATGACCAACCCCCTCCTGCTGCGCCGGAACCTCTTCCGGTATAGAAATCTCTTACCTACCACGCCTACCACCACGTCCTCGTCCTGACATCCTAATAAAGGTAACGAAGACATTAGCACATTCACAAATGTGCCGAAGCTATAACACTCGCGTCCTAATGCATGGACAACTGTAATTCACTCCACGTAAGCACATAATCACATAAGCACTTACGAATTTCATTTCTGGATAATGATAGTCCCGAGGTGTTACTAGAGTTCTGATTAGAAACAGCATTGATCAAGTGCTTTTCCAACAAGACCATAGAAACCCAAGGATCCAATCAACATCCTAGAAATCAAATCCCATACCCATATAGTCACATAAACATGTTATCACATAAGCACATAACACTACACATAAGTCTCTAACAAGCGAGACAAACCCATTGAGATACTAATCACTTCCCACGTACCCAAGTATTCAAACCCGGTACGCTTTGATACCAAGTTGTAACGCCCTCAAAATAAACCCATAAATCATACAATATTGACATGCTTAGACATAAGAAAATAAAGCATAATTACATTCCATCAGAGTATTCATTACAAAATGTATTACATGTTGACAACAAAAGTAAATGCCCTATGGGCTTACAACTTTCCAAGTCAACACTTGGTTACAAAAAGGAGTACTAACTCGAAACACAAAGTAAGCCCTTGGCTTGATATACATGTAATACAAAAATGTAATCACAAAAGATGTCCCAGCCACTAAGCCTCTCAAGCTACGTCCTTGGAGGTGGCATTCTACCTGTACCTGAAAATGATGTCCCATATAGGGTGAGCCAACGCCCAGTAGAGATATGCTAAACATAACATGAGTAATAACTAAAACATTGGCAGTTGATAAATGTTTAACTCACACGAATCAATTCATAATCTGTTTCAATTACATGACAAAAGTGACCATGTTTCATTCTATTTTCCATTTCTTATCCAATTCTCAATTCATAACCATGGCTCAGAACCTGGCCAAACAATTTGATTGAGATCACATCTCATATCAACAGTATTTCTATTTCAGATGAGATAATAACTCATATTAAACATTTCACACTTCATAACAGATACACATTTTGGTGTTGTATCAATAACACATGACAACACTTCCATACTTCACAAATGATACACATTTTTGTGCTGTATCAATGTCAAACAAAAACACTTCCATACTTCACAAATGATACACATTTTAGTGATGTATCAATGGAGTCCATCCCCTATCTTCTCCCAAACAATATCCGGTTTAGAGGTCCATCCCCTATCTTCCCCTAAACCGTGGAGTACATCCCCTATCTCCTCCCACACAACACAATGTATATAAACGCATATCATATACATAATCAAATCAATACATAAAATTCATGTATTATATCAACCGCCATATTCGATGGCATACTCAATTGATTAGTTTTAGTTTGCCTAATCATCATGCATTGTCTACAACAATCAAGACTGCCCTCCACCGGTAGCCCAAAGTAATTACTTCTAAACAGATAATAATTTCATCTAACAGATAAATTATCAACAATTTCCAATGTGAGTGATTAATAATTCCAACTTCACCATTCTAGCTCATAATGAGTCAATTTCATATTCTACAACTCAATTTCATATTTCCATAACATCCCCAAATTAATTGTGTAAATTAATTTATAACAAAAATTAGGGTTTTCTTCCCTCTTTCTCAACTTTGGCCCAAAGGCACAAATATCAACAACCAACAACAATACCATCATTTTAAGACCCAATTTACATATTTATGAGTCAAAATAATAAAACCCCTCTTTCATACCTTTGAAACCCTAACACCCAAAATTACCCAAATCAAACCATTTATACAAAAAGCTCAATATCTATGTTAAAGTACATAAACATGAGTAGGAATCCCTACCTCAAGAGATGAAACTCAATGGAGATGATGGAGAAATCTCAAAGTGCTCCAAACCAAGAAAATTTTGGATTAAAAGGAAGCCCAAACCAAGCTCTACACTTTTTGTAAAGACACTAAGGGAGTAGATCACTCAAGATAGACCAATCCCTAGAGAGAAGGTGAAATGTAGAGAGAGAGACTCTCAAAAATGGGTTTTTGGAAAAGTAAGAGAGAGAGTGGAAGTTGAAAAATGATCTAAAAAGACCCAGCTGATATCTGATATACGTATGACCCGCTCGAGCGGAGAATAGGACGCTCGAGCGTCAAGCACAAAAACTAGACCCGCTCGAGCGTGAAGGGTACCCGCTCGAACGCCAAGACACAACTGCAAAACACACCCGCTCGAGCGCAAAGGGAAAGCCGCTCAAGCGTAGATTTCCCCCTTCCAGTACTTTTACAGAAAATGAACTACCCGCTCGAGCGCCAAGATACCCGCTCGAGCGCGACCCGCTCGAGCGTAAGAAAATCCACTCTAGCGTGAAAAACACACCTGCAAAAGTTTTGCAGAGGCACGAAATGTTGAGAGTGTGTAAACCCCACTCGAGCGTAAGAAGACTCGCTCGCGCGGACAACCAAAAATCAAACTCCGCTCGAGCGCAAAGGGACCCGCTCGAGCGTACCACCAAAATTCTGGGCAACAAGGAATGGGACTAAAGCTCAACCAACCTGTTCGAAACACGCCCAATACATCCTAAAACTCAAACACACGGAATTAAAGGATAACAACAAGATATACAACCACCAACTCCACGGAACCTAAGTCCGGCATATAACAATCAAAGGAAGGGAAACTGGGATCGCTATAGTCCGTAATTGTTGCAAATACATTTTCAAATTATGAAGTAGTCAAGAAACATCAACTCATTTTCAGGCAAATTCAAGGAAGTGTTGGTGTAATATATGCCTTCTCACTAGAATTGCCCTTTTTTTTCTTAACAGTGTCCATGCTTGCTCAATTATTAGGCTGCTACATGATACATACAGGGCAAATTTTGAAAGTGGTTGGGTAGCTTAACTTCAAGAAAGCTATTAGAGGAGAACTTCCTCATCTTCTTTGGGTTTTTTCACGGAATACGTAGTTGTTACCTAATTATCGCTCTTCTTGTGATTGAAGCATAGTAGTAGCAGTGTGGGTTTTCCATGCCAGTCACCAAGTCTGCTGGTTTATCATTTTTCCTGAATTCCAAGTGGAGTATACTGCTATTGAATATTTATTTTACTGAATTTGTACTTGTTTATCTTGTTCATTTTGTATCTTTGTAACCAATAAATTCTAATCCATTCTTATTATCTCTTTATATTTTGAAGGTTGTACCACGAGGTGACCTTGATTCTCTAGCCATGCTCTAGAGACAGTTAGATGTTAATATTCTTGCTAGTGGTCACACCCATCAGTTTAAGGCCTACAAACACGAGGGTAGGGTTGTCATAAGCCCCGGGTCTGCGACTGGTGCATACAGCAGCATCACATATGATGTGAACCCAAGTTTCGTGCTCATAAACATTGACGGCCTGCATGTTGTTGTCTATGTTTATGAACTCATTGACGGAGAGGTGAAGGTTGACAAGATAGATTTTAAGAAGACAACCACAACTGCAACACAATGACCTAAGCTTCTGTTGGTATTTCAAGGCTTTTGTTCTACACCTGAATGTTATTTTATTTCATCTTTGTTTGCCTACATTGATTGCCTATTTCTTGTTTAAATTGTCTCAATCTCTTTCTGGTAACTGGATTTTTGTGCTTGATTAATGGTGAGAGTTTAATTTTATACTAAACTTTAGCTGAGAAGTTTTTTGACTTTAATATAAACATCTATCATATTCAAAGCCCATATGAAACAGTCATCCTACAGATCCCAACAAATTCGGGGTCTGTAGCATTATTTATGATGCTGATCATTGACTTTGGGATAACTTAGCTAGCATATTTTGTTGAGAAATTATAGTCGCACCTAATTATAATTAGGGTGATTCTACTTACACCACTACTTTACCTCTTTACACTCTCAATATGAGTTTTTTTTTTTTTCCCCCAATTTTATCCACGTGTGAAATTACCTTTAAGAACAAAATACTAAAATTAAATATATTTTGTTATCTCCTTACACCCCTTGGTCTTCAAGCCCTACTCCTCTCTTTCCTTTCTTTATTTTTCTTTTCTCTTACACATCTCTTTTCAAAAAGTGAGAATATAGTATTTTGATCAGTAAAGACAGTAATGGATGAAAAAACGGTGGTGAAGAACCATCAAAAAGTGAAATGGTGAGTTTTTTTATTTATTTGGTAGGTTTTTGTTTCGTTTTTCTGGACTGGTGTTCGACTTTCATTCGGTGGTTCGAAATCGAACAAAATAAAATAGTTCGACATCACATTGTCGAACAAAAAATATAAGTCTAGCAACTAACTACCGAATAAAAGATACATTTCCGGTAATCCCAAACCAATTTTTTTAAATTTGTTCGGCTTCTCATTACCATGTATTTTCAGTTTCATTTTTTTATATTTTATATTTTTTTTCTTGGAAGGATTGTACTTATACTCATTGCAACAACGCAAGTACTGCAATATTAGTGAACTCTAGTCATGAATTTATTACAGACAAGATTTGTTAAGTTTTTTTATTAATATGATTTTTTCTTATTTTTAATTTGTATTAAGTTTTATTAATAATTTGCGTATAAATGTATTTATTATCTTTAGTTTTTTAGTAGTTGTGAAGCATTAATTAAATAGACTTCTGATGTTGGAAAGAAGACTGGATTTGTCATTGCTATAACAACATCAGATGCGGGAGGTAATAGTAGAAAACCAAGACTTATACTTGCTTGTAAAAGAAGTGATTACTATAGAGACAACAGGAAGATCAAGGAGGAACGATTGAGGTTGACAGGTTCTAAAAAGTGTGGATGTCTATATCTATTAAAGGGGGAAAAATTACCTATAAATTACCAAGACAAATTGTGATAACATGTTTGATTGATGGATGCAAACAATGACAGATTTTGTGGATACTTTATGGATATTTATACACTTGATATTTTTATGAATAATTTTATAGATACTTTTTATGTATGATTTTATGGATGCGTGTTTGATTTATGAATTTTTTTAAGGATGCTTCAAGGAAAAAGTAAATCTTTTAATATACAGCGACGCGGGCCTAGACAACTCTATTGTAGTTTGGCAACATAATACTAGAGTAATCTCATTTGTATAACAATGTATCACTAAACATGCACAAGTGGCCCAAATTAATTTCTTGTTATCATCTAATTGGACGACGACATAATGATGAGAAAAAAAAATATTTTCTGGTAACATGGCACTGGAATAATTCAAATTAATTAACGTTGTATTACCGAACAGGCCCACCACAGATTAAAAAATCATTGTTTAGAAAAAGTGCCTTTGTAAATGTATAGCAACAAAATGCTAGAGAGATCTATTTTTTCCGGCAGCATAACACCGAAATAATGTAAATTGTTTAGCACCGTGTTATCAAAATTAGTGGTGTAAAGAGATGAAATAATTAATTTAGGGTTAGTTTTGGTAATATATTGGGGGTGTAATGAGAATTACATTTTTTTTAGTGGTGTAAAGAGATGGAGGGTGTAAAGAGGTTAAATAGTGGTGTAAGTAGAATCACCCTTATAATTATTAGGTAAATTACACTGACACCCCTTTAGGTTTTGCCCCTTCCCCCCTCACGTTTTGAAAATTACATCTCCCTCCCTAAGGTTTAAACTTCAATTACAATTTAATTCTTTTGTTAGTCAACCGTTAAGTCAACTAACGGAAAAAATTACTATAAGAAATTAATTTTTTAAAATGCCCTATTTTGCTCTTATTTGCATATATAAAATTGACAAACAATTTACCATTTAGGAAAATTTTATATGGCCTAGTCATGTATTTGGTTATGACCTATTATGATATTACTATAACTATTGATTATAACATTATTTTGGTTATGATTTAAAAGATATTTGGTTATATTTTATGCGGTGTTTGGTTATAGCTATTTTTTTTTTAGTTATGATTGAAAATGATCTAATTATAATATTTGTGATAATTAACACCACAAAAGCTTTTGGACCATAATATTACCTAAATGTTTAATAGTACAATAATAAATGTATGGAATGAATTTTTGTAATTCTCTACAGATTTTCTTCACTCATCTAGTAATTATTTTTTAAATTTTTTTAATAAGAGTAAAATAGGCATTTAAAATAAAATAATTTTCTATATTAGTTTTTAATGTTAATTGACATAATGGTTGACTAACGATGTAATGGAAGTTTAAACCTTAGGGAGGGAATATAATTTCCAGAACATGAGGGGGGTTTTTGTATTAAAGACAAAGCTCAAGGGGTGTCAGTAATTTTCCCATAATTATAATGCAAAAAATATAGAGTAAATTTCAATACGCCTCCTCTAGTTTGGATTTGGGTACTCTCAGGTCTCTGACTGTAAGGTGGACATTCGAGAGGCTGCAAAGTGGAATGGGAATCCCTTGAGTAAACCCAAATTGCCTGGCAAACTGAGAAGGGCAGTATACCTCAGATATGCACTTATAAGCTCGAGGGTTTAAAGTGCCAATAAAAAATTCCCTCGGCAACAAAATAGAAGCCCACATGTCTTTGTGCGATGGAATGGAACACTGTCTATCAGCCAAGAATGTCTTTAGCCAAATTGGCCCTTTATTGGCATCAAAGGGAGAAAAGAAGGTGGCAGCTGGGGAAACAGGGAGCTGGTGGAAAAAAGTAAGATAGTAGGCGAAAAAAGCGGGAAAAAGGGCAATTCTAGCATACTTTTCCCCATAAGTGCTAGGATCTTGAACTAGGAATTTTAAACACTTAGGATACAAATCAGTAAAGTAAGCAAAGAGCCAGAGTTGAAGCACCCAGAGGGGACCTCCTTGGTTGATATCAAGAGGTTTCTCACAAAATTGGGAGCAGACTCTATAAACATGGCCTAAGAGATAAGAGGCCAAGGCTATGCATTTCTTCAAAACAAGGGCCTTTGCAAGTGGGGCAAATTCAAGCATGATTCGTTGAGATGATGTACAAAAAAGAAATTTACACAACCAATATAAAATAAAGGAGAAGAGTTCTCAATCGCTCACAGGGCCCACCCTTTTGTTTTCAGTCTTTACGAAGTCACTAAAGGAAGAATTCAAAGGTGGAAGATAAAATTTAACCAAAAGGTCTGGATAGCTGGGTGTAAAGGGGGTACCAAGGGGCGAGAGCCCTAAGAGATGGCAAATATCAAGAACGGTGGAAGCCATCATACCATAACAAAAATGAAAAAAGTTACAGGCCATATTCCAGAAACGAAGGGCGGCGGGAATTAAAAAAGGGTCTTCAGGAATGATAAACTTGGAAAGTCGAAGGGCATCGAGAATGAAGAGTTCTTGTAGATCCTGTTCTCTTGCGGGCACGACCCTGTCATACCATTCCTCCCACTCAACCCTCAATGTTGGCCAGCAACGGTGAGGTCAGTTCATTCTCCAATTTCCCCAGTCAAGCCCCCCTTCGTAAAGAAGGAAGTGGTCCTCCAAACGAGGGTACAAAGCTGGAAGTTGAGCGGGAGCCTCTCGAAAGATAGGACCTAGGACATATTCTTGTTTGTCGCTATGGCGAGGGACAAAGAGGCGTCCGTCTATGGTACTTGATCCATTAGCTTTAAATTTGGCAATCTCTTCCTCAATACATCTCTTCAATGCCATTGTTGGGCTTATACGTTCGCCAGATGGTACTTTCAAAGAAGAAGAATCCATTTGTGGCGAGCAGTAAGGAAGAGAGGGTTAGTAAAAGGGAAAGGGTTTGTGTGTTGAGCAAACGAGTGAATTCAGAGCACAAAATAAAAAGGGTTTTAAAACCTTTGTGTCTGGAAAATATATTGTGAAATTCATAAAGAAGTACTAAAAGTACGGATGCGAAGAGCTTCCCTCAATATTGATAATTTTTGGAGAGAAACACATCTCAAATACTGATGTCAGCTTCGAGATAAAATATTTGGCTTCGAAACTAGATTTTGGCACCAAAGTCAAATGACAAACGGCTTCGAAAGCAGGAAGCCGGCTTCGAAGTACATTCCACACCTAAGGATGCAAGAATGCTCAAGTATTTGTTTACTTCAAAAGGATCGAAACCTGTTTTAGGGTTTCTTAGTGAGAATAAATCCTTCGAAGCAAAACTTGAAATCCCTCAAGGTTAGGAATTGTTTGTTCTAAGCTTCAAACCAATAGTTGGTTTGATAATATACAGAAGAGATTGCTCTTTCAGAATAAAACAATGCAGCCCTTAAGGGAGGCTTCCATATTTTTTGAAAGTATGGACTATTGTTCGAAACAAAAATGGTCAATTTAAAACTGATTGATCGTACTATCCATATGTTGAATATGATTAAAGCAAGCTTTAAGGGGCAAGATTGTCGAATTCAAGGCACTGATTCTGAAAGGAGACTTCCATATGTTGGAAGAAGTCAAATTGGTTTTCAAATATTTCATTGATAGTCAAATTTCGAAGAGAAAATTGATGAATTTGAAGCCATAATTTTGTTGGTCCTGGATAAGTGGAGTAAAATTAGATCATACCAAATAATAAAAAAATCTCTCCGCTTTATTAAGATAAGTATGATTACATCAGAGGCCTTGCTAAGGCACATATTCAAGCTCATAAAAGTAAGGAACAGAGTAAATGACAAGATCATGGAATTTGGTCCAGCTATGGTCAATAAACTTCTGTTCTTTTTTTATTCTATCTTCTATTTTCTCCAAGCTTGGTTGCTGAAGTTGATGTGCTCTTACTTGACAAAAGAGTTTTTCGGCCTTTACTTCAAACTCTATTTCTTTTAACCCTTATTCCATCTCATCCATATCCAAGTCATCCCAGTATGCAGAGTCTTTATTCTTGAAGTCATCATATTCTTCGATGAGGTTCTCTGCTTCATACCGGGTATGAACTCGAAGGGCTGAAAGTTGGTTCAAAGATTGGGTGTGGCCACAGAAGTTTGGTGCCAATGAAGAAGTAATGGGAGTTGGTCCAAAAACATCTGGAGCTCTGCTTGGGTGATGGGATTGAGGACATGACCCCGGGTCATAACATCACAAGCCCATCGAAAGTTCTTGAGAGGAACATCGTCCTCAAGAACATTGAAGGGCAAGTGAGAAAAGGCCGCAAGCAGAAGTTGGGCTTGCTTTCACTGAGTTGGAGTAGGGGGAGGTGGAGGATTATAGGGAGGAAAAACCTGGTCCTCAAAGAGGGCAAGCCTCAGTTTCTCTATCCAGTGGGATTTTGCGGAGAAGGAGGTATAGAAGCGTCCATCTCGAAAGAAGGAGGGAACTGGGGGGTGTTAACACAATCAAGCCAGTCAGAAGAGCAAAGCTTTGCCTTCTGGGCTAAGAACGATGGGCTATACCCTTGTGCCTCTTCTGGACGTCGGGTAGCTTATACTATCTTCATAGGCATGGAGGATGTGTACCATGCTACGAGCAGATTGTCCTCCAAACTGCGACGGCTGTCAATATGGATAAACCACCAAGCTCCGAGTAAAGGGAGGAAAAGTTAGAGGGTCGACAAATTCGACAAAATGATGATTAACTCGCTCCCTTAACTCCGATCCCTCAGGTTCTGACCAGCTTCTCCAACCAGAAGCCCCAGAGGAAGAAGAAACTGCAGCCTCATCCCACGCAGAAGATTTTGGATTAGAAGAAGAGCTTCCAATATCCATGTTTGCAAAATTTTGGATTAAAGAATCGTGAATAACAGGTTCGTAGTCCAAAGGTTGATAATTTGCAAAAGCTTCCATGACTTGAATATAGGAAGGTGGGTAAAGGTAGCCAATAAATGCATGGAGGTTCTTTCGAGGATGAACGGCATCATCGAATAACTCTTCGTATGCTTGATCAATGTTAAAGAAGATTGGCTTAGCCATAAAAGATGTATTAGTCTTTTCGAATACCGGAATAAGTGGGGATGTTCAAAGGATTAGAAGAGAATTTAATGCAAATGATGAATGACGGTTGCATTTTTGAAAAATGCAAAGCCCATGCACATTCTAAGACGTGGATAAAATACCTTGATCCACTAATATCACCAAGTATTGGGTATATTAGTGTGGGGGGTAATGTTGGCTACATATTTTGTACAAGCCAATCACAATTTAACACGTGGCAGGATGAGAACAATACGGGAAAGCAATTCAAGTCTTCAATCATAATCATACACGTGGCAGTTCGTATTGGTTTTTGTAGATCTGCGTAGCACTGGATCAGCAAAGAGATGCAAGATGACGTGGCGTTAATGGTTATTCATATTTAAATTCAAAATCGAGAAGGAAACCTAACTGCAGATATGGCATAGTGGAGCTAACTATAAGACAACATGATCAACAATCATGGAAGGATGGTTCGACGGTTAGAAATGCAGTTCAACGGTTGCCATTGAGAAATATAAATAGCAGAGAAGGCCCCAAAAAGTGCCCCCAGACTCAGACTCAAGAACCAGTTTTATCTACTTTATTTCCTTTCCAGTTTTTACATTTCTTGTTCTTTACGTTTTTGTACTTCAAATTCCTGCACTGCATTTCGTTTATAGGAGTAGTTTCAAATAGTTTGTTGCTGTAAACCTCCACGAGGCTGATTTGGATCTTTGTAAGTCTTTCATTTTACTTAATGAAAAGCTATAATTGTTCTTCATTTAATTATTGTTTACTTAATTTTCCTAAACAAAGCCACTAGTAAAAATCCTCTTCATTGAGGCTAAAAGAACTAAAACACAATAGTTTGATAATTGGTTGGCAACTAACATTTTGTAAGGACTGATTGATCCTTGCTGGCACACTCAAAATTACAAAAATAACATTCGAAAGCCAAAAAGCCAACACATATAAACCAAGTTCTTTAGCATTCCTATTTCTTGAGGGATGAAACCGTTGAGTTGATTTGAAAAAAGATAGAGAGAGGTCAAATTAGTCAATTGACCAATAGATGAAGGGATTGGACCATGAAGATTATTATCATGTATAGACATATAAACCAAGTTCTTTAGCATTCCTATTTCTTGAGGGATGAAACCGTTGAGTCGATTTGAAGAAAGATAGAGATGGGTCAGATTAGTCAATTGACCAATAGATGAAGGGATTGAACTAATAAGGATATTATCACCTATATCCATATGCACCATATTCTTTAACTGGCCAGTAGATGAAGGGATTGGACCAGTGATATTAGTATAATATATGTAAAGTTGTACTAGGTGGGTGAGGTTTCCCAGGGTAAGAGGTAGCAAACCTTCAAGATTTTTGTTGTGTGGGAGGTCAAGGTAGGTGAGCTTTGACAGAGTACCAATTTCCTCGGGGATGCTTCCAATTAAGTTACAGTCATAGAGATTCAGAAATTCAAGGTTTGGGAAGGAAGTCCAATTCATGTTTTCAAGCTTTCGATGGGGTGAAGAATAAGAATAAGAAGAAGAAAGGGAAATCTCAATGACACTTCCTGCCCGATTACAAGTGATGCCTTCCAACTGACAATGATTTGCAGAAGAAAAGTTTCCCCACCAACCGCTATTGAGTAGAGCTTTGGCCTCTAACGATGATAATGATGATGAATTCATAGTTGCTGACACTAAGAAAATATTAGTAGTCGCAATGCACAGTGCTACGCGTAGAGCATAATAAAAAGAAGAAGACGATACGTTATTTTTACTCATAATTGATGTATGTATGGGACTTTGTAGCTCTAAAATAATGGGAGCATGTATGCAAAGCAATGCAATGCAATGCAATGCATACTCAGATCAGAGCTGTAGCAGGCTTTTTAAAAATACTGATGTCAGACTCACGAAAATATTGACCCAGGCACAGGGAGTCAGTGAAGCCAGAGAGTCTTTGTAACTATTTCAGTCTTCCTCTCTCAGAAGCAAGGCTCTGAAAAGCGGTTGCGGTCGCCGTAACGATGGTGGTAGCGCGGTTGCGGTTGCAGGGTGTAAAGGCCGTAGCGTAACGGTTGCGGTAACCGGAACCGTGAATTTTTTTATTTTTTGCCCAATTTGAAAAAAACTTACCGATACGCACATTTTTTTTCCATGATCATATTTATTGGGTTTTAAAATAAATATTGATTAATTTTTATAAATTTTTAAGTTTGATCCAATATATTTCATATTTTTAAATAACTATAAATTAAGTTTTTTACATTTTATTTTAATAATTAATGACTTTATATTATACAAAAAAATCAATCACTAACTATTATATATAAGATAAACAATGACAAAAGTAAGAGAATAAATAAAAGCCTAAATATATATATATATATATATATTAATCAAGCCAAATAGATAATGACCACACTTATTATTATTATTATTATTATTATTATTATTATTATTATTATTATTATTATTATTATTTTCAAACAATATATAGATAGACACACACAAACAAAATGGTTGAGTGATAGCAGCTGAATAGAATAGCATAGGTCTTACAATTTCAACAAATCAATAACATGTTCTTCATCTTCTCTATTCTCTCTCTCTATCTCTTGTTCCTCCATCTTCCCTCTTCTCTCTCTATCTCTCTTCCCCATTTTTCAACCTTTTTTTTTTTTTGTGTTTTTTCGAAAGAAGCAATTCGGAACCGTTACGTAACGGTGCGTAACAGGCCGTTACGGCGCCGTTACGACCGCTATATCGGCCGCTACGGCCGATAAATCTATGAATCTCAATCACACTGCAAAAGCGGTCGTAACGGGTGGCGGTAACTATCACAACCGTTACGTAACGGCATTACGTAACGGTTGCGACTGCTTTTTAAAACCTTGCTCAGAAGCCACAACTTTTGATTTTTCACAAACAAGTGAGAAAATGTGCATAACGTGTTATTGATAACTCTCAACTTTGATTGTTAAAGACAGAAAAAATGGGTTAAAAAAAATTAAAAGCAAAAGCAAGGTTGTACACACCACATAAGACGGCAGATACAGTACTAGCTTGAGAGGAAAATGTTACAGGAAAAAGTTGTTTCAAGTATGATTCATTATAATGTTTCCGAGCCATTTCCATTGTATACCTCAATTATTATCAAATGTAGACACCTTTTAGCTCATAAATTATATTAATTTTTCAAACTCAATAATTTGGTAATTAATTAGAATATTTGAAGTAACTCTCTCATATATGTTTTAATTATCAACTAATTATTTCATTTATACATTATTAAATCTAAAAAATAAATTTATATATCATTTTTAAACATCAATGTTTTCTGTACAAAAATTGCACTTTTCTATTCATAATAACAATTTTCTCGAAAAATTTTAAGTAAAGTTTTTCTTCAACCCCTAGGAGGGGCACACTGACCATCACATTAATCTGGACCCGAAAGTCATCCTAATTATGAAATTTGCTTTCCTACCGTCTTTACTGGACAATGGAATACCATTTCCAATTTTTATTTTAGGACTAATTTTGTTTTGGATAAATTACACTTTTTTTTCCTTTACGTTGGGCTACTTATTTACTTTAGTCCCTAAAACTTTTTTCTCTCACTTTAGAGTAAATTTGAATGAAGGACAAAGTGAATTTTTACTCCAACATGGAGTAAAATTTACTCCGTTGGCATGGAGTAAAATTTACTCCAAAACTCTTTTACTTTTAAAAAATTTATCAATTTCTATATACTTTTTTTCTCTGATTTTGATTAAAGGTATACGGACTGAATACTAATTTCATCAGGGATGCTTGACCCAGATACAATGTAAAATCCAACGGCCCAGATTCATCGACCTTTCTTCTTGGCTTTTGATTTGTTACAATAAATAATTAATTATTGATGATTCTCTATAAGTTAGCAGTCTACTTATATATAATGATGAGTCATCCATATCTCAACTCTAATGCATTATTACTTATATAAATATATATATATATATGTAACAATGTAGCTATTATTTTTTCATATCATTTGATTTTTCATAGTTAAGATGATTTTTTTGTAAAACACTTTTTGCTTAGTATTTAACGTGGCACAATTACAATTATTAGTGTGATAAATCTTACGTTACTAAAATGAAATAGGTCCCATTTTATCAAAAACAATGCTAGCATGTCCAGAATTTTTTTAAATTTTTTTTTTTTATTTTAAAGCTCCAATATCAATTTCAAAAGTTGAGTATAGAGTACTCGGATGCTACTTGAACCAATAGAGAGAAAGGTCTATTTTGGTAATTAGGAAAAAAAAAAATTTGGTTTATTGATTTATTTGGGTCAAATCACCTCTTTATTTTTATTTTTGTATATTTTTTCAAAAAAAAATAATTAATTTTTTTTTCCTACTTTCTAAAATAGGCCAAAGTGAAGAAGAGAAAAGCTAGTCCACTATGATGTGTACCCAAGGGTAATGTATGTGTGTTCTTTTCCGATTGCATGCACTTCAAATTTTACTAACTGGGTCTAACAATCTATTCACAAGTCAAGCAACGTATCAACAACGGAATGACTTTTCTACAATCGACTTCCTTCATGCTTATTTTAAGAAGTAAATTAAAAGTTAATATTTTAATTATTTTTTTTTAAATATGTAAAAAAAAAATAGAGATGTGATATGATTAAAAAAAATTTTAAAATCGACTTTTAACCCAATTGTCAAAATAGGCCTAAACCACTATGCCACGCATACTATTTAATTTTTGAGGACTTACATATAGGTCATAATAAATAGATGATGTGATTTAAAATTAATTTTTTAGTTTTTTTTTTTTTGAAAAAATATGTAAAAAAGTAAAGAGGTAATAAAATTAAAAAAAGTCAAAATATTGACTTTAACCCAATTGCCAAAATAGGCCTCAACCCCTATGCCACGCATATTATTAAGTTTTTGAAAACTTATGTGTAGGTCCTAATAAATGAACTTATCATCCAATTGATCCTATGATAATTAATGACTTTTTTTTATCAAACACTATTAAAAAAGTCACTAATTGTTAATTTTCAACGACGGTTTGAAAATTATCACAAAAAATGTTACTAATTATAATTCAGTTTAAAAAAATCGTTACAAAAAAATCATTAATTTTTAACTTTCAGCGACAGTTTGAAAATTCTGTTATAGAAAAACATTGCTAATTGTTAGTTTTAGCGACAATTCATAAAAATCGTGAAAAAGTCACTAATTGTCAATTTTTAGCGACATATGCAAAAAATCGTCACAAATTTTTTTTTTTTAACAACGATTTTATTAAGACTTATTTTCAATAGGACTTTATAGAAATTAAATCTAACTATTAGAACCTATTGGTGGTTTACTACCATGGCAATGTTTGGTTTAATTTTTCAATTAACATTTGGATGAAAAAGTTAAAAAAAACATGTTTGGTTAATAAATTTTCAAAATTATTTTTTCTCTTTCTTCTCTCCTTCTCTTTTTTTTATTAATAAATAAATAAATCAATAATTTTTTTTCACGGCTCTCTCTTCTCTTATTCTCTCACATTCTACATGAGAGGGAGATTTATGATCTGGATTAGGCCATGGTAATACCGGACAAATTGTGGGTCGTACGCATTTGGGCCGTGGTATCCTGGGCCTACCCAGAAGTGATTTCAGCTCAATAATGGCAAAGGGCGTGTGGAACCGAGCTACTTGACTTTGATGGCGCGTAGGCCGGTCAAGTGAAGCTTCGGTCAAGTAGGGGTTCCGCGGTCCATGCATAGCTCGGTAGGAAGGCTTTGGTTGCCTGGCATGATCAACCTCAAGCTCGGCTTCGCCGGAATGCAGCCAAGCACGGCTGGAACAGAGCTCGGCTATTGGAGCACTTGGGCATGAGGCGCAGCATGGCCGTTAGCAGCCGAGATGATGCACCCCGGCTGCCGAGCTCCCAGTAGAGTGGGCTGGCAGTTGGGTTAGGTGATGTTCAACAAGATTTGTCCTGACAGATGGGATAGCAGTACCACGTGTCGAGAGATCACTGGGAGTAGGTTAGGGGCGCAGAAGGTATATAAGCATGTCTGCGCCTCCATGCTGAGGATGATCAATATTTTTGTAAGAAACACTTACACTCAACTCTCCCTCTCTCTCTCAATCCCAAGGTGTGTGCTAACTTGATCGTCGGAGGGGTTTTCCAGCCACACACCGTCGGGTAGCTCACCGCTGTTGTCCTCGCAGGTGATCGGATAGAGACGGAGCTTGGAAGAAAGGAGTACGGGCTCACCGGAATATTTGCTCCCCATACAATTGGCGCCGTCTGTGGGAACTTTGCAGACAAAACCTTGTCTTCCAGGCTCGTTTGATCGCCGTACATGGCGAACAACGACGAGATTCCGTTGTCCACCATCAATGGAGTTACCCCGGAGTCAGGCAGACGGAGAGAAGGACATCCCGCCATCTCTCCAATGGCAGACCTGGAGACGTTCCCAGGAGGACAGTCGGGAGACGCGCGGGATAAGCACGGAAGAAGTTATGGTCATTCATGAAGTCCAGACGGTCATCGACGGTGGAGAGAATCACACGCCAGACGTCTGGAACACAAGCTAAGGGACCAGGACACCGTCATCTGGCGAATGGCGGCGGAGATGGAGGAACTGAAGCGGCATGTCAAAGGGAAGGGTGTAGCTGGAGTGGGAGACCACAATGAGCGCACCCAACCCCGCCGTTCAGGCAGTCAGAGTCAGCGGCATACTCCTTCCATTTCTATCACCAGAAGCTACAAGGTTGGAGATTCCGACGTGCATGCAGAGAAATCCAGCGCGCAAGATAGCACTTACCAGCCCTCACGTCCGGTGACGACGTCGAGGCACTCCTATTCCGCTCATTCGGAAGATTTGCGGGCAGTTTTGAAGGAAAGGGCTCGTCGGTGGGAGGCTTAGAGGGTGCCGGCATTCCAGTGGCTATTAGGGGTGAGCAGCGGATACACCGATCCGCCAAAACCGACCGAACCGAACCGATCCGCCGCATTTTGGACGGATGCGTGATGACGAGCGGACGGTTGTGGATTGATTTTCTCAAATCCGCCAATTTGGCGGACGGATGGCGGATTTGAGATTCATTTGGCCGCAACCGAACCGCCGAACCGCCAAACCACGAACACCCCTAATAATTTATAAGACTTTGTGTTTTCAATTGAAAAAGAGTTTAAATATTCCGTAGAAATTTTTTTTTTTTAACTTGAATATATTTTTTGAATTGAAAAAAATAAACGTATTATTTATCTATATTTTTTGGTTTTTAAATCTAACTTTAAAAATAATAAATAGAAAATATGATATATGCTAGTTGGTTTTTGTTTTCAAAAACATATATAGATGTAACAATACAGAGACATACAATCTCTATTACTACTCTGTTCATGGTTTTGGTAGTTTGAATCGTTTTTATATTTTAAGAACCACGGATTGTAATACTTTTTGTAAATGAATCATGCTGTGATTGTAATATGTGGATGAGGCATATAGTGATTGTGATATTCTAAAATTTCAAATTTTCTTTCTTTGGATGAGGCATATAGTGATTGTAATACTTTTTAAAGTTATTGATTGTAATACTTTTTTTTTTTTTTTTTGAGGAAGTGCACAAGTTGAATTATGTTGAAAATTTATAAAATTTTAAACCGCCAATCCGATTCGCATCCATCCGCCAAACCGCCAATCCACTCAATCCACATCCGCCGGATTGGCGGACGGATGCGGATTGATTTTCTCCAATCCGCTAATCTGGCGGACGGATGACGGATTGGAGATTCCGTGGCCGCAACCGATCCGCGCCCACCCCTAGTGGCTATCCTATAGGGTTCACGCCAGCAAGGAGGTCGGAATGCCTCCACCACGCTTAGCAGCACCACTCCTTCTCGATATAGACTTGGCGAGGCTGAGCGCTACCCCTTTCTCCCTGGAGATAGAAACAACACCGCTTCCGGCAGGCTTCCACCAGCCTAAATTCACGCTCTACGACGGAAAAACCGATCCTTACATGCATGTGAGCCACTTCCGACAGGTCATGGCCGGACATATGCGGAATGACGCACTTATGTGCCTTATCTTCCCATCAAGTTTAGGCGAACTGGGCTTGAAATGGTTCGAGAGGTTGCCGGAGGGGAGCATAGAAAGGTGGCATCAGTTGGCCGAAGCCTTTGTGACGCGCTTCAAAACCAACACAAAAACACCAAAGGAAGTTGACCACCTACTGAGTGTCAAGATGGAACCGAGCGACACATTGAAGGCATACAACTCCAGATATTGGGAGACCTTCAACGAGATCTTGGATTGTCCGGTTAATCTTGCAATCACACAATACAAGCGTGGTCTCCCGGTCGGACATAGACTACGGGACTCGTTTACCATGCACCAGCCAACATCCATGGGCCATCTCATGCAACGCATCAATGAGCACATCCGAGTAGAGGATGATGCGTCAGCATCTACCGCGAAGGCAACTCCGATAGCAACAGACAATAAGTCGGCTGGAAAAGTGCACGCGGTCGGACAAGAGTCCAGCCGATCAAGTGACCGCGCTGAGGAATCGGACCGTGGCTCAAATCGCAAAAACCGGGGTAGGGGTCATCGGAATGACCGGGATGACTACCCCCGGGATGATGTAACTGATGCAAACAGAAGGTTGAAGGCCAAGACAGGCATCACCACGGTCTTTAAGATTCCAATCTATCGCATACTTAGTGAAATTCGTGACGAGGAGTATGTCTGGTTTCCTGCTAAGTTGGGCGATGGACAGAAGGGCTTCAATCCGCGGTACCATTGCACGTTTCACCGGGAGCGCGGCCACCGGACAGAGGACTATTTGCCTTTTAGGCAACACTTGGAAGAGCTAGTCACAGCCGGACACCTGGACCTTTACATTGATGGGGTGTGAAGGCAAATCAAGCTTCGGTTGACCCGCAGGGACTGGATGACCGAGATGCGCCTCCACAAGGGGTTGTTAATGTCATCCACGGCATAGTGGAACCGGCGCGTGTATGCGAGCTCCGAGGTATGATCAAGATGGCAGAACACATGAGGGAAGTTTTGTGAGTTCAGCTTGCGATCAAGAGGGGGAAGACCGAAGAGAAAGATGTGATCAGTTTCTCCTCAAGAGACCTAGAGCGCGTTCAGACGCCACACAACGATGCCCTAGTGGTTACACTCCGCGTCCAAGAATTTGATGTCAAACGGATCTTGATCGATCAGGGAAGCTCGGTCGAGATTATGTACTACGACGCTTTCAAACAGCTCAAGCTCCAAGATACAGATTTGGCCCCGGCAACTTCGCCACTGGTTGGTTTCAACTCGCAACCGGAGTGGCCTTTGGGAAAGATTATCCTGCCAGTCAAAGCGGGATCCGTGGTCAAACAAGTGGAGTTCTAGGTGTTGCAAGTGCCATCTACTTATAATTTGATCCTTGGAAGGGGATGGCTTCACGCTATGTAGGCCGTAGCGTCGACCTTTCATCAGGTGATGAGATTCCCCTCGGCTATGGGGGCAGTCGAGGAGATTTGGGGCGATCAAGTCATGTCGAAGCAATGCTTCGTGGCAGTCAACAGGAGCCGAGCTGCTAAAGGCTTCGTTCAAATGATTGAGGGACCGGAGGACCGGGGAGTCCTTGACGATGTGGGCACCAAGGCCGAGGACAAAGCTGTCGAGGAATTAGTGGAGGTGCGAATTAATACAGAGTATCCGAACAAGTTCTTCTTGCTTGGCTCAAGCCTTACAGCCCAAGAAAGGACCGAGATGGTTGAGTTTTTGATGGCCAACATCGAAGTCTTTGCATGGTCGCCTTACGACATGCCCGGTCTCGATCCGAGTTTCATATGCCATCATCTCAATGTCCTCCCCGGAGCCAAGCCGGTCATTCAGCGAACAAGGAGATCAGCGCTGCATCATGCCGAGGTAGTTGCGGAGGAAGTAAAGAACTTGCTTAAGGTGCGAGCAATTCAGGAAGTGCACTACCCTCGGTGGATTTCAAACACAGTCGTTGTGCCCAAGAAGAATGGGAAGTGGCGAGTTTGCGTCGACTACAAGACCGTCAACCAAGCTTGTCCGAAAGACATCTTCCCTCTACCTAGAATAGACCAGCTTGTGGACTTAACGGCTGGACATAACAGGCTCAGTTTCTTGGACGCCTACCGCGGCTACCATCAGATTGCCATGCATGGGCCCAACCGAGAGATCACCTCATTCACTACACCAAGGGGACTCTTCTGCTACCGAGTCATGCCTTTTGGTTTGAAGAACGCCGGGGCAACTTTTCAAAGGATGGTGACCAAGATGTTCGCTCCTCTGCTAGGCCGGACAATGGAGGCTTATATTGATGATATGGTGGTTAAGAGCCGGCATCAAGCAGACCATTTGTCCGACTTGGCCGAGATGTTCGCCATTCTCAAAAAACACAGGCTACGCCTGAATGCGTCTAAGTGTGCCTTCGGCGTGGGATCCGGTAAATTTTTGGGTTTCCTAGTCACGAACCGAGGTATCGAAGCAGACCCTACACAAATCCGAGCCGTGCAAGAGTTAAAACAACCCAGCTCGGCTAAGGACGTGCAGCATCTGGGCGGAATGGCCGCCGCGCTTAATCGATTTATAAGCCGGTCATTAGATCGCTGCCGCCCCTTCTTTCAAGCCTTGAAATCAAAGTTCTCATGGGATGAAGAGTGTGACCGGGCTTTGGCTGAGCTCAAAAAGTATTTGTCTTCAGCACCACTGTTGGTCACACCGGTGCCCGGAGAAGAACTCTACCTATATCTGGCCGTTTCTCAGCATGCAGTCAATGCGGTGCTTGTCCGCTCGGAAGGAATCAAGCACCTCCCTATCTTCTACGTCAGCAAAACCTTGCTACCGGCAGAGTCGAGATACTTGCCGCTGGAAAAACTTGCGTTGGCATTAATGATGGCCTCAAGGAAGTTGGCGCACTGTTTCCATGCACATACAGTGATCGTTCTGACCGAGTTCCCCCTCAAAGCTTTATTCGAGCAGGCGGACTTTTCCGGCCGAATCCTTAAGTGGGCAGTTGAGTTAGGACAGTTTGACGTCAAGTTCCAGCCTCGCACTGCCATAAAAGCCCAGACTTTGGCCGACTTCGTTGCTGAATTCTCACCTAGAACTCATCCGGTTTGCCCGGTCGATATTGCCGCGGCAGATGAAGAGGTAAATGCAAGCCCGACCGAAATACAACAGCTTGGCGGTGTTGGCAACGCGGAACTTGCGCGCCCCACCGAAGCACCTTCAGATAATACGATACCATAGCCCGGCGAAGCGATGACAGAGTTGGGTATCACCGTCCAACCTCCTATGTCCGGTACCGCATCACCACGGGGGAAAGAAGTGGAACCGCTCCGCCCAGAGCCTGCGGCCAGCATAATACCGCAACCTGGCGATTCGCCTACGGACTTAGGCATTATGGATCAACTTGCTGAGTCCGGTACCGAATCGCCAAGGGGGGCTGAAGTAGAACCGCTCAGCACAGAACTTGAAACCAAACAGCCGTGCAACCGTGATCCCATCAACCTTCGAGCCTCTCAGGACCCATCAGAATGTTGGAAGCTCTTTGTGGGGGAGATGTGGAAACTTTTTGTCGATGGGGCTTCAAACCGCCACGGCCCCGGGCTGGGTATAGTATTGATTTCGCCAGACGGGTTGACCATCGAACACTCTATCACCCTCGGATTCCCAGCATCCAACAATGAGGCCGAGTACGAGGCACTCTTGGCTGGTCTTAAGAGCGCGCTTCAGATGCAAGCATCCAAGCTAATGGTTTACAGTGATTCCCAGCTTGTGGTTAACCAAGTGTCTGGGTTTACGAGGCAAAGGATGACAGAATGATGAAGTACCAAACTCTGGTCAGAGACCACATTAAGCGATTTCAGGCGATCAGGGTCCAACAGATTGGCCGCGAAGAAAACAGCCGAGCAGATGAGTTGGCTGGCCTTGCTTCTATGGTCGACAACACATCTCCCAACCCTCTTTTGATTGAATTCCTTCCGAGGCCCAGCATTGAGGAAACCGAGTAGACAGAAGTGCACTATGCCGAGCTAGGTCCTTCTTGGATGGACCCTATAATCCTCTTTCTCAAAGAACGGACCCTTCCAGCCAACAAGAAGGAAGCACATAAAGTGCGGGTGAAGTCAGAACGGTTTTGGCTCTCTCCATTAGGCGCTTTATACAAGAAGTCTTTCACCGGTCCCTACCTAAAGTGTGTGCACCCGAGCAACATGGAAGCCTTCCTGTACGAAGTTTACGAAGCCATCTGTGGCAGTCACATAGGGGGCAGGTCCTTAGCCTACCGAGCTATTTCGCAAGGCTACTGGTGGCCGTGCATGCAAGCTGACGCACAGAAGTATGTTCGCAAGTGTGAGAAGTGCTAGAAGTTTGCCCACCAGATCCACCAGCCGGCCAGAGAACTCCTTCCCCTCACCAGCCCTTGGCCCTTTGCAATGTGAGGGCTCGACATAGTGGGGCCGCTCCCAACTGCACCAGGCAATCGGAAGTTCTTCATCGCAGCTACAGACTATTTCACCAAGTGGGTTGAAGCTGAGCCTTTGGCGACAATCAAGGAGAAAGACGTCAAGCGGTTTGTCTGGCAAAATGTGGTAACACGGTTCGGCGTCCCCAAAATTCTGATCTCGGATAACGGCACCCAATTTGACGGCCGCCTATTCAGGGGGTTTTGTGAAGATTTGAAGATTGAATTCTACAACTCTACTCCGGCTTACCCTCAGTCCAATGGTCAAGCCGAGGCTTCGAACAAGACCATTCTTGATGGGTTGAAGAAGAGGCTTGAGAAATCCAAGGAAAAGTGGGCCGAGGAACTTCCCAGCGTCCTTTGGGCATACCGAACAACCCCGCGGCGATCTACCGGGGAAACTCCATTTGCTTTGGCGTATGGCATGGAGGCGGTCATACCTTTGGAAGTTGGCATGCCCACCCTCAGAAGTGAAAGTTTTGAGCCCGAGTTGAATGCCGAAGCCATTGCCTTTGAACTGGATCTGGTGGAAGAGCGTCGGGAAAAGGCTCTCATCCATGTGCCGCCTACCAACAAGAGCTCTCAAGGAAATACAACAAAACGGTGCACCCCAGACCATTCAAAGTGGGTGATTGGGTCTTGCGGAAAGTCATGGGCAATACCCTAGTGCCAGGTGAAGGCAAACTAGGGGCAAATTGGGAAGGACCCTACAAGATAACCGGTCTGGCGGGCAAGGGGGCATATCACTTGGAGGACTTGGATGGTAGAGGAATTCCCCGGCCATAGAATGCAGCCAACCTCAAGCTGTATTATTTCTAGCTTTTGCTTTCTTTTTGTGCAAAGGAATTTTTTGCCTTACACTTCATGTAATATTCATTTTTGTCAATATATAGAAGTGACTCATCTTTGCCTTGGCATTTTTATTATTGCTCTAAGTTTTAAGATTCTCAACCGAGATGATTTTCTCCGGTTGAAAGGGTTGATGTTTTGCTCAACTTAGTTATTCTCAACCGAGATGATTTACTCCGGTTGAAAGAGTTGATGTTTTGCTCAACTTGGATATTCTCAACCGAGATGATTTACTCCGGTTGAAAGAGTTGATGTTTTGCTCAACTTAGGTATTCTCAACCGAGATGATTTACTCCGGTTGAAAGAGTTGATGTTTTGCTCAACTTAGGTATTCTCAACCAAGATGTTTATTCCGGCTGAAAGAGTTTATGTTGTGCTCAGCTTTGGATTTACTACCGAGATGATTTATTCCGGTTGACTATGCTAATTGTTTATTCAAACCGAGGTGTATTGTTACGGTTGAAACAGTTGGTGATTTATTCAATTATATGCTTGCAACCGAGATGTCTTTGCCGGTTAATTAAGTTAAGCAAGATGGTTAATGTTGCCGAAGTATTTTGTCCGGTTGAGGTTACTCAGCTTTAAGACCGTGCAAACACTTCAAGAAAATTGAGCTTTTTCATTGATGATAAAAATATGTACAAGAGGTGGGGCAGACAGCCCGGTTACATATGCAGAGCAAAAAGAAAGAAAACAAAGAAAACTACACTAGGGGGGAAAGGTTAGTAAATTCGTCGCCAGCTTCCTCCAGGTTGATCGGTGGGGTTTGGTCTTGGACACCGGTCGCTGTTTGGCCGGGCTACTCCTGCTCTTGGCGGTCCTCTCCCTCAGCATCTGCCTCGTCTTCTTCTTCAAGTCCTTCCTCGGCCTCAGCCTGCAACGCGCTGAAGACGTCGTTGGCATATGGCACGAGATAGATCGGTAGGAAGACAGCCGGTGGGGAGGCAAACACGTCGGTATCAGGACCTTGGCCGAGCTGAGTGCAAGCAGCCTTCCAACTTGCTTTGAAGTAGATGTCCTAGGTGGCAAAGACTTGCTTTTTGTAGCTGTCCTCGGCCTCCTTGAAGCCGGCATTATTTTCATCCTCCAGCTCTTTCTCCCGGGACTTTTTCAATGCATCCAGCTCAGCCTGGAGCGCATCCCTCTTTTTCTCGGCGTCTCCAAGTTGGTCGAGCAACCTACTATTGTCGGCATTGGCAATTTCAAGTGAAGACTTTGCTCGGCCGAGCTCGGTTTGAAGACTTTGGACTTGGCTAGCAGTGTCATTCGCCCTCTGCCGCAGTCGATGAATTCGCTCCATGACCAAGTGTTGCTTCTGGATGGCCTGCAAGAAAGATTGATCAAAGAGGAAACCGTGCAAACACTTGTGAAAATTTGAGTAGAAGTTTGAGACTCTTACCCTGGTCATGGACTTCACGGCCGACTTCACCAACTGAGTGTCTGGAACATGGTCGCTGCCGACCACGTCGCTCGGTAGTAGAAGGGCCTTGGAGAGGTCAAAGGCGAGAAGATGTTCTTTATCGCCCTTCACGGAGGCTGTTGCCGAGATCTCCTTACCCCGGTGTTTGAGCTGCGGTCGCCATGCCGGCGTTGGGTCCACCGTGACGGCTGGTTGCTCGGTAGTCAGCTCTTCAACCAGCTCGGCAGAGGGGTCCGCGCGAGGCCTTTTGCCAGCCCGACGGTTGTCTTGGCTGGCTTGCCCGGCAACTAGAGACAAAAGCGCAACCACGGCCCCGCTGGATTGACCGGCAGCTGGAGCGCGGGTGATGATGCTCGGTATCTCGGCGGATGTTGCCGTGAGAAGGTTCTTGATACGGCTTCGTTTTGCCATCTCTTCTTCTTCAGTTAACCGGATTAGGGGCACGTCCAGTAGTGTTGGGTCTGGAGGAGGCGACGGAGCACGGAGAAAGTCTGTGACCTTACTCCGACGTGGAGCTGAGTATCTGTATGTGGGAGTGTAGCCAAGCAGCTTGTTACAATCCCGGTGGCAGTAGCGGAGCACGGTCCGGATGGCTTCTTCGTTGGGGTAGCGGTAGTTGGCTTGTAAGGCTTGGATCGCTGCAAAGGAAAGCAGAAAAATGGCTAAGTACAGAGCATTGAAGAAAAGTAATTCACCGAGCAGGTTAGCACGGCTTACATGTTTCACCGAAATTCTTGCTAATGAACCAGCCCGGTACTTCTGCTGTTTCATAGTTGCCGGACACCCAGAAGAAGTTGTCATCGTGCAAGTCTTTATCTGGGGTACCGGTCACTATTTTTTCTTTGCCCGGCCTAATCTTTAGGTAATAGGCGAGGCCATCGCCGGTGTGCCCAAGGGTATATTGTCGCAGTATCTCGGCTAAACCTAAGTTTGTACCTAGCCGGTTGTTTAGCTCGTGCACGCCATTGATTATTCGGTAGGTGTTGGTTGAGACTTGGGTGGGTGCTAGCCCGGTGTGGCGTAGGAACTCGGTCATCAGTGGGTTGACCGGGAAGCGGAGGCCTCCTTCAATTATAGACAGCACGGTGAAGGGGCACTGGTTTAATCTGCCCCAAGGGGTTGTCTCAATCTCGGCGAGCTCTAAGTGAACATCGGCCGGGATACCGTACTCCTCCCGGAACGCGGCCAGGGCAGCCGGAGTGTCAACAAGGAAGCGGAAGCGCCCCATGTGTAACCGGCTGGTTTAGCTCGGCTGAGGTGGTTTGGCAGACTGGTGTTTTGATGGCTGCTCGGTCTTTGAGAGCCTCGGTATTTGGTCAGTGGTCCCCTTGGACTCTGTAGGAAAAGGATGTCAAGTGTAAGTGGGAGCGCGGTCGCGCAAAACGAGCTTGACTTTAGCTCGGTCATGAAGAGTGCCAAACCACCTCGGTTATTAAGGCTAACCAAGGGGCCCGGTCGCTCAAGCGGACCAGGTGTTAGCCCGGTTGAGCGGCCAAGTCCTCTGGATACCCCGGTTTCTGCTAAGGTTGGGACAAACTGATCAATTGCTCGGTCTTAATGATTTTTTGGATCAAGAGAAGACCTGGAGCCCGGTCCGCCCCAGATCTTTAGTGTTCATCAGAGAAAATGAAGAATAGCAAGGAGAGTGAAGGGTTAGGGACGATTTTGGGTGCCTATGTCCTAAAACCTATGGATTTAGTGCCCTAATATGTGAAATACCAACTGAAATAGCAAAAATGAGGCTCGAAGAACTTACCAGGAGAGGGCAAAGGCTTCTTCTTCAAACACGAACTCAGCAATGGCAAGCAAGGGAAGGCAGGAGCTCTGGATCGACAAGGAGGAGAGAGAGTCAGTAAGGTTGGAATGAAGGAAGGTTCAACGTGTTTATAGAGGTGAAGAAGACTGCCAAAAATTTGAATCTGAACGGACGTGACGTTTGGCTGCTCGAGGCCAACCAACGCACGACACGTGTCCCTATTGACGGCGGCGTCAGTACTGAAAAGACAGGATGGTCAGACAAGGCGTCAACCGAGCAGGTCTAGAGAGGATGGTGAATTAAGGGGTCGACCGGGCAAGTTCTGAAGACAGGCATGTCAACTAGCCCGATCACTCTGTTGTAAGCCGAGGACCGAGTGTTACCCTGGTCGGAACAGGTAATCCCGGTCACGCTAGCGCGGACGGAATTAAGGGGCAATTGAGAGGGAGATTTATGATCTGGATTAGGCCATGGTAATACCGAACAAATTGTGGGTCGTACGCATTTGGGCCGTGGTATCTTGGGCCTACCCAGAAGTGATTTCAGCTCAATAATGGCAAAGGGCGTATGGAACCAAGCTACTTGACTTTGATGGCGCGTAGGCCGGTCAAGTGAAGCTTCGGTCAAGTAGGGGTTCCGCGGTCCATGCATAGCTCGGTAGGAAGGCTTTGGTTGCCTGGCATGATCAACCTCAAGCTCGGCTTCGGCGGAATGCAGCCAAGCACGGCTGGAACAGAGCTCGGCTATTGGAGCACTTGGGCATAAGGCGCAGCATGGCCGTTAGCAGCCGAGATGATGCACCCTGGCTGCCGAGCTCCCAGTAGAGTGGGCTGGCAGTTGGGTTAGGTGATGTTCAGCAAGATTTGTGCTGACAGATGGGATAGCAGTACCACGTGTCGAGAGATCACTGGGAGTAGGTTAGGGGCGCAGAAGGTATATAAGCATGTCTGCGCCTCCATGCTGAGGATGATTAATATTTTTGTAAGAAACACTTACACTCAACTCTCCCTCTCTCTCTCTCAATCCCAAGGTGTGTGCTAACTTGATCGTCGGAGGGGTTTTCCAGCCACACACCGCCGGGTAGCTCACCACTGTTGTCCTCGCAGGTGATCGGATAGAGACGGAGCTTGGAAGAAAGGAGTACGGGCTCGCCGGAATATGTGCTCCCCGTACACTACACATTAATCAATCAAATTTTCTCTCACATCTATCTATTCAACTACAAAAAAATAAATAAATATATATATATACAAATCATTCTAAAATTCTTTTCAAAACTCATAACCAAACAAATTTTTAATTTTAAAAACACTTTTCAATAACTTATCTTTCAAAATACAACTCAAAACTCAAAAAAAAATTCAAAACTAAACCAACTAAACCAAATGGAGCCCATGTGTTTGTGATGGGAGATCAGTGTAATTCACTCTGGCCTCTTTTGGGAAGGCAAAAAAAATTCAATTTATTAACTTATTTGGATCACACCATCTCTCTATTCTTTTACACGTGTTTTTAAAAAAAGCCAATAAGCCAAAAAAAAATCCACTTCCCAAAATAGGCCTCTATTCTTTTTTTTCTTTTCTTTTTTTTTTTGAGTCATGTTCTATTCAATTGGGTGTACACAACACCACTATAGAATTTTCAAAAGACCAAATAAATACTCTTTAACGTTGTGTCACGGACTAGACGCTTATCATTCTCTCGAAAAGCCGGCCTCACGAGTGGTATTACGTACACCATGTTTGCATTATTTTCATGAATCTAACTCAAGTGATGTGATAGGAATTACAAGGTGTTTGGTATAAAACTTGCATTATCAATGAGTCGGTACATGACAGTTGGCACACTGGCCATCACATTCAGTGTGTTTGGTTTCAATTTTCTAGAAATTGAGATTTTTTTTATTTTTTGTATTTTTTTATTTTTAGTGAATATTTTTAAAATTTTAAGCTATTTTTTACTTTTTAGATGTACCTTACGTAGATGTATCTAAAAAATTAAAATATTTGTAAAAAAATATTTTAAAAACATCAATAAATACACAAAAATATGAAAAAGCATATTGAATTCTCGTTTTTTTTTTTTTTTTTTTTTTTGCATTTTAGGTATTTGCTGAATTTTCTAAAGATTTTTTTTTCACAAATATTATACTTTTTAAGTGTATTTATGTTAAGTGTTCTAAAAATTTTTAAAAAATTGCTTAGAATATTCAAAAAATTCAGTGAAAACAAAAAAAAATATGAAAAACAAAAAATTTCAATTTTTTAAAAAGTGAATCCTGAAAATCTAAATCAAACAAGTTAATTAATTTTGACAAGTTATATTTTTACTTAATTTAAAACCAAAAATTTGAACCCAAAAAAATCCATACAAAATCTTACCCCAACCCACACATAGCCATCACATTAATTTCGACAACTTGCATTCCATTTTATCAAAGCAGCTCATCCATCCACATCTTCGAAATTTTCAGGACTCGCTCTCTCTTGATCTTTTCTTTCTTTATTCACATTTCTTGTATTTGTATTTTTTTAATAAGGTAAATTATTCTCGAGATTATTATAATTTATCGTTTGTATCAATTTAATATATGTATAAAGGCTTAAAAATAATCAATTTCTAAATTGTTAAAAAATGATCCTAACTAGTTATTAGAGGATCCCAACCTTCTTGGCAATGGAATTCGAACGGGTTGGGTCAACCCATATGCTAGAAACAGTAGACAACACTGAAACTTTAAAATATCACTCCTAAATTCACTCATAATAACTTGATAACTAGAACATTGATTTCACATGCATCATTTTTTTTTTTCCATTTCTATTCCTTTTTCATAGTAAAAATTTATGAATACAAAAATTGATCACCCTATCACATAATGTGAGTCCCACACCCATATAACTGGGTTGTGTATTGTGTTCTCTTATTAAATGTGGTGGAAGCATAGCAACTGTAGTAAAAACCAGAGTTGTTAATATGCATGTATGAGAGATTTGTGCATCTTGTTCAAGTACACTACAAGAAAAAGCGTTTTTGGCGACCAAAATTTCATTTTTCGACGCTGAAAGTAGTAGAAATGGCGACTAAAATGGAATTAGTCGCCAAAATTGAACACTTTTGCCGACTAAAAGACTTTAGTCGCCGAATACAATGGTTTTAGCGACTAAAAGGTAGTTTAGTCGCCGAATGTAGGAGTTTTAGCGACTAATGGTTGTTTAGTAGCCAAAAGTGATGGTTTTTGGCGACTAAAATAATTTAGTAGCCAAAAGTGATGGTTTTGGCGACTAAAAAGCAGATTGGTCGCCGATTGTAGGTGTTTTGCCGACTAAAAACAGATTGGTCACTGAAAGTGAAGTTTTCTGGCTACAAAAAAAAAATTAGTAGCTAAAAACTGAGTATTGACGACTAAAATTCAGTTTAGTAGCCAAAAGGGGACGTTTTTGGCGACTAAAAATAGGTTTCGTCGCCAAAACTACTGATTTTTAATTGGAACTTCTTTTTTTAGCGACAAAAAAATAATTAGTAGCCGAAAATAATAGAATTGGCGACTAAATAATGGTTTAGTCGCCAAAAGTGGCCTAAATTTTTTTTTAGTAAATAATTTATTTTTTACATAAATTATATTGAATTAAAAAATTATATTTATAAATATTATTTTGTATTAATAGTGGTTAATATACTATATAAATAATATTTATTGCATATATATTAATGTGATGCTGTAGTGGCATAGTGGAGAGAGTATTTGGCAAAAGGTTTCGAATGTGGTGGTAGGATGTCTTAGGTTCGAAACCTGCGAGCAATAGGTTCAAAATTATTTTTTTTTTAAATATGCTTTTGGCGACTAAAACAGGTGGTCGCCAAAAGCTTTAGTATTGGCGACGAAAAAACATAGTCGGCAAATGTATAAATTTAAAAAAAAAAATTCACTATTGGCGACTAAAACTTTAGTCGCCAAATGTATAATTTAAAAAATATAAATGAGCTTTGGCGACGAAAATTTTAGTCGCTACAGAGTTTGTTTTTGGCGACTAAAAGTGGGTTAGTCGCCCATACCTTCCGCGACAGTTTTCCAGCGACAAATATGGCGACTAAAAAATTTAGTCGGGAAAACCTAAAACCCGACTTTTGGCAACTAAAAAATCACTTTTGGCGACTAAAAATTTAGTCGCCAAATGTGTATTTTTCTTGTAGTGGTAGGAGAGATTACCAGAACTCAAATTCTAAAAGATATAGAGGGGAACATTCTTTTCATTGTGGCTTGGCTTGGGATTGCTGCAAGGAAAACATAAAAAGTTAACAATTGAGGTTTCAACACAATGTTTAAAACTTGAAAAAAAACACAAAATTTATTTGATAATATATAGCAATCCTCATAGATAATATTTGTAACAAGGTCCCAAAAAAAATATGATCCGCAACATTTCTATATGGACATTTTTCTTTGATGGGAAACTCAAGCATCGAGTTTATTCATTTATTGGATAAAACTCAATTCTTGGCTCAAAACACACACATGCAAATGCCACAATAGCAACAAGAACAATGTACCCTACAACCACTGGATTAGTTGGAGGCAGAAGGCCCGGGTCTAATACGTCAGTTAGCATTACTTTTGGAGCAGATCATGATGCCAATGATGAAAGGAGTTGCTTTCCCCGTGATTGTTTCCAATGCTCACCCCAAAGCTATAAGCATCACACTTTTCAGTCACAATCATGGTATAAGCAAGTTCTGCACAAACAAAAAATCAATGAAATAAATCATAGACTTCCCTTTCTCTTTAAATAAGTTAATGAAGTGTGATTTCGAAAGTGTTTTTATTTATCATGAATAATTGAGTTAGAGAAAAATAATTACTATTATTTAAACATTTTAGCTCAATTTTTCCCACTTTATTTAAAATTAAAAATAATAATAATACCTATAAAGGAAAAAGCACCTTTTTGCTACCTGGGGCAATATATCCATAAGTTCTTGCAATTATTGTTTGATTCGATGAATTCGGAAATAGCAATCTTGCAGTGCCAAAGTTGAAACAAAAGCCTCCAATTTAGAATTCAATAGAATATTGTTGCTTGATTTGTCTCGGTGAACAATAGGTGGATTGCAATCATGATGCAAGTAGGATAGAGCATGTGCTATTGCTTTAACAATCTTCACCCTTTGAGTCCATCCTAATTCAACAACTTCGGTATCAATCCTCAAGGCACAAAACAAACTTCCCCTTTCCATGTACTCGTACACCAAGAACATGCATCTGTTGTGCAAACAGAACCTGTAAAGCTTCACTATGTTTCGATGCCGTATATTAGTTAACATTTGCGCCTCATTTTTGAAACTCTTGTCGAAAGCGGGCTCCTCTGCTTCCAAACGATGAAGTTTCTTCGAGGCAACTACTTTGCCACTTGGCAATTGAGCTCTGTACACGATACCATAACCGCTATATGCAATTCTACCATCATAATTCCATATCGAGCAAATATTTACATTTGTCATTGCCCTTGTCTCACTTTGGTTTTTTGGGCCTTATGACAACAAAAATATACAAATGCAAGCAAGGCAAGGCCAAACGTGTGGGAGAGAGACACGATGACAGTAAGCTCCAATACAGAGAATAATAATAATAGCTGCCATGTATACTAATACTGCTATGAGTACAAAAACAGAATAAACAGATGGCAGTATCTTACTCATAATTGATCATGTGATACGGATTTTGTTGCTCTAAAATAATAGAAGATCTATTTATGCAATTGTTAGCTACATATTTTGTATAAGCCAATTACAGTTCGACACGTGGTAGGATGAGGGCAATACGGGAAGACAATTCAAATCTTCAATCGTAAGCACACACGTGGCAGTTAGTATTGGTTATTGTAGATCTGCATAGCACTAGATCAGCAAAGAGATGCAAAATGACGTGGCTTCAACGGTTACTCATATTTAAATTCAAAATTAGGAGGGAAGCCTAACTGCAGATATGGCATAGTGGAGCTAACTGTAAGGCAGCATGATCAGCGATCATGGAGGAATGATTCGACGGTTAGAAATGCATTTCGACGGTTGTCATTGAGAAGTATAAATAGCAAAGAAGGCCCTAGAAAGAAGCCCCAGACTCAGATCCAAAAAACCAGTTTTATCTACTTTATTTTCCTTCCAGTTTTTACATTTCTGCACTTCAAATTCTTGCACTGCACTTCGTTCATAAGAGTAGTTTCAAGTAGTTTGTTGCTGTAAACCATTACGAGGCTGATTTGGATCTTTGTAAGTCTTCCATTTTACTTAATGAAATGTTACAATCGTTCTCCATATTAATCGTTGTTTGCTTAATTCTCCTAAACAAAGCCACCAGTAAAAGTCCTCTTCATTGAGGCTGAAAGAACTAAAACACAATCATCTGATAATTGGTTGGCAATTAGTATTCTGTAAGGATTGATTGATCCTTGCTGGAATGCTCAAAATTACAATAATAACCTTCGAAAACCAAAAAACCAACATATATTTTTGGCACGCCCAGTGGGACTAATTAAAATGGCTAGATGTAGGAGACAAGGAGAAAATGAACGCTTGGAAGAAGGCATGGAAGGAGAGTTAGAAATACCTAATCCAGAGGATAATGTGATTACATATCCCGTGGAAATACCTGTTTTATCAGAACCTATGGTCGAACAAACCAGCACTTCGGAGCAAGTACCACATGTTCAAAGTAGTGGACGAGGCCAAGGAATTAGACCATCCACTATTCCATCTACTCAGCCAATGAATCCATGGGGAGGCCTAGTAGATGCCATGGGACAACAGTTAATGAACACAATGGAAAGATGGGTAACATCCTTTTTAGATCGAATGAATACTCATCAACCAACTAACGCAAGGCACATAGAGGAAATTTCAAATGTCCCTCAACAAAGATTGGCTAGAGATAAACAGCCTATGCAGAGTAATGGACATACTAATGGTCAAACTAGTAACCAAAACTATGAAAGACCATCACCTCAGTCTTGGTATGAGCATCTTTCGAGGCCTGTGGAAAATCAAAATGCCTCATTACTTAACAGTGAAGCCATGTAAATTGGTGGATCTGGCCCAACACAAAAAATGGCATAAGGATGTTTCCAAATCCCATGTTTGAAGCCATACCTGGCACGAAAGGATTCACTAATCCTTTGTTCGAATTTGTACCTAGGGGGTTGGAAGGGTTTCCTGCAACTGGAAGAGACACAACACCTGTTCCAACACCTTTCGCAGGTCCTTTCATAGTACAGGCTCAGAGGGGTCACACATACCCTCAACAGCAGACGACACCACAGGGACAACCAGTCCCAAATATACCGCCCTATGGACCAAGAGGACCTCAGGCATAAGGTTATCCACCAAATCCTATGTTTGTTCCTCCAGTAGTGGTTCAACAAGCACAAAATATGGTTCCTAGGGACCAAATTGCTAATATTGTTAGAGAGATGTGTGGACCGATGGCTCGAGGGGTTCAAACTCCTATGTACAGGAAACCATATCCAAAATGGGTAGATAGGGTACATGAATACCCAAGAGGGTTTAGGATACCAGACTTTGCTCTTTTTTATGGGAATGGAAATCAGTCAACAGTAGAGCATATTGCTAGGTTCGCTGCTCAATGTGGTGAATTTACCAACAATGATTACATGAAGTTAAGACTATTCCCAAATCCTATAACTGGGGCAGCCTTTGTATGGTACATTAACCTTACACCTGTCTCTATCCAAACTTGGCAACAAATGGAGGATGCATTTCATGCCCAATTCTTCCAAACGGAGCCAGAAGTTTCCATGGCAGACCTGGCAAGGTTGAATCAAAGGCCTGATGAGAAGACTGCTCAGTTTATTGCCAGATTCAAAAGAGCACGAAACAAATGTAGGATCATCCTACCAGAACCTAAGTTCGTGAGATTGGCTCAAAACGGTTTAGAGTTTAAGCTTCGAAAGAAGTTTGACTCAACTGAGTTTAGAGACTTAGTGGAACTGACATATAAGGTGTCTAGGTATGAAACATTACTAGAAGAAAAACAAGATCGAAGTAATGCATCATACAAGACGTATTATAGAGATCCTAACTATGAGATTGATGCAGCAGAGATTGTAGGGAAAGAAACTGTAATCTGTGAAGCATTAATTCATAAATAAACAACAATAGACCAGCAGTTTAAAAAGAAAGACCTTCATAGGAAATACTATTTCGATTTAACAAAGGCAGATGACATTTTTAATCACTTGCTTGCGGCAAACTTCCTGAATTTACCAAAAGGAGTCAAAATTTCGTCTCCAGAGGAACTTAAAGGCAAAGTATATTGTAAATGGCATAATTCTTGGTCTCACTCAACTAAAAACTGTATTGTTTTTTTAGACAAGATCCAAGAGAAAATTCGAAAGGGGAGTTTAGAAAGATTTCGAAAGGGGAGTTTAAAATTCTCAGCTAAGGCAGAAAAGGCTATGGGAATTGACACTAATCCGTTCCCAAAAATTGGAGAAGTGGTAGCCAATGTTATTGTGCCAGACTTCCAGAACTTATCCTTGAAGGAATTGGAAGAGGTCAATGTGCAAATACATGTTTCCAGCCAGACTACTATCAAGAAAGACGCTAGAAGTTTACCAGTTGTTGGAAAAGGATCTGCAGGCCAAAGGGGAGACTCTGATGAAGAGGCACTGGATGATGATTCTTTAGAGGCAGCTGTCATGCAAAGAATGTGTCTCGGGCGTAGGTTAAGCTACAAGTGGTTGAAAGGGCTTCCGATTGATGGGAAGCAATATTACAAGGATGTGCAGAGGTGTCCTAAACCAACCAGTGCCTATGACAAGAGGCCATATCCAACTGGTACTAGGCAGCAGCCGTTCGTGGCTGAGCTAACAACCACTAGAATGCACTCCAAGGGCAAGAGACCTCCACATGAATTTAGACCACCCAACTATTACAGAATGAAGGGCAATCATCCTGAGAGGAGACTTGAAGTGGGCTCAAGTCATGGGGTCAAAGCCAAAGATTGGCCCCTAGACTAGCCTCACACAAAAGGGAAAGTGGCCACCTTCATGGAAGGTCTAAATTAGGCCCAAAACAGGGGGTTAGGGCCAAGCAGTGGCCTTCACAGCCAGCTTCGAAATTGGCTTCGAAGGAAGAAAGAGATAGTTCGACAATTGGGCTAGTGGGTTCATGGGTACCTGGAGTTCCAGATTGGTTTGTCATGCAGAACAAACCTAGGGAAATGTCTACCCAAAGAAATGTTGTTGGAGACCAGGGTAGGATGGTTAAACCTCCTTTGGTAACTCCAAATAATTGGGTGTTACTAAAGCATCCAAAAACAAAGGAACCAAACATGGTCCCAGTGATTTCTAGATCCCAGAGGAGGAAGATCCAGCGAAGGTACACTCAGTACCAGAAGGATCTGAAAGAAAGTGGAGAAAGCTCTTCATTGGTCCAAACAAAAGGCCAGACAGAGGGAAAGAAAAGTCTAAAGTCAAATCATAACCCAAACTCGACTCCTCAAGACAAAATGAGTTGTAGCAGAGAGTAGTTGACCAAAGTTCACTCCGAACTAAAAGCCAAAGAAAGATCCAGTTTAGTAGGATTGGAAAGGGCTTTGATGGAAAACAATAGTGAGACAGAGGGAGAAGTTGGCCTAGGCCAAAGGAAGGATATAGTTGAGGAGGAGCTATTCAAAGCCTTCATGGCTGAGCAGACGTTTTTGGTCGAAAAATCAGCAGAAACAGACCATTCGAAGAAAGTTACTAGTACTGAAGTGTCAGAATGTAGCATGGAAGATGCTTCTGAAGTAATTAAACAAGTTAGCCAGGAAGAGAAACAGGTACAGCCAGTCGTCTAATTTGGCTCGTTCCCTCCAGTATCAGTGAATATGGTACATATATTATCACAGGAATTCCAAGCTGAAGATGAAAACCAAGAAGGTCAGGAGATTGACCCAATTCCAGTTTCTAGTGAAGACTTACAAGTGAGTATGGTGCAAGACGAATCCGAAGTGGCCACACCAATGGAAACTGGAGACGAAAGTGAGAAAGAGGTGAGTATTAACCTTTTATACCCTTTTGAGTATTCCACGACATCCATGACACAGCATGCCAAACCTTTGTATATCAAGGCCTTCTTCGATGGGATACAAATGAACCGGGTATTAATGGATAATGGGGCAGCAATAAACCTGCTTCCGAAATCTTGTTTGAAAAAACTAGGAAAGAGGAACCCCAAATTAATCCCAACCAGTACGACCATTGCTGGTTTTGCTGGAGACAAACAGATAGCTTAGGGCATTTTACCCATCAACCTGAGTGTGGGAACCAGGGACTGCATGACGGCATTCTTCGTTATCGACAGCAATGCTAAGTATAATGCTCTACTTGGTAGGGATTGGATTCACACCAACAAATGTGTGCCTTCCTCTCTACATCAGAAGATCATGATGGCTTTCTGCAATGGGGAGACAGAGGAGATCAACGCAGACCCTCAACCCTTCATAGCTTGTGCAGATTTTGCAGAGGCCAAATTGTATACTGAAAGAGTGGCACCACTCAATGTACTGAGGAAACCTGATGGATCAGCCGAAGTGACGGCTGATGAGGAATTAGCATACTTGAAGCACTTAGTCCAAGAAAGTGCTGATGAAGAGTTTGTCACCAAAGATGACCATGATGCCTGGTTGTAGGTAAAAAGATGGAACCCAGGAGGCCAGATCTTTGGCTTTAGTTAAGTTCTCAGTATTAGACATAAAATCAATAGTCCAGAGGGTGCAAGAGTAAGAGAAAGAAGCCATGGTAATTGTCTATAAGCAGAAACAGGTCAGGGTTTTGGCCTTGGATAAATATTGTGCATTGGACATTAAAACAAAAGTCTAGGAGGTACAGGAAGAAGAAGCCTTATGGACAGACTTTGTCTATGAGGAGGAGGGCAAAGATGTTGAATCAAAGAAACTGGGAGCAAGACAAAGCAAAAAGATTGCTTCGAAGACAAAAGAAATCAAAAAAGAAGCATTAGTGAGTCCTCAGATGCAAGATCCTTTGGAAGAAGTGAATTTAGGGGAAGGTTCTATGCAGCAGCCCACCTATATAAGTGCTTGGTTAAATGCTCTTAGTAGGGACTAGTTGTTGGTGGTTTTAAAGAGATATAAAGATTGTTTTGCATGGTCTTATAATGAACTACCAGGATTGGATAGGTCATTAGTAAAACATAGGCTCCTTATGAGGCCTAATTTCAAGCCATACAAGCAAAAACCAAGAAGGATGAGTCCTGAAGTGATTCAGAAGGTCAAAGAAGAACTTCTTAGGCTTCTCAAGGCAAGCTTTATTAGGACAGCCAGGTATGTTGAATGGCTATCCAATATTGTGCCTATAGTTAAGAAGAATGGTAAAATGAGGGTATGCATCGATTTTAGAAATCTAAATTTAGTAACTCCAAAAAATGAGTATCCTATGCCCATAGTAGATTTATTGGCAGACAATTCAGCAGGGCATCAAATTTTATCAATGATGGATGGGCACTCTAGTTATAACCAAATCTGCATTGTAGAAAAGGATATCCATAAGACAGCATTCAGATGTTCTGGGAACATTGGCACCTTCGAATGGGTTAAAATGCCATTTGGTCTGAAAATGCCGAGGCTACATAACAAAGGGCTATGAACACTATCTTTCATGATCTCATTGGAGGATATTTAGAGGGCTACATTGATGATATTGTAGTAAAATCTCAATCCATGAAGGAACATTTGTTTCACTTGGAAGCAGCTTTTGAAAGAATGAAAAAGTTTAAGTTGAAACTTAATCCTCTCAAATGTGCTTCTGGCATATCAGCTGGAAACTTCTTGGGCTATGTAGTACACAAGAAGGGAATACAGATTGATTAGAACAAAGCCAAAGCTATCATCGAAGCCAAACCTCCATCAAGTAAGAAAGAAGTACAAAAATTCCTTGGGCAGGTTAATTTTTTTCGAAGATTTATTTCTAATACTGTAGGGAAAACTAAAGTATTTTCTTCCTTATTAAGGTTGAAAGATGAAGAGGAATTTGTGTGGACAGTAGAGCATCAAACTACTTTTGAAGGAATCAAAGCCTACTTGGCCAACCCTCCAGTGCTGATGCCACCAAATGGTGATAAGCCCTTGAAGTTGTATATAGCTACAGCAGAAGATTCACTAGGAGTTTTCTTAGCCCAAGACAATGAAGAAGGCAAAGAGCAAGAAGCTTATTACCTTAGTAGGCTTCTAAATTCTTGTGAATATAAATATTCAGCTGTAGAAAAGTTGTGCCTTGCATCGTATTTTGCTGCAATGAAACGAAGATAATATCTTTTGCCTACAACTGTCTTGGTAATTGCAACCACAGATTTGGTTAAATATATGTTATCTAGACCTATGTTGAGAGAAAGAATTGGCAAATGGATATTAGCTTTATCAGAATTTCATCTAGAATATGTTCTCCAAAAGATAGTAAAAGGACAAGTTTTGGCTAATTTCTTGGCAGATCATCCATGTCAAACAGAAAGCCAAGAGATAATGGAACTTGGTATGGTTAGTGTTGAACCATGGCAAATGTGGTTCGATGGATCAAAGGCCAATGGTTTAACTGGAATTGGTGTGGTGATTAAGTCACCACAAAGGGTAGAAACCACACATGGTTTCAGAGTGGATGAAATTAGTTGTTCCAATAATCAAGTTGAATATGAAGCTTTAATATTGGGATTGGAACTACTTATTGGATTACAAGCTCATGCGGTTGAGATATTTGGAGATTTTTAGTTGGTGGTTAACCAGGTGAAAGGAATTTTCAAATATCAAAGTATAAGCATGTTGCCATACTATGTTGTTGCATTACATCTGCTTTCTCAATTTCAGATAGCAAATGTAACTTATGTCCCAAGATTCTTGAATAATAAAGCTAATGATGTGGCTCAGAAAGTTTCGAATTTCAAGAGAAGGGATAACACTCAAAGGGACATAAGCCAAACAATATGTCAAAAGGTAATACCACCTTTGAATAGAAGGAATATGGTCTTAGAAGTCAATCATAATGACTTACAAGAACAAGATTGGAGGCATCCAATAATGCAGTATCTAACTGGCCCATCTTTGAAAGCCAGTAGAAAAAACCAATTTGCAATCTATGCAGTACATAATGTATGGTAATGCTCTCTACAAAAGGGGGGCAGATGGGTTATTATTGGAATGTTTAGGTCCAAAGGAAGCATTGAAAGCCATGGCTGAGGTTCATGAAGGCATCTGTGGTGCTCATCAGCCTGGTGTGAAGATGAGATGGCTACTTCGAAGACATTCTTACTATTGGCCAACCATCTTTAAAGATTGCATAGAATATGCTAGAGGTTGCCAAGCATGCCAAAAGCATGGCGCAATAAGGCATATACCCATAACTGATCTGTATGCGATTGAAAAACCTTGGCCGTTTAGATGATAGGCTATGGATATGATAAGGCAAATACATTCACCATCTTCGAAGCATCATTGTTTCATCTTAGTGGCCACTGATTACTTCACTAAGTGGGTCGAAGCTAAGCCATATAAGGCTGTAGATCAGACCGAAGTTATTGGATTCATTAAAGATCTAATCGACAGATTTGGCATCCCACAGACCATAGCTATTGATAATGGGACTGTATTTGATGGGAAAATGGTAAAGTCTTTTGTGGCAGAGTTTGGAATTAGCCTTGTTAATTCTACTCCCTATTATGCACAAGCCAATGGTTAAGCAGAGTCATCCAATAAATCTTTGAAAAAAGGAATACAAAAAGTTGTGGAAGACAATCCCAGGAATTGGCATAACTTACTGTTGGATGTATTATGGGCTTATAGGACTTCTCCAAGATCAAGTACAGGAATCACTCCTTATGCTTTAGTAGATGGACATGATGCAGTACTACATGTGGAAATTAATACTAAGTCCTTGAGGGTGAGATGCCAAGATCAATTAATTCCTGAATAGTACCATCAGAGTATGTTCTTGGAATTAGAAAGTGTGGATGAAGCTAGAATTCTGGCATTAAATAGCATTCTTTTCCAAAAGAAAAAGGCAGTCAAAAACTATAATAAGAAGGTCAAGCATATTAGCTTTGATGAAGGTGATTTGGTATGGAAGACAATACTCCCAATAGAAATTAAAAGCCACAAGTTTGGCAAATGGTCACCTAACTGGGAAGGACCATATCAAGTTCATAGAGTCTTGCCTTCGGGAGCATATCATTTGAAAATTTTAAATGGATATGTACACCCCAAGAAGATGAATGGTAGATATTTGAAGCCTTATTATCCAACCATATGGGAAACACAAGGAATATAATAAGTGCTAAATAAAAGAGCATGAAAACACTCAAATAATAAAATAAAGATTTTATTTCATAATGAGTTGAATACATGTAGCCATAGATTGGCCCAAAAATCAGTACAATGTTTCAGCTGTTCCTTTACAATTGACTCTCTATTCTTAAGAGATGGGAACAACTGAATGGCTGTAGCCATCTCCTATTTTCGATTAGCCAGCCCTTGGTTAGTGATCTGCAGCTTAGTGGCAGTTCGATCTAAAGCCTGGTTAACTGCTGATAACTCTTCCTCAATCTGAGCTTTCTTCTCCAGCAGTTGAGTTCGAAATTGGGAGACAGAGGAATGTTGTTCTTTCAATTCTGACACTTCAGCATGTATTTGGGAAACAAAACTCTGGTATCTCAGCAATTTCTCTTCTGCAGCTTTGGTAGCATGGCAGACGTTGATGTAAAAATCAATGGTGGCTGTTGCCTGAGATAAATGACTTGAAATAGTCATGTTGGATTGCTCAACAACCTTGCATCACTGGAGGAAGCCATTCTTGATTATAGGCCTTTGTAAGGCTTCGAAGGGGATCCTCGAGAAGGATGTCAGCAACTCCAAACAGCTATCCAAGTCTAGTGTAGGCAAGGAAGTCCTACTGGTGGAGGAAGAGCTCTCAAAAATTTCTAAGAGAGAATCAGCTAAGACTAATGGCTCAATTTCATTATTAACTGGTGAAGTGGTGGAAGACATGTCAAAAAGACTAGCTAACCTAGCCTCGAAGATGTCCACCTCATCTGTTGACATGAAGGGTACAAAAAGAGCTCTGGTAGGAGGAAGAAATGGCTACATAGGAATAGGAGAAGAAGGTGAAGTATCCCTAGCAGTCTCCATAGTTTTGGCTACCAGCAGGTCAAGAGAAGAGGGACTGGAGCTAGGTAGAGATAATGGACAAGGAATTGGTGAGCTACCAGTGTCTTCTATATAGGAATCAACTATTACCGGAGATGAAGCAATAGCTAAAGTAATAGTAGGAATTTCTTCAGAAGAGGAAGGAACAGTAAGGCTTAAAGGGAGAGCAAATTGAGTAGAGTTGAAGGATAAATGAGGAAAGTATGGAGTGAAGCCAAAAGATAGGGATGCAAGAATACTTTGCCTCAGGAAAGGTATGAAAAATGTAGGACCAGGGAGTAGGAGTATTATTTGAATTGGCTCCACATTTTGAGGTCTTTCAACTTCAAATGAAACTAAAGGAGTCCTTATCGAAAGGGAAGGCAGAGTAGTTGTTGCTGCAAAAGAAGAAATACAAAGTAATGTTAATCCTCAATATCAAGAATATGAGAAAAGAAAGCGGAGACACGAAAGGAAATTACTGGTTTCAGAAGTGGTGGCAATGATGGGAGAACTACGAAGGAAATAATGCTTAGCAGTGTGTTGTCTTCTCGCAGTTTCCCTTTGGATTGTATTAGCAGCAGCAGCTTCATCCCTTAATAGTTGTTGCTACCGCCTTTTTTCAGCTCTCTGGAAAACAATTATTTCTTTAGAGTGTTACTTCTCCACTGTTTTGGTTGTTGCCTCATGAGTAGGATCTTCGACCAGGTCAGAAGGAGAGACAGTTATCTTCTTTCTCTTTTTTCTCTACAGTGGTACTTCATGCTCCTTCTCTGCCTCTTTCTCTTCAATCTGATACTCAAACTCCTCAGGAGTGAGTATTAGTTTTCTTTTCTTTTTCTGCTGGTGTTTGTCTTTGAGAATAGCCAGAGCTTCAGCTCTCTTGGGAGATCTTCTTGTGGAGACCCTACACCAAGTAGTATGAATATGAAGAAAACAAATAGAAGATTCTGAAAGAAAGGAAACCTTAAAATGCATATCCTTTTACGAAGCAGCTCTGGTAACTCTGGAATGAGGGAGTGAGACTACCGGAATAGTCTTAGTAGTTGTACAAAGAGAGGGGATGGTCCCGGCTTCTTTTGGTTTAGCCTTAGAAGGCACACCTAGCCGTATCAGTAAATCATGAGGATGTATTGCTAGATGCACTTCCATATTGGCTGTCCACCAATTTTGAAATCTTTTCAAAACTAAGCCAGAGGGGAGGAAGGGGACAAATTTAAACTCACTCAAATCTTTCAACAGTTTAAATGTTGCCTCTTCTAGTTTAGATTTGGGTACTCTCAGGTCTCTGGCTGTAAGATGGACATTCGAGAGACTACAGAGTGGAATGGGAATTCCTTGGGTAAACCCAAATTGCCTAGCAAACTGGGAAGGGCAGTATACCTCAGATATACACTTATATGCTCGAGGGTTTAAAGTACCAATAAAAAGTTCCCTTGGCAACAAAATAGAAGCCCACATGTCTTTGTGCGATGGAATGGAACACTGTCTATCAGCCAAGAATGTCCTTAGCCAAATCGGTCCTTTATTGGCATAGAAAGGGGAAAAGAAGGTGGCAGCTAGGGAAACAGGGAGCTGGTGGAAAAAAGTAAGATAGTAGGTGAAAGAAGCGGGGTAAAGGGCAATTCTAGCATACTTTTCTCCATAAGTGCTAGGGTCTTGAACTAAGAATTTCAAGCACTTGGGATGCAAATCAGTAAAGTAAGCAAAGAGCCAGAGTTGAAGCACCCAGAGGGGACCTCCTTGGTTGATATCAAGAGGTTTTTCGCAGAATTGGGAGTAGGCTCTATAAACATGGCCTAAAAGATAAGGGGCCAAGGCTATTCGCTTCTTCAAAACAAGGGCCTTTGCAAGTGGGGCAAACTCAAGCATGATTCGTTGAGATGATGTATAAAAGAGGAATTTACACAACCAATATAAAATAAAGGAGAAGAGTTCTCGATCACTCACAGGGCCCACATTTTTATTTTCAGCCTTTACGAAGTCACTGAAGGAAGAATTCAAAGGTGGAAGAGAAAATTTAACCGAAAGGTCTGGATAGCTGGGTGTAAAGGGGGGTACCAAGTGGTGAAAGCCCTAAGAGATAGCATATATCAAGAATGGTGGGAGCCATCATACCACAACGAAACTGAAAAAAGTTAAAGGCCATATTCTAGAAACAAAGAACGACAGGAATCAAAAAAGGGTCTTCAGGAATGATAAACATGGAAAGATGAAGGGCATCAAGAATGCAGAGCTCTTGTAGGTCCCATTCTCTTGCAGGCACGACCCTGTCATACCACTCCTCCCACTCAACCCTCAATGTTGGCCAGCAACGATGAGGTCGGTTCACTCTCCAATTTTCCTAGTCAAGCCCCCCTTCATAGAGAAGAAAGTGGTCCTCCAAACGAGGGTACAAAGCTGGAAGTTGGGCGTGAACCTCTCGAAAGATAGGACCTATGACATATTCTTGTTTTTCACTGTGACAAGGAACAAAGAGGCGTCTGTCTATGGCACTCGATGTACCAGCTTTAAAGTTAGCAATTTCTTCCTCAATACATCTTTTCAAAGCCATTGTTGGGCTTATACATTCGCCAGTTGGTACTTTCAAGGAAGAAGACTCCATTGGTAACGAGCAGCAAGAAAAGGAAGGTTAGTAGAGATGAAGGGTTTGTGCGTTAGGCAGATGAGTGGATTCAGAGTACGAAGTAAAAAGGTTTTTAAAACCTTTGTGTCTGGAAAATATACCCAATCGTTTTAAGTAGGTTGGATTCATAAAGAAGTGTTAAAAGTACGGACACAAAAAGTTCCCCTCAATGGTGATAATTTAGGAGGGAAACGTATCTCAAATACTAATGTTGGCTTCGAAATCAGATTTTTGGCTTCAAAGCCAAGTTTTGGTGTCGAAATCAAGTGACAAATAACTTCGAAAGCAGGAAGTCAACTTCGAAGCACATTCCCCGCCTAAGGGTGCAGGGACACCTAGGTATAGACTGTTTGTTCGAAGCAAAATTAGTTGATTTGAAATTACTTCATTGTATTAACCATATGTTGGGGAATTGGATATGATCAAATCAAGTTTTGAAGGGCACAATTGGTAAATTTGAAGCTCTGATTCTGAAAGGAAACCGGTAAAAGTTGTCAATAACACTCCATATGTTAGAAAAGTTCAAATTGGGCTCCCAGTATTTCGTTGGATGTGTTTGAATCAAGTTTCAAAGGACAAAGTTGGTTAATTCGAAGCTAATACTAGAATCGATATGAAGGGCGATAATTGTTTTTTTTCACACTTTGGAAGAGTTTGAGTTAGGATTCACATCAACCATACAATTAAGTTTACAATTGGAATCGTAAATCAGAGTCTGACAAATGAAATTCAAAAAGCCTAATTTTATTGATAAGTGCTATTTACACCGAGATTCATTTGATTACATTCTCAATTTCATAGAAATATGGAATGGACAAAGTACAAGATCATGGAATTTAGTCCAACAAAATTCAATAAATGAATATTCTTTTCCTACTCTATCCTCTATCTTGTCCAGGTTTGGTTTATCTAATTGGTAAGCCTTTAATTGAGAAGTGAGTTATTGGGCCTTCACTTCGAATTCTATCTATTTTAGGGCTTTATCTATGGCGTCCATCTCCTCTTCTTCATGCACTTCGTTCATTCCGACATCCTCGCCATGATCAGAATCCTGGCTCCTGAAGGCCACATATTCATCAAGGAGGTTTTCTGCCTCGTACTGAACCTGAATTCGAGCAGAGAAGGCTTCATCCAGAACTTCACCAGTAATGGAAGCCTAGAAGTGCCAGTTGAGCAGGAGAGGAAGTTGGTCTAAAAATGTGTAAAGCTCTATTTGGGCCACAGGGTTGAGAAGATGACATTGAGACATAATGTCACAAGCCTATAGAAAGTTTTTGTGGGGAATGTCATCTCGAAGGATTTCAAAGGATAAATGGAAAAAAGCAACAAGCAAGGTCTGAGCCCTAAATTGCTGATAAGGAGTTGGAGACACTGGGGCCTGATAGGGGGTAAAGTATTGGCCCTCAGAGAAAGTGAGCCTCAATTCATCAATCCAATTTGGATTGAAAGGCAGAGGAGGAGCAGTCGGAGGTTCCCTGATCGAATCTAGGAATTCAGGTCTGGCTACACATTCTAGCCAATCGGAGGTATAAAGTTTTGCTTTTTTGGCTAAAAGCGCAGGACTGATCCCTAAAGCCTCATCAGGACGTTGAACACTTCGAACCATCCGAGATGGCAAGGTAGAAGTATACCATGCTGAAAGCAGATTGTCCTCAAGACTGCGTATACGGTTGATAGGAACATATGGATATACTACAGAACTGCGTTTGGAATGAGGGATTTCAAGAGGGTCATCGAATTCTGGGAATCGGTGATGAATGTGTTCCCTCGTCTGAGGTTGAGTAGGGGTAGGCCAGGTTCCCCAACCAGAGGTCGTAGAAGAAGAAGAAGCAGCAGCTTTATCCTATGAGGAAGGCTTTGTTGCAGAAGAAGAGCTTCCGATATCCATGATTGCAAATTTGTGTTCCAAAGAATCATAAGCAGTAGGTTCTTGGTTCGAAGGTCGGTGACTTGCGAAAGCTTCCATAACTTGTATGAATGGAGGTGGATTAAAGTGGCTAATCAATGCATGAAGGTTCTTTCGAGGATGAACAACATCATCAAATAACTCTTCGTATGCTTGATCAATGTAAGAAAAGACTGGCTTGGCCATAAAAGATGTATCAGTCTTTTCGAATACTGAGATAGTGGGAATGTTCAAGGGTTAGAAGAGAATTAATGCAAATGTTTCATTGATGAATGATGGTTGCATTTCTGAAAAGTGCAAAGCCCATGCACGTTCTAAGACGTGGGTAAAATACCTTGATCCACTAATATCACCAAGTATTGGGTATATTAGTGCAGGGGGTAATGTTAGCTACATATTTTGTATAAGCCAATTACAGTTCGATACGTGGTAGGATGAGGGAAATACGAGAAGACAATTCAAATCTTCAATTATAATCACACACGTGGCAATTAGTATTGGTTATTGTAGATCTGCATAGCACTGGATCAGCAAAGAGATGCAAAATGACGTATCTTCAACGGTTACTCATATTTAAATTCAAAATCAGGAGGGAAGCCTAACAGCAGATATGGCATAGTGGAGCTAACTGTAAGGCAGCATAATCAGCGATCATGGAGGGATGATTCGACGGTTAGAAATGCATTTCGACGGTTGTCATTGAGAAGTATAAATAGCAAAGAACTAAAACAAAATCGTCTAATAATTGGTTGGCAATTAGTATTCTGTAAGGACTGATTGATCCTTGCTGGCACGCTCAAAATTACAATAATAACCTTCGAAAGCCAAAAAGCCAACAGCAATGCATCCTCAGATCAAAACTCAAAAGGCTTTTGAACAATATTGTTGGTGTGGACCGTTGAGAGCAATTGAAAGACTTTAAGCACAAATCCAAACCACCCAGATTCATCTGCTCTTGGACACTCGGCTTTTGATTTATCACAAAAAAAGACTGAAAATTAATGTGCATAACGTCTTGTTGATGAATCTCTCAACTTTGATTTATAAATAGAGATTCAAAAATAAATAAATAAATAAAAACGTGTGAAGAAATAAATAAAAAAAAAGGCACAAGCAAGGTTGTACACCACATGTATAGGACAGCAGATTCCAGGAGCTTAAGATAGGAAAATGTTGCAGGAAAAACAATGTTTCGGTGCCATTTTCAACTTGTGCAGCCCAATTTTATTTATCAGAACATCGTAAAAGACCGAAATTCTCTAGTTTAAATTGATTTTGACTATGTTGTCCAGACCTCTGGAGCCTATATAAGTCCCATTTCGATGATTCAAACTGTTTATTAGTAGTACCATCCATGTATATCATCTATGGAAAAAAATTAGGCCTATCCAATAATTATAATTTTTTTTATTTTATTGCGATTGTCTCTAAAAAAAATAGATGGTCTACTTAAAAAAAACACAATTGTGATCCATTTCTTCGCAGGCAAATGCAATAAAATAAAAAGACTACGATTATTTGATCGATCTAATTTTTTTCATAAAATTCTCATTTTCATACTCAACATTTTCATTAAAATCCCAGTTTAGTTCCACTTTTAATTGTCCTAAAAAAAGGTAGCATGTGGCATACATACCGATTTTTGTTAGTCTCATTAATATCATATAGATGAAAGGATAACATTACAATTTAACACAATTGAAAGTGAAGGGATTAAATTTTAATTAACCCCTTTTTAATGGGAAACTAACATGATTAGATGACTAAAAATATTATTTTGGTAATGGAATTTAAATTAGAATTAGTTATCCGTAAGGTTATCACAAGCTCCCCTTTTAATTGGTCTACGGAGTGCATGAAAAATTTCAAATGCACATATCATTATCCTTCAAATAACAAAAACATTAAAAATAAAATAAAATAAAAATCACATTCACCATGAAATGGCTGATCGCATACACAAATAAAATGATAAAGATTGAATAGAGTTAAATTAGTTCAAACGATACAGAAAAGATTATGAATTTAGGTAGTGTTTGTTTTGAGGGATTGAGAGGTGAGATTGGACTAATAGTCCATTCAGACTAATAGTCCATTGTTTGGTTCAAAATTTTTGCATAAGATTATTAGTTCCAAATGCATTGGACTATTGTGTCCCATTGGGGGTGGACACAAATGGAGGGATAACGGGGGATATGGGATTAGGTGGTGAAATGACCATTTTGACCCTCTACTATTTAATTATGTATTATATTTAGTAAAATTTAATAAAATTTAAATGTCTCAATTTAAAAATAAAATAATTTTATTTTATTTTTATTGATGTTTTCTTTATTTAATTTTTTAAAATAATTTTTTATAGATTTTTTATTGATGTTTTATTTTAAAATTTTGTTTATATTTTATTTAATTTCATTATTTAAATTTTAATAGGTGTTTTATTTAATTTCATTATTTAATTATTATTATTATTTAAAATAAATTTATTTAAAATTTTAATTTAAAAAAACATATATTTTTATTGATATTTTATTTATTTAATTTATTTAATTTTTAAAAAATAAATTTATTTAATTGTGTAAAAAATAAAATAATTTTTTTTTATTTAATCTAGTTAAAAATAATTAAAGTATTAAAGATATGTTTAATATTGCTATTACTTAGTAAATAATTGAAAAGGGTAAAATAGTGATTTGAACATTTATCATTCCCCATAATATCCCAAACAAACATAGGATTCATATCCTATTCAACCAAATAGTTTTTTCCTGACATCTAATTCCATGACTAAACTGTTGTGAAGTAATCTTGATTGTTTGTCAAAAATGGAGGCTGAAATTCAATGCGTTGGTTACTGCATTCAATGCGTTGGTTGATAGCCGTATGCGCATTAAATAATTTCATACTGATAGTTGTACTTGCAATAAATGCGTTCACATTATATGTTTTTATCTATATAATAGAGTGCTCTGTTTGTTTATGTTTTTCCTCAGAATTATTTTGAGTGAATTTGAATTTCAGTTTGGTTCAGTTTTTAAACCTCTCATTGTAAATCACCAACAGTGGTTTGCACCCTACTCTCACCAACAATTGATATCAGAGTCGAAGGTAGCTTGAATTTGCAGCCATTATGCAAAATGTTCAAAAACAGAGTGTTTTCAAAAATTGCTCAGAAATCAAAGTGGTTCAAATCCATTTTTGATCACATCAGATTGAAGCTCCCAACGAGACAAGCACAATCGTGAAAACCGCGTCGAAAACTCATATCGGACGGCCCCGCACGCGCTCCACGCTCCTCCTGACGTAGTTTTCAGATGCTCCCACTTTCTCACACGCCACACGCGCTGCCGGAGGAAGAAGACGCGTGATCCCACGCACAAGCACGCGCCACACGTGCGGGCACCAAAGACCTGACATCATCCACTGACGTCATCTGAGCCGCTGACTAGCTTTGACCAAGCTGAGCCAAGCCGCTGCCCGAGCCGCCGTTGACCGGAGCCGCTGATCGAGCCGAGCCTGAGTCGCGAAGCTAACCAAGCCGCATTGATTGCGCCGTTGACCGAGCCGTTGACATCAGCACGCCGAGGATTACTCTAGTGTGACGCGGCTAAGGTGCAGCCATAGATCTAAACTGTTCAACTTGTTTTGGCTTGATCTGAGCCATTCGGAGTCTGTTTCTGGTGATCCAATAGTGCTTTCCAACTATTTGGAGTATTCCGGACACAGCTGTATGGTCAGAATTTGAAAATTTCATCCTGAAAATTTACAGCTTTTTAAAGACAACCAATGGCCAACACAAACAACTTCTTTCAGCCCCAGTTTCCAAAACTCAACAAGGAGAACTATAAAAATTGGAGTATTCAAATGCAAGTCCTACTAGTCTCACAAGATTTGTGGGAGTTAGTGGATCGAGGATATGACGAGCCAGCTACTCACGCAGATGAAGGAAATTTAAATGATGCTCAGAAGACGGCGTTAAAAGATTCAAGGAAGAGAGATAAAAAAGGCCTTGTATCTACTCTATCAAGGCATTGATGAGTCAAGTTTTGAGAAGATTTCAGCAGCAACAACCTCTAAAGAGGCATGGAGTATTCTTCGCAATTCACACCGTGGAATTGAGAAGACGATCAGAGTTCGACTCCAGGTGTTACGTGGCGAATTCGAGATGTTACACATGAATGAGAATGAGTCAATTTCTGAGTACTTCAACAGAACATTGACCATTGTTAATCAGATGAGAAGATATGGAGAGAAGATGGAATCTCTTCAAGTGATAGAGAAGATTCTTCGATCACTCAGTCCCAAGTTCGAGCGCGTGGTTGTAGCAATAGAAGAGTCCAAGGATCTCAGTGCCATGACCACCGATAAGTTGATAGGCACACTTGAGATTCATGAACAAAGGATCAACAAGAAGACTCCCTCAAGTTCTCTAGAGCAAGCTCTTCAATCAAAGTTGTCTCTCAGAGATAACATAAATGAGCAAGTGGGGACATCACAAAGAAGCCGAGGAAGAGGTCGTGGTTACAATAACCGAAGTTCTGGTTTTCAAGAAAGAGGCGGAAGAGGTCCAGCCAGAGGAGGAAGAAGTCAACCACACTTTGCACCAAGAGGAAGAGCAAGAGGTAGAGGAGGTGGTTACAACAACCGACCAGGAGTTGACAAAAGCAATGTTTAGTGCTACCAGTGCCACAAGTTCGGGCATTACAGCAATGAATGCCGAAGTAGAGCAACAACAGAAGCCGGAGAGCAGGCAAATTTTGTCGAGGAGGAAACAAATAAAGTTGGACCTACAGTCCTGTTTGTCCACCATGGAGACACTAAAAACCAAAACAATGTTTGGTATCTAGATTCGGGAGCCAGTAATCACATGTGTGGTAAAAGAGAGCTGTTCGTTGAGCTTGACGAGACTGTACAAGCACAAGTCTCATTTGGTGATTCTTCAAACACTCCAGTGAAAGGAAGAGGTAATATTCTGATCAAGCTCAAGAATAGAGATCATGATTACATCTCCAATGTTTATTATGTTCCTACCATGAAAAACAACATTTTGAGTATGGGACAACTCCTAGAGAAAGGATACAACATCAGCATGAAAGATTGTCATCTTACCATCAAAGACAATCATGGTAATTTGATCGCTCAGGTAATAATGTCCAAGAATCGGATGTTTGCATTGAACATCCATCATGATGCTGCGAAGTGTTTAAGTGCCATCATCAAAGACAAAGACTGGCTATGGCATTTGAGGTTTGGACATCTCAACTTTGGAAGCTTGAAGCTGTTGTCAAGCAAGAATATGGTGAAAGGGCTCGCTTATATTACTCATGCTAATGAAGTTTGTGAAAGCTGCATTCTTGGCAAGCATCACAGAACTAGCTTTGCCAAAGAAGTGAAGTGGAGAGCAACAAAGCCGCTGGAGCTAGTGCACACTGATGTGTGTGGTCCATTGGAGCCAATGTCAAATGGACAGAATAGATATTTTCTCACCTTCATTGATGATTATAGCTGGAAGACATGGGTGTATTTTCTTAAAAAAAAGTCGGAGGTGTTCAGTATCTTCAAAGAATTCAAAGCTTTTGTAGAGAAGCAAAGCGGCTACTACATCATGACATTGCGATCAGATCAAGGTGGAGAATATACATCAGATGCTTTCGAGAATTATTGCAAAGAGCATGGAATCAAGCATCAAACAACACCATCCTATACGCCACAGCTGAATGGTGTTGCTGAAAGGGAGAATCGCACAATCTTAGATATGGCAAGAAGCATGTTGAAAGGAAAGGGACTGCCTAAGCAATTTTGGGTTGAAGCCGTATCATGTGCTGTGTATCTACTAAATAGATGCCCAACCAGGAGCCTTCATTCTATGACTCCAGAAGACGCTTGGAGTTCACATAAGCCAAGTGTCAACCATCTCAGAATATTTGGGTGTGTTGCGTACACCAAGATTCCAGAAGCAAGAAGAACCAAGCTCGATGATAAATGAGAAAAATGTATCCTTGTCGGATATGGAGATAGAACAATGGGATACAAGTTGTATAATTCCATTACCAGAAAGGTGATCATGAGTAGAGATGTGATATTTGAAGAAAAAGAAGAAGCTTGGAACTAGAATCAAGATGAAGTTGTTAAAGATACAGAACTCATTCTTGAAGATGAAACATCAAAAGCTCCAGTTAAAATTACAAGAGAAGTTCAAGATGAGCCACAAACTCCTCCACATAGAATACCTGCACCTAGATCGCCAGTTTATCACAGAAGTGCTGCATCATCATCATCATCAGCATTATCAGATGATAGTTTTTTCAAACAACCAAGACCAATGAGAAATTTGCAGGAGATATATGAAGCTACAGAAGAAGCAGATCTGAATTTGTTTTGCCTACTCACAGCTAGTGATCCACTTACCTTCTCAAAAGCTATGCAAAAAGATAAATGGAAGAAAGCAATGGATGAAGAAATTCATGCCATTGAGAAAAATGACACATGGAAGCTTACCAGTCTACCGGAGGGGCACAAACCCATTGGAGTGAAATGGGTATACAAGACAAAGAGGAATGCACAAGGAGAAGTGCAATGCTACAAGGCAAGATTAGTGGCAAAAGGTTACAAGCAGAGAGCTGGAATTGACTATGGAGAGGTGTTTGCTCTAGTTGCCAGATTGGAGACTATCAGGCTAATGATTTCTTTGGCTGCCCAACACAAGTGGCAGATTTATCAACTTGATGTGAAATCTGCATTTCTTAACGGTTTCCTTGAAGAAGAAATCTATATTGAACAACCTTCGGGGTATGTTCAGAATGGGCATGAAGACAAAGTGTACAAATTGAAGAAAGCACTTTATGGATTAAAGAAAGCTCCGCGTGCATGGAATACTAGAATTGATCAGTATTTTCATGACAATGGTTTTGAAAAATGTCCATATGAGCATGCACTATATTTGAAGAAGGAAGCTGATGGAAGCATGTTGCTTGCTTGTCTTTATGTTGATGATCTAATCTTCACCGAAAATAATCCAGCCATGTTCAAAGACTTTAAAAGAAACATGGTCCAAGAATTTGAAATGACAGATATTGGATTGATGGCTCATTTTTTCGGCATTGAAGTGGCATAAAGAAAAGATGGAATTTTTATTTCCCTAAGTGGCTATGCCAAGGAAATTCTCAAGAGGTACTCTATGGAAACATCGGATCAGTTACACCTTTATGCAGCAAAGAGGATTCTTCGCTACATCAAAGGTACAGTCGATGATGGTTTATTCTATAAACCAACTGATAATTTCAGTCTTGTTGGCTACTCAGATAGCGACTGGGGACGTGACTTGGATGAACGGAAAAGTACTACGAGATTTACTTTCTTTATGGGAGATACGACCTTCACATGGTCGTCCAAGAAGCAAGCCATTGTGACATTATCAACTTGTGAAGCTAAGTATGTTGCAGCCAACTTAGCTGTGTGCCATGCAATATGGTTGCGGAACATACTGAAGCATTTGGGATTTCCACAAGAAAAACCCATTGAGATCTATGTTGATAATCGCTCAGCAATTGCATTGGCAAAGAACCCAGTTTATCATGAAAGAAGTAAGCATATTGACACCCGCTATCATTTCATCCGAGAGCATATGAAAAATAAAGAGATGGAATTATTTCCTTGCAAATCTCAAGATCAGTTTGCAGATATTTTCACGAAGCCATTGAAAAATGATCTGTTTAACAGAATGAAGATAATGCTCGGAATGAAGCAGCATGAAGAATCAAGATTAAGGGGGGATGTTGTGAAGTAATCTTGATTGTTTGTCAAAAATGGAGGCTGAAATTCAATGTGTTGGTTGCTGCATTCAATGCGTTGGTTGATAGTCGTATACACATTAAATGATTTCATACTGATAGCTATACTTGCAATAAATGCATTCACATTATATGTTTTTATCTATATATAGCTATGTTATTGTAAGGTTTCAATGTGTGGGAGAGAAAGAAAATAATAGAGTGCTCTGTTTGTTTATGTTTTTCCTCATAATTATTTTGAGTGAATTTGAATTTCAGTTTGGTTCAGTTTTTAAAACTCTCATTGTGAATCACCAACAGTGGTTTGCACCCCACTCCCACCAACATAAACAAATATGATGTATCTCAGAACTAACAGTCCAATAAATTTCAATCCTCCTTATTTAGTCCGTCCAAACAAACACACTCTTAATGTAATTGTGATTGTAGGATCATGATGCAGAAAAAAGGGGCAGAAATAGTGGACCTGACAGGAACAGAGATGGACGAAGGATGAGTGACGACGAAGCTTCCACCGACCTCCGATTCTGAAGAGCGACAACTTCTTATTCTTCATCAACTTCGTTTGGGTTTTTTTAACGCTTCGTTTCGATTTCCTTCACTTGTCACACTGATAAGGGTCTTATTTTGCTTTATAATTTGTAAATGTTTTGTATTTTACACTTTTGCCCTCACTTAAAGTTTTCAAGTTTTTTTTCACCCTAATCTCATTTTAAATTAAAAAAGAATAAACACGAAATTTAAAATAATTTTTTTGTATATTACTAATTAACTTGATGTAAAATTTAATATTTGATAAAATTTAATTTGAAAATTATTTTTAAAATTTTTTAGTGTAAATAATTTGGAGTTGCAAATCATTATAATTTTGAGGTGTAAATTACTAAAATTTCAAAAATATGAAGTACTCAACTGATGATAATGTTCTAAAGATGGATTTCCCAACATTTGCAACCAGGATCCTTTTTGGTTATTCTGTGCAAAAGGTGATGTTATGAAATCTCAGAGATAATGCACCTCCTGAATCAACACAAGCTTATAATATGAATATCCAAACTTCAAAATGAACCTTAGATTGAAGAGTTATGAGTATTTTGTGAAAATTTCTATGTTCATATTATTTTCATGGGTTAGAACATACATTTGATGGTTCAGTTTGCCTTGACTAAACAAGGAGTTCGAGGGGGAGTATACCTGATACTCCAATTGTCAAGGTCGATAAGAGAACATTCTTTTCATTGTAGTGTGAGTTTGCATAGGGAAAATATAAGAAATTGTTATGCTATGTTTAGATTTTCTATTTGAGTAGGGATTTGTAGAAGAGAAAGAAAATAGGAGGGAAATGTGAAAAAAAAATAATCTGTTTGGTTTGATTTTTTGAAAATTATTTTTAGATGAGTTTTTGTTTATTTTTAGTGATTTTATTATTATATTTTAATCATTTTTTTATTCTTTTAGATGCAACTAATCAAGATTCGTCTAAAAAGTAAAATAAATTGACTAAAATATTTTTAAAATATCACTAAAAGTAAATGAAAATGTGAACAAAAATATGAGTATATATTTTTGTTCAGATTATTGTTAGCTTTTAGTGAATATTTTTTAAAATATTTTAGTTAAATTTTTATTTATTTTTAATACATTTAATCTAAATGCATCTAAAAAGTTTTTAAAAAAATTAACTAAAATATGAAACAATTCAATAAAGACCAACAAAAATCCATTTAAAAATAATTTTTGAAAATGTAATCCAAACAAAAAGTTTTTTTTTCCTTTTTCTTCTCACATTTTAGTTTTAGGTTTTTTTTTTTTTTTGTTTTTTTTTTCTCCACTCCTCCTCCACATATTCCTACTAAAAATCAAGATCCAAACACAATTTTAAGCAATTAAGGTTAAAACATTATGTGACTTGAAAAACAGTCACTGAAATTCAAATGGTGATACATAGCAAGCGTCATACATAACAGTTATAACACCCAAAACTAATAATAATAATAAAAAAATAGCGTAATTCTACACTTACCATTTCTTTATACCACATTTTGTGTACCACCCTATGTGTTAATTAGCACATCATTTGACATAAATATAAGTGGTGAAACCCATTACACCAATAATGAGTTAACACATAAGGTGGTATATGAAAAGTAGTATAAAAAATTATATGTATAGCATTATTGAAAAAGATATTTATGATACTCAACATTTCAAAAAAAAAAAATTTCTCAATGGGAAATTCTTGCATGGACTTTATTCCTTTATTCGTGTAAAATCCAATTCTGGATTCAATAGCTGTCGTAGTGAAATCACACGAAAAGGTGTAGCTAAAGTCTTCTTGCAAACAAGCAACTCTTGAGATACAAAGAGCATTGTTGGACGAGATCTCGGCTCAGAATGCACACATGCAAATGCCAACGCAGCAGCTAGCACAATGTTCCGTACAACTGTTGGCACTACAACAAAATTAAATTTTTACAGCTTGCAATGCATGCCGTAAAAACTCTTTTACGGCATGCACACAAATGCCGTTATATGACATGCCGTGGAAAGTCAAACGTTATTTACGACATGCAAGTAAAGTTGTAAAAAGTAACAAATTAAACATTAATGACATACTTTGTATGTCGTAGATAATTTTTTACGATATTTTTGTCCTGCCATAAATCATCATACTTTCCATGACATAATTTTACATGCCGTAGAAAGTTATTTTTAATATATTTATGACATACTATGTATGTCGTATATAATCTTTTACGACATTTTTCTTACATGTCATAAATCATTACACTTTTTACGACATAATTTTTTATGCCGTAAAAGGTTATTATTAACATATTTCTAGCATACTTTGTATGCCGTATATAATCTTTTACGGCATTTTCTTACATATAATCTTTTACGGCATTTTCTTACATGTTATAAATTATTACACTTTTCACGACATAATTTTGTATACCGTAGAAGGTTATTTTTAATATATATATATAGAGAGAGAGAGAGAGAGAGAAAAGCAAATTCAAAGTTCATTACATGAGTAAACTCAATATATGATCACATGATATCATTAAAATGCCCACTTTAGTACTTGAAAGGCAAATTACAAGATCATATAGCAAATTATATGTACAAATGAAAGCAAAAAGATTATACACAACACAAGCCAGTCAAGTCTAATTCATTATTAGGAGTAGTAGAGAGAGCTAAAGAATCAATTAACTTGGCCAATACAAAAAGGCCTTGTCCCAATACCAATTGTAGGGATTCGAAGAGCAGATGTTGCAGCAGCAATAATAGATGCAAGCACACATTCCAAAACAACAGAAAAGCATCCAGGTTCCTGCAAAGCCAGGGCAAACTCAACCACCTGCAAAAAAATAAATCCATCTTAAGAGGAAATCTCTTCTTCAAAACTTACAAACTTATGAATTTTTTTGGAAAATATATAATAGTGGTAATGTCATAACAGTTTTATGCAATCTGCATCACTTAAGAAATTCAAAATTGACAAAAGCTACCCAAAATTGGGTGGTAACCATATGAAACTGTGATAATTAATTTTATATAGTGGCAAAAGCTACCCAAAAACAATCTGATAAGGTTGGCCAAGTCACTGATGCAAAGAAGGGGTTGCCAAGTCACTGATGCAAAGAAGGGCTCATCAGAGAGGATGGAAAGAAGGGGTTGCCAAGTCACTGATGCAAAGAAGAGGATGGAAATAAAATTCATTCATTTGTCTGTGTGTGAGACATCATAGATATTCATACAACTATATAGAAGCCCACCATCATATAGCACCCTCCCTCTTTCTTGTTGGTCTCATCTTTATTGATGTAAAATTTGTATGAAACAAAAGTGCAGTGTAATACAACTATATAGAAAAATTTGTGCAATGTGAAAGTGAGAAAATGAAGTGAAAGAAAAGATAGAAAATATATTTTCTTGCAAGCATTTGATTATGATGAAAATTTTGCAAGAAAAATATAGAGAACTTTGAAATGTTAGTTATAGATAACTCTTTATATAGACGCATTCAAATTTTATAGTGTTTTGTGCAGAAAATTAAAATGTTAGTAACAATGCTAATACGGGGTTGTATAAGAAAATTAACCTTCTTCTAATTTCCACCACATTCATGCTAAGCAAACTCATAAAAAGTCATATATTTTTTTCTCTTTCCCTCACTTTCATCCTAAACAAACTCAGCCCAAGTGAAAAATGCAAATACTTTCTAATCCTTGATTTTAGTTACCTGCTCCAAAACAGTTAAGTTTAGACACATCTCTGATGTGTTTTTGTAAAAGAAATTGTGGGAAATTATCCCATTTAAAACCTTGGTTGGCTATGTAAGGTGCATGTCTGTTGTTAACCAGTAAACACACAAGTATATCCTTACTCGAGAGCAATGGATCTAGATTCGTAATAAATTCATCTAAATAACACCAGAAGGCATGAGGTTCTTGTTCTGTGAATAAATTATCTACAACACAGAACATGCACCCACTAGATTAATAATATTGGCTTGGTATGTTAATGCAACAAACATATCTTAACTCCTCTTTGTCTCGTAACAAAAGAAAAGACGAAGAAGCTAGTCAAGCCAAATACAATGTGACCTTTCTGATGAGGGGAAAACAGTGCAGTCCATTATGATCGTTTTTCTTCTTTTTGAAGTACAACCATTCATCATACTCTATCTGTCCCACAAAGTGAGTTCATTCTATATTTGTTTCTCATGGAAAGTGTCGATAAATAAATGTCAGTGTCATTGAATGCATTGAATACCCTAAAAAAAATAGGCTTAGGGAGTATTACATTCAGAGTGTTAGCATGTTGGCTTTGAGTGTGAGTAGTAAAAACTTGTCCTCCAAAATCTAATTTTGGTCAAGCATCATCTGGCTAGAATATATTTAAATTTCCAATGCCTAAGCTTTATCTACAGACTATATGAGTTGCTAACTAGTGTGTCATTAAATCCTTGGGGTTAACATCAGGATCAAGCCCTTGCAAGCCTTGAGCCAAGTAACATAGGACCCATAATCAAGATTGTCCATGGAATAGTATTACATTGTAAGCTCTTTTGCAAACTTCCCAAGTGTTTCCATATATTTTACCCTCAATAGTATCTGTTTTGAAATGCTTTTTTTTTTTTTTATTTGACGCATACTTTTTATGATCGAACTCATACAAGGGAATCAAATTTTGCATCAATGGCTTATGATAGGTGAAAATAGAGTGTTAATTAAGTAACCTAGCATAAAGTATCGAACAAGAAAATCTTAGTAAGAACTAGGTAAAACAAGAAACACAATATTACGAAAATATTCACTAACAACTCCCTTTAAATTCAAAATTAACTTCAACTTGAAAAGAACAACTAGATAACGAAGTAATAGTCACTACTTTTGACTTTATTTTGATAGGTTTCAGAGTGAAATCTGGTGTGAAGACGAGGAGCACATCGGGAGTGAGATCTCAAAGAAGCATGGGGCAAAGAGATCACATAGTCTGAAAGGCCGAGGCAAAAACAATGCAGAGTCCAGCAAATTGGGACATACATACAGAGGCTGACAACGATGAATAAAATATTCGAGGTAAAATTCGAATGACCGCTCATGGAAGTGCTTGAGAGAGATCTGGAGCAAAATCAGGATGAAAATAGCTAATGTATGGCTAAGATCTCAGTTTATAGTCATGGATGGACTCCGAACAGTTTACAGTCATAGATGGACTCCAATTGAGATAGAACTAAATGGATGAAGATAGGGGGATCCCATAGCAAAGATCTAGTCATCATTGAGAGAAAATAATGTGACTACGTAGGTTATGGATTATTTTAATCTCAATAAAAAATATATATGTCACGATGCACACAATGGCATAGTAAGTGTCACCTCCTTCTAATAACATGGTAAATGTCATGAAATTTCAATAATTTAAGTATCATAATTTCCCAGTAATATGGAAAGTATCACAATTCTCTAATAATAAGATAAATATTAATATACTCTACTGGCTTGCTACATGTCAAGATTTTTCTATTATGCAAATAATATTACAAGCTTGCCGTAAAGTACTAATTATCTTTTAAATTCTAGTAATTCTGCAACACTCTTGATAACACTATTTTCATAAAACTCAGTAAATCTTATCAAATCAATTGCATTTTACCTAATAAAATTCATGTCCGGTAACAACTTTAATTGATTGGTAAAGTCGCATTAAATCCATAAAGTAAACACCTTGTTACTCATAACTAGTATATGTCAAAACTATACACACACACAGATATATATATATATATATATATATTATATGAATGTGGATTTGAAGTTGGAATTTTAGAAATGAATTTGGGAAGTCAATGAACAAAATAAATGTCGATAAATGTGAGTACCAAATTTCCCAATTTTTGACTGAGAAAATATCACAAATGGCCACCAAAGCACTATTCTGAAGCAATTTGACTAGCAGTTCATACATAGAAGGAACCAATCAAACCGAACTGAATTCTAAAACCAATTGCTCAAACTCGACGGGAAGAGCTTGAGGGAGAGAGAAAGAGAATACGAAACTGAGAGATAGAGAGAGAGAGAGAGAGACGGTGGTGCTCACCTTAGTAGACGATGGTCCTTGCTTCCCTCGCCGATGCAGATGGTGGAGGCGGTGGAGCTTCGAAATCTCAAAATCGAAATTGCCAATCCCTCTGAGATTGGATCTGAGATGAATCACCAATCGCTTTGAGATCAAATCAAGGCTGAAGAAGGCTGATTCGATCGGTTGAGAGAGATTAGGGTTTCAAGAGGGTTGAGAGAGAGAGAGATCGATCGAGACCAGAGAGCGAGTGAGAAAGTAAGGGGGCCTTAATTGTTTTTCAGTTTTTTGTTTTAGTTATTGTAATATTTTAAATAATTTTTTTTTTTACTTTTCAAATTCAAATAATTTATATATACTTAAAAGAAATATTTTAATTTTAATTTTAATAATGATTTACTTTTTAATTTTTTTAAAAAAATCACTAAATTCAAAAAAATATAAAATTTAATACATTTCATATATATTATATTTTATTATTTTTTTACAAATATTTTATTTTTTAATTGTATTCAGATTAGGCACATCTAAAAAATAAAAAATAAAAAAAATAAATTATTAAAAGAAGGAAAAATATCAAATCAAGGTAATTTAAAAAAATAATAATTACAAATTAGTAAGAAGCCATATAAATATTAATCATTAAAATTATAAACGTTTTCATGAATGTGTAATTTTTTTTTCCAAAATTCCACTGGGTGCAATTATCCCTTAAAAGAGACATTAAATTATAAAATAATGTATAAATTATTTTTTATGTTGTCCTCAATTAGGAAAATTTAAGGTGAGAAGTTTGGTTGGAAATTGTTAGCATTTTTAAATTTAAAAAAAAAATCGGATTGAAATTTTTTTAATAAAAGTTTTCACGACATGCTACTGTATGCCGTGTAAAATTATAATATTTTACAACATGAAATGTATGTCATCTTAAGTACAAATATTTTATGACACATTTTTGTATGCCGTGAAAATATACATTTTTTACGGCATGCTTTTGCATGCCATAAAAAAAAATCAGATTGATTTTTTTTTTTTTTTGCAAAAGTTTTCACGACATGTTAATGTATGCCATGTAAAGTTTTAATATTTTACAACATGAAATGTATGTCGTCTTAAGTACAAATATTTTACGACATATTTTTGTAAGTCGTAAAAACATACATTTTTTACGGCATACTTTTACATGCTATAAATATATGAATCAACGACTTACATGGAATGTATGCTGTTATTGACAAAATATTAACGGCTTGCAAAAAAAAAAAAATGCCGTAGAATGTACTAACTACGACATGCATTTAATGCATGTCGTAAACATGATGCCGTGAATAGTTAGTTTTGTTGTAGTGTGGATTAGTTGGATGCGGAAGGCGTGAGTCTAAGACATCACTTAGCATTATATTTTGAGCAGATAACGATGCCAATGATGAAAGGAGTTCTCATGGATGCTTTCCAATGATTGTTTCTAGTGCAACTACCCCAAAGCTATAAACATCAAATTTTTTAGTCACAACCATAGTGTAGGCAAGTTCTGCATAAACAAAAAGATAAATGAAAGAAACCATATTTCCATAGAGTGATTATGTGAAATATTTATCTATCATGAATAATTGAATTTAAAAATAAAATAAAAAAATAAAAAATTGTTAGTTACTTAAATTTAAACATTTTAAACGTTTCTTTTTTTCTTTAAAAAAATACATATAAAGGAAAAAGTACTTTTGTTATTACCTGGGGCAATATATCCATAAGTGCCTGCAATTACTGTTTGATTTGATGAAACGGGATATAACAGCCTGGCAGTGCCAAAGTCAAATACACAAGCCTCCAATTCAGAGTTCAATAGAATATTGTTGCTCGATATGTCTCGGTGAACTATAGGTGGGTTGCAATCATTATGATAAAGCATGTGCTATTTCTTTAATAATGTTTACCCTCTGAGTCCATCCCAATTCAACAGCTTCAACATCAATTCTCAAGGAACAAAACAAGCTTCCCCTTTCCAAATATTCATACACCAGGAACATGCATTTGTTGTGCAAACAAAACCCATAAAGCTTCACTATATTTCGATGTCGTATTTTAGTTAACATTTGCACCTCATTCTTGAAACTCTTGTCAAAATTTGGATCCTCAGCTTCAAAACGATGAAGTTTCTTCAATGCAAATACCTTGCCACTAGGCAATTGTGCTCTATAAACACTGCCATAACCACCTGTTCCTATGCAATATCTAATGTCAAAATCATTTGTTGCCGCGATGATGTCTTTGTAGGAAATTTTTCCATCATAATTCCAAATCGAGCACATATCTCCATTCTTAATCACTCTTGCCACGCTTTGGTTGTTTTTAACCTTGGCCCGACAAAAGAACATAAATCCAATTAACGCAAGAAAAATTGCAATAAGGGGAAGGGAAATGAAGAGAATATGCAGGACTTCTTCCTTCTTTAGATGCGCATGTTGACATCTATGTGGTATTTGACCCTCGAAAGCATTGTTTGACAAGTCAACAGATCCATGCCTTCCGGTAAAACCAATGGGGATTTCACCAGAGAGATTATTGTGGGAGAGATTTAAGTACTCTAATGGCAAAGATGCTAATCCAGTTGGTATTATTCCATTCAAATAGTTGTTACTCAATCCTAGGTAAAACAAATTGCTGAGTTGTTCTAGCTTCTTAGGGAGAGGCCTGATGAGCTGATTCTGCGAGAGGTCTAGATGCTGAATTGCATTGGTAAATTGGAGGTTTAGTATGTGGCCTGAAAGTTGGTTCGATGACAAATCAAGCTCACTAAGGCTAGGCAAACCCCCAAGATCAAGTGGTATCATTCCGTCCATCTGATTTGCAGACAGATTAAGAGAGTAAAGATTTGTCAATTGATCTAGAGACTATGGAATCCGACCTGTGAGGAAGTTGCTGCTCAAGTCCAAGTAAGACAAGTGCGTCAAATCTCCTATTTCTAGAGGGATGGAACCGTTAAGTCAATTTGAAGAGAGATCTAAATATGTCAAATCTATCAATTCACCCAAAAATGAAGAGATTGGACCACTAAGTATGTTATGACCCATATTAATCACTTGCAAATTCTTTAGTTTCCAAATCTCTTGAGGGATGGAGCCGCTAATTCTATTTGAAGAGAGATCTAGAAAGATCAAATTGGTCAATTGACCAAAAGATGAAGGGATTGGACCACTAAACATGTTATCATGCATAGAAATCTTTCGCAAATTCTTTAGCTTCCATATTACTGGAGGGATGGAACCATTGAATCGATTTGAAGAAAGATACAAAAGGATCAGATTGGTCAATTGACCAATGTATGAAGGGATTGGACCACTAAGCATATTTGATCTCATATCTAGGCTAACCAAATTTTTTAGCTTTCCTATTTCTGGAGGAATGGAACCGCTGATAATATTTGAAGAGAGATCGAGAGAAGTCAAACTAGTTAATTGACTAATAGATGAAGGCATTGGACCATTAAGCATGTTATATCCCATATCCAACTTAACCAAATTCTTTAATTTTCCTATTTCAGGAGGGATAGAACCACTTATATCATTTTTTCCCATATCCAACTTAACCAATTTCTTTAATTTTCCTATTTCAGGAGGGATAGAACCACTTATTTGATTTGTAGAGAGATCCAGAGAAGTCAAATTGGTTAATTTACTAATTGATGAAGGTATTGGACCACTTAAGATGTTAGAACTCATATCCATCACAACCAAATTCTTCAGATTCCCTATTTCTGAAGGGATGGAAATGTTGAGTAGATTTGAATGGAGATCCAAAAAGATTAGATTGGTTAATTGACCAATACCTGAAGGAATGGGACCACTGATTTGAGTACCAGATATGTTAAGTTCTACCAGTTGGGTGAGGTTTCCCAAGGTTAAAGGAAGCGCACCTTCAAGTTGAGAGTTGGAAGAGAGGTCTAGGGAGGTGAGCTTTGACAGAGAACCGATGTTGTCAGAGATGCTTCCAGCTAAGAAACAATCGCTCAAATTTAGATATTCAAGGTTTGGCAATGAAGTCCAATTCATGTATTCCAACTTTCTGGATGGATAAGTATAAGACAAGTGAAGGTCAATGCGAGTGACACTTCTTGCCTCATTACAAGTGATGCCCTGCAACTCACAGTGATTTGCTGAAGAGATGTTTCCGCTCCACCAACCACTAATCCGTAGAGCTTTTGCTTCCATTGACAGTGAAAACGATGATGGTTTTGCAGATGCTGGCACTATAATAATTATAGTTGCCACGAGTACAACATAATAAACAAAGAATGTCATGTTATTTTCACTCATAATTGAGGTATGCATGGATTTTGTAGCTCTAAAACAATGAGAGCATGTATGCAGTGTAATCCTCAGATCAAAAGCTTAGGAGGCCTTTTAAAATTATTTTTGTTGACGACATCTTGATCCCAAGGCATAGGGAGTCAAGCTTGCAGAGTTATTGGACCACAAATATATATGTATGAACCTTCGCTCTACCTTCGTGAATGATGAAATCACGACTTGAGCCATTGAATCAATTAGGCAGATCCAACGGTCCAGATTCATCGGCCTTTGGACTCGGCTTTTGATTTATCAACAAATTAAAAACAAAAATAAAAATAAAAACAAAAGAAGACAGAATTTGTGCATAACGTGTTATTGACGATTCTCTCAAGCAAGCAGTCTGCTTATGTAGGGTAGGAGGTGGAATATTGCCTCCAATCCATTGTTGTTTGGACTTCTTTGATCCATTACAAGTTCCCTTTAAGGATTCGAATCGTTTATTTTTTCGAATATTTTGTATATATATCTTTTATATAAAAAAATTAAATCGATCTATATATATGTAACTATATATTTTTTTTGATCGGCAAAGAAAAATTTCATTTAACAGCAAGAAATTAAAAGTACAGGTAGATGACATGCATCGAGAGAGATTCAGAAAGTATAAAAATATCCCTATATATGTAACTATATATATACAAAGATATTTATTTTTATATGTAAAAATAAATAAATTTAAAACTTAACTATATATATGTAACAATGTAGCTATTATTTTTCATGTCATTTGAATTTTCATAGTTAGGATGATCCCTTTTTTTTTTTTTGAACTTTTTATTTAAAATTTAACGTGACACAATTACAATTATACTATGTAATGAATCCAACATTACTAAAATGAAATGGGTCCCATGTTATCAAAATCAATGCTTGGATGTCTAGAGTATTTTTTTTTTAAAGGGTAAATTAAACTTACACCCTTGTGATTTGAAGTTAATATATATCACCTTCTGAAGTTTGAGAAATTACACTAATTCGTCTATTATTGTAATTATTTAGACGGAATAAAAACATTGAACTCATGTACTTTCTCTTTTCTTATTTTGCTTTATTTCTTTTCTTCTTTTTTTTTCCTTTCATTTGCTTTACTTTTTTTTTTTGCAATATAGTTTCCCCTATTTTTCTGTTAGGATTTGTTGCTTTTTATATAAATAGAGAGATTTGTGAAATGAGACTATAAATAACTACAAGGGTAATTTAAGCAAGCCTCAAGGGATGTCAGTGTAATTTACAGAATTAAAAAATAGTGTATACACACAAAAAACGCAAACATCTATATTATAACCAACTATTTAATTATGAATAATTATTTACTCATTATTACCTATATTGGGGCCGTTTGGTGTAGCTGTTAAAACAGATTATAGATTATAGCTTAACAGATTATAGATTATGACTTTAATCAGAAGCTGTTAATCTGTTTGGTGTAGCTGTTGGATTATAGATTTAAGTTGCTGAGTAGTGTTTGTTAAATAAGCTGTGAAGTAGCTTTTTGCTGTGTAAATGTCTTTTTTACCCTTGTTAGTTGTAAATTGAATTTTTCTAGACTTTTTGCTATTAATTACATATTAAGAGATCATTCCAACACCAAATTAACATAACCCTATTATTTTTAAATAATAATACAATGAAATAAATATTACACAAAAATAAATTTTTATACAATGATTTCAGATTTTTTAAATAATAAATAATAATAACTTGAAATAAATAAACATTATGAAATAAATAATAATACAATGATTTCAGATTTTTTAACATAAAAAATCTTATGAAATAAATTAATTTTTTGAAGCTTTTTTTTATTATAGATTTAATTGGTGGTGTTTGTTGAATTAATCTTAGGATAAATAATCTTATGAAATAAGCTATAAAAATTAATCTTAAGCTAAATAAATAAATCTATTAAGATAAATAACAGCTGCATCAAAAAAAGCTTCAATAAATTAATCTTATGAAATAAGCTATAAAAATTGTTAATTTTTTAAATTTATTATTAATCCATTACAATTAATATTATTTAATAATATAAAAATTGTGAATGAATACTAAAATTAATAATAGTATCAATTAGTTTAATTTTTTTCATTTTTTCATTATAAATGAATTAGGTGTCAATTAATGGCTTAATTACTTATTATAAATTTTTTTAGCTGTTAATAATAGCATCATTTTTTTCCATTATAAATTAATTATTATCAATTAATTGCTTATTATTTTTTTCCATTCAATTTTTAAAATTTATTATTCTTTTTTAAATAATATTAAAAATCAACAATTGTTATTTTTTTCATTAATAATTATTCTTTTTTAATTTATTATTCTTTTTTTCATTAATAATTATTCTTTTTTAATTATTCTTTTTTAATTTATTATTCTTTTTTTCATTAATAATTATTATTTTTTAATTTATTATTCTTTTTCATTACAATTAATAACAATTGTTATTTTTTTTTATTTTGTTATTTTTTTGATTTTGTTATTTTTTTAATTCTTTTTCATTACAGCTGGTTGATCTGCAAAACCTTCTTCTTCTTCTTCTCCGTCGTACGCCGTCGTCCACTCCAGCCGTACGCCGTCGACCCCCCTTCTTCTTCTCCGTTTCAGATCGGTGACCAGCTGGTGCTGTAAAACCCTAGCTGTCGATCTGCAAAACCTTTCTATCATTCTCTTCTTCATCCCGATTGCGAATCTCTTGTTTGCGAAACCCTAGCCGCCGGTCTGAAGCAGCGATCGAGCAGCGTTGGTTTTCAGTTTCCAATCGCGATCTAAAGAGAGAGGGAGAGGGAGAGGGAGAGAGAGAGGAGAGTTCTCGCCGAAAATCATGTGTGTGTGAGAGAGAGAGAGAGAGAGAGAGCTCTGGCCGGAAATCACCTCTGTATTTCTCTCACAAGTGAACAATGCTTTTTAGGGCAAAAAAAGGAACATATATAGGTGGTATAAGGGTAAATCTTTCAAAACACTTAGGACATTTAAGTCAAATTGCCCTCCGCGTTTGTTGAATGAGAATCTGAAGCTGGTTGAACCAGCTTTTGGATTTCAGCTTTTTTACCCTTGCTGATAATTTGTAGAAGTTGAAGCTGAAGCAGAAGCCTTGTTACCAAACAGCTTGAATTAACTTTTTTTAAGCTAAAAGCCAAAAGTTGGGCAGAAAAAGCTACAACAAACACCACCATTATATCATTGCAAAATATTTCATATATTAGTTCTGTGATATCTTATATATGCCAGTGTCTACATATATAAATATATATAAAAAAAAACATATAAATATAAATTTATATATGTTGATGTATTCATACATTGCCAATCCGTAATGCTATATTATCATCGAATACTTTAATTTTCTAACATGTATCGTTTTAGTAATATAGTTATGTTTGTTAGGAAAAAACTAGTGGAATTGTGTATTATTCTCCTATCAACTTATGTTTAATACATATATATATATATATATATATATGTCATACAAATAAGTGTCCATAACAAACATTTTCAATAACAAATTAAGATTTTGTAAAACACCTCCATCACGACTGAAAAATCTAGAAACCTCCTAGATGTTGATTTGTGATTATGTACCAATTTTAAGCAAAATATAACAATCCCAATCAAACAATCAAGAGAAAGAGACACAAAGATTTTACGTGGAAAAACCACAATTGGACACCTTCCAATTGTGATCAAAAAACCACGGGCAACTGCCACAAGACAATCCACTAAGAAGATTTAAAGGAATTACACAGGTATCACTCTCAATTATCTAGCGAATCCACAACGTCTAATTGAACCAACCTCTATGTGCCTCTTCCAACCACATCTTCACCACGGAATTGTCTTTCTGATGAGCCACTCCGGATTCCACCAAAGCTTCAGGCTCGAATTCTTCAGAATCCACAACTGAAGAACAACTCTCTCTTTTGTGTATAACAAACAAACCTTTGATGTACTCTCTTTAAACCATGAGTTGAATACTCAATAAAACATCAAAGAAAAAATAACAAAATATCCCCAGATATAGACCTTTAAGAACCAAAAAGAAGATCTGGAGAGATTCAATGAATGAATCAATGAATAGCCTAGATTTGGGAGAAACCCAACTATTTATAGAAAACCAAAGCAATCCTAGTTGGGAAAGAAAACCAACTTCTTGTAGAAAACCAACTTCTTGCAGAACTCCAAAATAATCCTGTTTTTGAAGGAAACCAACTTCTTAAAGAACTCTTGTTACAACCTTGGTTTTGATCTATGGAATTTGACAACAAAAACCTAACAACGACAATAATTGTACCTTTTTTTTCCTTCACAGAAAAAATCAAATTATTGAGGGTAAATGTATTTTGAAATTCATAACAATATGATATCGCCTTAAACTCTTACTCATTCAAACATTTTTTATTACGATGAGTTATAATGGTGAGTAAGAAAGAAAACAAGATAGTGACATAAAAATTACAGAAGATATATTGCAACATGCTCTCGAAGCAAAGTTAGATGAGTTGAAACAGTAATTGTCTTATTTGTTGTGAAGTTCAAGAAAAATAATGTACCTCATGTACATATTTTAGTCAAATTACAAGGAAAAAAAAAATCAAATGATACCCAAACATTATCGCTGCAACTCAATGATGCAGAAAGTAAGTACATCAAATAAAAAGTTTCAATCAATTTTTATTATATGCTGATTACTAACAAACGATATAATAAATTATGTAACTTGATAATTTTATGAAAGTGACCATGCAAACACTTATAAGTATAGATTTAGAAATATCGTGAAAACAATTATGAATTTCCTATATTGATCGAAATATTAAGGTGCAATATCATTCTATTTTTTTTTAAAAAATTATTCCATATTTTCTACATAAATGAAAATATACTAATGACTAATATTATATCTTTCATTATGCAAGATATTTGTGGCAAATGAAACGAGACTCAACAACTCTTGATATATAAAAATATATTACATATTAATATTAATACATTCTTACACCAATAATATACAAATAATATGCAATAGTGAATTCAATGAATTTGTATTATGAGATGAACTATTAAACAAAATTGTGTAATTGTGCAATTAATTTCATACCTTCAATTGTATTATAGGTACAGATTATGAAAAATTGAAGTAAAAAATTGAAAGAAAAAAAAATTTGTGTAACATTATATATTTAAAAAACTTGCTTATTATTTGTTGTTTAAGATAAAATTGTAATCTGAACAATCTATCTATAAATTAATATTTATATTTATAAATTTCTTATTTATCATTTAAATTCTTCAACTGAGTATGTATTCATTTCTTACTTTGGTTATATTTTAAATACAAATTAATTTATCCATATAAATCTTCATACTTTATATACATAATCGGAAAATACTTCGTAGCTCGAAAAACACTTGGCTCGAAATGACTCGAATACCTAAACCGACGTTGTTTCGGGGTTTTTTTTTTTTTTTCTAATTTTTTCTTTCCCGTTTACAGAAAAGGGGAATAGATTTGAAACCGACAGATCAAATTTTTTTCTGAAACCGACAGAAGAAAGAGAGAAGAGGCGAGAGAGAAGGAGAAAAGATGGAGAGAAGGAGAGAAGATGGAGAGAAGAAGGAAAATAAAGAGAGGGAATAGATCTGTATACACACAGAGGAGACTCTTTTTCTCTCTTGCTCTTGTGTGTGTCTGTGTGTTAGGAGGGAGTGTATGGAATGGACACTTATGGTCAAATACCACAGTGATAGAGGTGAGGAAAATTGATGAGCTACTTATTAATGAAGTTTAGGTAAGGTGGGTGGTGAAGCATTCAATGGCCATCAATGTCGGCCACGCTTTCTTAAATGCATGGATAACTCTCTCTCTTTCTCTCTCTATTATTATGGCTCTCATTTCATCTCTTTGCCACATATACAGTTTTGATTTGAATCTTTCTGGGTTTGATTTTTGGTTTTGATTTGAATCTCTTTGGGTTTGATTTTTGGTTTTAATTTGTGGTTTTGATTTTTGGTTTTGAGTTTTGGGTTTGATTTGTCTAATTGATTTTGATTTTTAATTTTTGGGTTTGAATCTTTCTGCTCTTCCTCTCCTCTTCTCTTTTCTTCTTTGTTCCTTCTCTATGGAACTTGAGAGTTTAAAAATTAAAAAAAGAAAAAAAAAAAAACAGCGTCGTTTTGGATTTTGGGTCACTCAAGCCTCCCGTCTTTTGAGTTACCTAGCGGGATTGTACATAATACATATCAATTTAAGAAACAAGTATAATTATAATATTTAACCATCGATAAAAAAGTACGTGCGTCAACATACCTGCCAACCGCTAGTATTTTCTCATTGATATGTAATTTTTTCAATAATTTATGCGTGGCATAGGGGCTTGGAGCGAGTAAGATATAAGTCAATTGTCGTCGAAAAGTCAGTCCGTTGTATATATGTTCACCTGCTAGACTTATGAATAGGTAGATAGACCCAGAGGAGACCCTGATAATAATTGAAGTGCACCAGTGACTACGGGTGTGTTTGATTTGATTTTAGAGATAAATTTTTTTAAAAAAAATTGGGGAAAAAGTTTATAAATTTTTTTTGGTTTGTTTGGTTATATATTTTGAAAATATTTTTAGAGTATGGAGTTTGGGATGATTTGATATTTTATTGTAGTTGAGTAGATGTATGTCAGAGAAAAAATGATTGATTGATATGTGGAAGAGAGAGAGTGATTTTAAAAAAAAATTCAAAAATTTCTAACCAAACAAAATTTGGAAATTTTTTTTCAAAAATTATATTTTGAGAGTTAAATCAAACAACAAATTCACAGTGTGAACCTTCCTTAGGCATACATCATGAGAGAAAGTGGACTACCTTTTCTCTTACTCACTTTCTACCCAGGTAATTACGTTGACATCTCTTGAAGTTTTGTCTAATTATATCTTGTTTTTTGACATTTTGAAAATTATATTTTTACTCTTGTGATTAATAGTCTCATTTCACAAATCTCACTGTCTATATGAAAGGTAACAACTTTTAATAGAAAAATAGAGAAAATTACATTAAAAAAAAGAAAAAAAAAAAGGAAACAAAGCAAAGCAAGAAAAGAAAAAGTGCGTGAGTTCAATATCTTCATTTCGTCTAAATAATTATAATGACAAGGAAGTTAGTGTAATTTCTCAAACATAAATGGGTGATATGTATTAAACTCAAACATCAGGGGATGTATGTGTAATTTACCCTTTTTAATTAGATTATTAAATTTACATAAAAATTAAAAAGAATTTGTGAATAATTTGTGTAAAATTAGATATTAGTGAAGAAAGATTTTAAAAAAGAGAAGTTTGCAGTATTTGATTTGGTTTGTTTTTTCAAACTTTTGTTTGGAATTTTTTGATTTTCATTTTTTTATCTTTGACACTTTTTTTTTAATAACCCTTTTATTTTCTTTTTAGATTCACTTAATTTAATAATAATTTTTTTATTTTTTTTATTTTAGATTTAGATTCAATTAATCTAAATACACTTAGAAAATAATTTGTTGTGTAAATATTGATATTAAATAATAACAATAATAATAAAATGTAATAATAAAAAATTAGTACATGTTCGAAATTATAAATATTTTTATCAATGTTTTACTTTTTAATTCTATTTAGATTATTAGATATTAGATATTCATGTAAAAATATCATTTAAATATAAAATAGGAAGAAATTTCAGTATTAATCATCAAAACTGAGAAAATATAAAAAATAAACAACAAAAATATGAAAAATCAAAAACTGAAAAACAGATTTAAAAAATGAAACTAACGAAAGTGGTTCTTATTTAAAATTTTGACATCGTACTTTGGTTATTAAAGTACCATGTAAAATATTACAGTTCAGAAATCTAATCTAAACAAAAAGAAAGTATATAAATATAACCTACAAATTTTTGAGATGCAGCACAAATCTCTGTTTTAAAAATGTATGTTCTTTCCTCTGTCTAATTTGAATAGATGCATACAACTTTAAGATTCAACCAAAATTATTCACACCGATTTGATCTATGATAGACAATTGTAAATATTATATATATATATATATATATATATATATCAGTATAGAAGCAGACACAGAAAATAAGAAAGAGTAATTATTTTTTGTTCTTCAATTCAATCATTGTCAATGTAAAAAATAAAGGGGACTTATATGTAAGTCTTAATAGGTGGACTTATTGTTTAATAGGTCTTGTGAGAATTAATGACATTTTTCATCAAACACTATTAAAAAAGTCACTAATCATTATTTTCAGCAATAGTTTAAAAATTGTCACAAAAAATATCACTAATTATAAGTTTTAGTAAAAGTTTTAAAAAATCGTCACAAAAAAAGGTCATGAATTTTCAACTTTCAGCGATTGAAAAATTCATCACAGAAAAGCTTCACTAATAAGTTTTAGTGACAATTTATGAGATCCATGATAAAAAATAAAAAATAAAAAAGTCACTAATTGTCAATTTTTAGCAATATATGCAAAAAATCATCACAAAAAATTATTTTTAACTATGATTTTATTAGGACTTATTTTCTATAAAACTTGATGGGAATTAAGTTAAACTATTAGGACCTATTGGTAGTTTAGACGAGTTTTTATTTTTTTTTATAAGAAGGGAGGTGATTTGTTTGTGTATATATATATATACATAGGACTCTTTGAAATAAATATAGCATTTTTGAGTGTTCAACTCTAAAAATAAAGAGATAGGTAATTTATATAGGGCTTTTCATGAATTTTAGAAAACATAATAGATTTGAGGAACTTGGAGGTGCTGCTGTGAGCCCGTGGAGTTTTTTTCGAGTCTTTTTTTGAAGATCTGAACCGTTCATATTGTAGGATTTGTTGAATAGATCATCCATGCAAAAAAATCAAATTAATTGGAAATCTATAACTTTATAACAAGAGCACATTTGTTTTTTTAAAAAATAAACGATTGACATTATCTTGATAATTTTTGTAAAACATTTTGAATCTGATCATGGGGTTACGGATTTCTGATTAACTTGATTTTTTTTATAGATAATATACTCAACGAACCCTACAATATGAACAGTTCAGATCATCAAAAAAGATTCGGAAAAAGTCCCCACAGACTCACAGCAGATCATTGTTGTAACTTAGTCACAATAATAGCCCAAAGTCTAGATTTGAGAGGGTAAATTGAAATTTAGAAAAAAGTCGACAACATAATAGGTTCTTCACACTTTTAAAATAATAATAATAGTAGTAGATTTATAGACTAATAAAAAAAATATGAATTTAATTATTAATATTTATAAAATTTATCATTGATTTTTTTTTTAAAATGCACTGACTTGTAATTCTGCCTAAATTATTTTGTTTTTGACAACATCACCATGTGTTTGTGATGGGTCAGAATTAATCTAAATGGTATGAAAATATAAAAATAAATAATACAAAATATAAATTTTAGTGTAATGAAAATCACAATATTATTTTATTATTTTTATAATTAATGAATTATAAAACTTTAAAATAACTAAATTTATAAAGTTTACAAAAAAAAAAAAATCATACAAAATTCTACTCCAACCCCAAAGACGGGCACACATAACCATCACATTAATTTGGACATGTTGCATTCCATTTTATTAAAGTACGCTCATCCATCGACATCTTCGAAATTTTCCCGCCTCACTCTCTCTTGAGCTTTTCTTTCTTTATTCTCATTTCTCGTATTTATATTTTTTAATAAGGTAAATTATTCTCGTGGTTAGTACGCGTATAAAGGCTTAAAAATAAACAATTTCTAAATTGTTAAAAAAAGAACCTAACTCGTTATTAGAAGATCCCAACCTTCCTGGCAATGGAAGTGGAACAGGCAGACAAGACTCAAATTCTAAAATAATTATCACTCCTAAATTCACACATAATGGCGTGATAGGAGTTGCAGCATAGGTGTTTGATTTATATATGAATGAACAACTGATATATAGCGATTTATATCATTGAAGGTAAATTTAGGAGTGAGATTTTAAAATTCAGAAGTTTTTTCCACCAAAAAATGGGCAACCAACCATCCGGAGCACCAAACGACCCATATGCCTCTCTATATCACCAGAATTATCCTCACCGCTCACCAAAATCAATTATCAGACAACCAGAACATTGAGTTCATGTGCATCATTTTTTGGGGTTCTCAAGATCTAGAGGGGAACATTCTTATTCATTGTGGCACAGGCTTGCTGCAAGGAAAATATAAGAAACTTTTTAGCAGTTGAGGCTTCAACACCATATGTTTGCAACTTGAAAAAAAAATGCGAAATTTATTTGATGATATATTCAATCCTTGTGCTGTCATTGAAAACCACATCTTTTTCACTCTTCTATGCAAAAATGACTTGAAAACAAATAATTTAAACTTTCAATTAAAACCCACACAAATTGACTTTAAAACTTTCAGATCTATGCAAAAATGACTTTAAAACTTTCAATTAAAACCCACACAAATTGACCGAGTAATCGACCCGTAAATACTTCAAGTTGATCTTTCTTAAAAAATAAAAAAATCATGGTTCATAATATTATTTATTTTGTCAAAGGTCTTTCTTTTTAAGTTTAAATTATGTTATTTTTGTGAGATTTGAAGAAAATATAATTTTTATAGGTTTTTTTCTGATTACACTAATCATCTTTCTAATAAAATTTACAAATCAAAATTAATATAAAATAGTATAAAATAAAAATACGCAAGATAAAATATACATTTTAATATAAATAAATGATAATATTATTTTTTTTATACGACTAACGATTTATGATAAAAAAAATTAATAAATGTTATATGAATCCAAATTTTAAAGAAATTCAATGTCAAATTTGTAAAATTTATTATTCTTTTTTCAAATTTTAAGAAAAATGTAATTTATCCTTTTTTTTATTTATAATTATTTGTAATCTTCTACCTTTTTTAACCCGGATCCACGACTAGTTGCGTTGCTTAAGGTCAAAACTCATCATCGATGATAGGTTAGGGATTTTGAGGGAGGTAATTATTTAATAATTCTGAAGTATGAAGACTTGATATTTTATAATATTATGATTGGTGGAGAAGGTGGATAATAATATTATGATCGGTGAAGAAAGTGGATGATCAATGAAAAAGGTAGACAGATAGAGCATTGTGTTAGGTAATTAGAAAAAATATATTAAATGATAATTGATTAGGGAATACAATCCTCCGGAAATATTCAATCATTTCTCTTTTGAAGGTAAGTGCAATGATTTATTTTTTTTTTCGTAAACTCTTCACTTAATTGAATCTCTTTTGCTGGTAATTTCATTTTAATGTATTGAATGTATGTATATGTGCATATATATATATATATATAGACTCACATATGAGAAAATGCAATTTTAGCTTCCAATGTAGACCTCAACGATAAATTAACGATAAAGCCCAAGTGTTGTAGCGATCTGTGACTGGGAAAATCTATTGTCGCCATTCCGAAAACTAACAAATTGGTCCAAATTTTCTGTATATCCTGAGGTCAAGTGATACGGAGAAATCAATTCAAAAATCGATATATATTTTTGTTTTTTTTGAAACCCTTAAAAGATTTTAAACAATATATGTTGTTTGACGATACGTGTGCTTATAAATGTTTATGAAAAATGTTGCAGATTGTGATGAATGATGCAATTTGAGGAATTGGGCTCTTTTTGTAAAATCCGAGAATGGTGTTAGTGTTGGCAATTGGGAATCTTCACATCCCACACAGAGCACCAGATTTGCCTCCTAAGTTCAAATCCATGCTTGTTCCTGGCAAGATTCAGCATATTATTTGCACTGTATCAATGTAATTCTGTTTTCTCATGATTTTTTTTTTTTTCTTTCCTTTTCTTTTCTGGGTTACTTGCTGATTTCCCTTTATGTTAATTTTATTAATTTAATCTGCTTGGAGTTATGGTGCTTCCTTGTCATATACATAATGATGTTGGAAATTAGTCGCCAAATTATATGCGCAACACACGCTGCTTTTGATCAGTTTTGTTTTGATTTCAATATAATCTCTAGGCCTGTAAATGAAGTAAAATTTAAGAGATGGAAATGTTTTTGGTTTACTGAAGGGCTGTTTGGTCATTATCTGTATAAATTTATGTTGGACAATATATTTAATTTCTTTTCGAATGAATTTAAATGCTTACAAGTATGCTTATTATGAAATTTTGCCTTTGGGATATCATCTACTTTGTTGTCTTGGAATTTTAAGTTAATGGTAACCAAGTCATACTCGAACAATGCATAGGCTTCCGGTATTATAACATCATAAAGGTTAAATCGCATTATTCACACACTACTTGGACCTCAACCCTAATCTAGTGATTGTAAAATTGCTTTTTAAAAAAATTATAAAATAAAATTGAAGGTTGTTTGTTTGTTTTTTTTTTTTTTTTTTTTTTTGGTATCTAGTCAATTTAGATGTAATATTACATATTGGTTATGCTGTTGATCTGATTGGGCACACAATACTACAATATTTCTTCCTATCTTTCTAAAACCATGTGCACCATTCTCTAATCAAATATTGTTATATTTTCATAAGCAGGAAGTTCATGATTACTTGAAGAGCCTTTGCCCTAGCTTGCATATTACTCGCGGTGAATATGATGAAGATGCCCATTATCCAGAAACCAAAACACTTGCAATAGGACAATTCAAACTTGGGCTGTGCCATGGTCATCAGGTTTACTTTTCCTTCTATCTTTATTTTTAAGAGGTTTAGGATGGTGACCAGTTTTGATTCTTTTGATCTAACTGCATGAGTGTAATTTTTCTTAATTGAACCTTAAAAGTATATTTGCTTCAGCATATAGTGAAGAATATAATTCTATTAGGCATCTGGTCTGAGATATCGATGATTTTATACCAGTAAAAATCGTTTGGTAATAGTATCATTGTGTTTTGTAGTTCTATCAAGTGCTACTCCTGTTACAGGGGTTTTAAATGATGCAATTCTTCAATGTATAATGTTTTTAACTGTAGCTTCAATTACATCATTTTTGTTCTGTTTATGAGCCTTCTGTGTTAAGGCTGTGCTTGGTTTTCCAGAGAGTAGATTTGGTAGTGCTATTGGTAATCCTTCTGATAAATGAGAATGAAGGGCAAATAGGTACTTTGCTTTGAACAAAGCTCTGCTGATTCATTGTAATGGGGGGTAGCTTTCTTTCCTGTACTGGAATGCCACTTTCTAGGAAATTGTTAGCCATGTTATCTTTGATTTCACAAAATTTCATATGATCACCTGCATAATTCTGGCAAATATTTGATGTATGTTCGAATAGGAAATATGAGAATAGGAAATAATAATTGTATCCTTATTTATCTTATTTATTCCTTTTTTAGTTGCTTAGAATTAGGCCTGTAATTCCTCAGAATTATCAATATAAAAGGAAATGAAGTCTAACTCATTCCCTATCTCTCTCTCTTTCTCTTCTCTAAATCAACATGGTATCAGAGCCAAAACCCTAGCCCATACCTCCTTCTCCTCTGTCGGCACTCATTCTTCTCGCTAGCATCACTGCCAGCAGTTCTCTCTCTCTCTCTCTCTCTCTCTCTCTCTCTCTTTCTAGGAGTCCAGTCGGCCACCGTAGGCTCTCACCTAGGCCACCGACAGTCAATCCGCACCTCTGACACCCTTGCCCAGTTCATCGACAAACCTCTTGGGCTCTCCGACAGCTTCTTAGGCTAAGTCGGAAGCCCCTCTGGCCTTCTAGGGGTTTATCGACAGCCTCTCTAGCCTTCTAGGGGCTTGTCAGCAACCCCTCTGGCCTTCTTGGCCCCTGTCGGTATCGCCATTGCCTCCTATGCCTCTGTCAGCCACGCTTCCGACTGTTGGCTTCTCCAGACAGTCAGTCGATCTCCATCGTCTGCTTCTCTCTTTGTTTCGTGTAATGTTTCCGACTTAGACACAGTTAAATATATTTAAAAAAAAAAAAAATTATAAGTTCTTAATTCTTATACTTTCATCGTGGTAGTTGGGTCTTTCCTTCTGCTATTATCTTCCGAGTTTGTGATTGGTATTGTGTTTGAGAGTTAACTGGTAGAGTATCCATGGCCGATTCCTTTAGTGAGTCCGCTACTTCTCAGCCACCTAAGAGCGAGAGTTCCATGATACTTCCTACTATGACTGATAACCTCAACCCTGGCCTTAAGATCACCACCTCTCTATTTAATGGTCAGAATTATCTAGCCTGGTCGCAAAGTCTGACTATTTTCTTAAAGAGCAGAGGGAAGATGGGGTATGTTGACGGAAGGATACAGGCACCCAGTACCACGGATCCTAGTTATGACCAGTGGGAGATCACCAACTCCCTAATCATGGGGTGGTTGATACATTCTATGGTACTTGAGATTGGAGAGGGCTACTTGTCTATGGACACTGCCCAGGATATTTGGGAGGCTGTCGCCACTACTTACTCCAGGAAGGGCAACTTCTCACAGGCTTTCGAGTTACGTCGCTCCATTGAAAGGTCAGTACAAGGTGAGATGACTATCCTCCAGTATTTTACCTTCCTTAGCAATGGGTGGAAACAGGTTGATCACCTTCAAGATTACAAGCATGTTTGTCCACTGATTCTGCTGGTTACCGAACGTTTGTGGCACAAGAGCGGGGTCTTCAAGTTCTTGGAAGGCTTAAATGTGGAGTATGATCCGGTTCGGAGCAGAGTACTTGGCATGGATGTGTTTCCTTCTCTCCAAGAAGCTTTTGCTTTTGTGCAGAATGAGGAGAGTCGTCGTTCTGCAATGCTTCCTTCTGCTACTCCTGATCGCTCAGCCTTGGTTTCTGCACCCTCTCGCAATGGCGACTGTATGACTCGTGGTTCTCGTCCTTCCTCTGAGAAGGATAACCTTTGCTGTGACTATTGTTGTCGCCCTCGCCACACACGAGAGACTTGTTGGAAGCTGCATGGAGCTCCCTCTAGTGGTAGAGGCGACCGTCCTGGTACTCGAGGGGGTCGGTCTGGTACTAGAGGTTGCAGGGCCAATGCACAAGCCCATCTTTCAGACACTGTTGAGCCACCATCTTCATCTCCGATTGTCTCCTCCGTTGCTGATGTTTCGGGGTTATCTGCCTCGGATTTTGAGATTGCTCTTCGCCACTTGCTAGACCGTTGAGCCTCCACTTTTGCTATAGGTGCACCTTCTTCTTCCTTTGCCAATTTAGGTAACTTGGCTTCCTCCCCATGTGCATTGCTATCTCATACGACTGTACCATGGATTATTGATTCCGGTGCTTCCGACCATATGTCTGGCTATTATAATTTATTTTCAGAGTATAACTCCTCCTCCGGTCAGGAAAAAGTGCATATTGCAGATGGTACCATTTCGTCTGTGTCAGGAAAATGTTTAATTCATGCCACCTCTTCCCTTCCTTTGTCTTCTGTTTTCCATGTTCCCAATTTCAGTGTTAATTTTTTATCTTTGAGTCGTATTACTCGTGACTTAAATTGTAGTGTGACATTTTTTTTCTGATCATTGTCTTTTTCAGGATCTTATCACGAGGAAGAGGATTGACAGTGGTAGAGAGGAACATGGGCTTTACATTCTGGATCAGATTAACAAACTGGCTCATTCCTCTATTTAGTTACCATCCACCAAAGAAGACATTTGGCTGTGGCATCGTCGCTTAGGACATCATTCTTTTTTATTACTTAAGCATTTATTTCCCTTTGTTTTTAAGAAAAATAATGTGTCCGATTTTCAATGTGAGTCTTGTCAACTTAGAAAACAACACAGAGCCTTTTTTGCTCCTTCTTTTAATAAAAGTTTAGTTCCATTTTCTTTGATTCATTCTGATGTATGGGGTCCATCCCATTTTGTGTCTTTAACCGGTCATAAATGGTTTGTTACCTTCATAGATGATTGTTCCAGGGCCACTTGGGTTTTTTTGATGAAAGATAAAAGTGAGGTTTTTTCTGTGTTTCAAAACCTTTATAAAATGGTTTGTACTCAGCTTGGGGCGGCTGTCAAAATTCTACGTTCTGATAATGGGGAGGAATTTATTGACTTTGGTCTTGCCACTTACTTCGCCACATATGGCATTATTCACCAGACTTCATGCACTCATACCCCTCAACAAAATGGTGTTGCAGAACGCAAAAATCGCCATCTCCTTGATGTCGCCTGTTGTCTATCTTTTGAGATGCAGGTTCCTCGATCCTATTGGGGGGAAGCGGTTCTCACTACCGCTTATTTGATTAATCGTCTTCTTACCTAAGTCCTTCAAAAACAATCCCCTCTTCACGTTTGTTCGGGTCTACCTCTTCTGAGTTCTCTATTTCTCGTAAGACCTTTGGTTGTGTTTGCTTTGTCCATAATCATTCTCCCACTCGTGGTAAATTGGATCCTAGGTCACTTAATTGTCTTTTTTTGGATTATTCTGTCACCCAAAAGGGTTATAAGTGTTATCACCCTCCCACTCGCAAATGGTTTGTCTCCATGGATGTCACGTTCTTTGAGTCTCAGCCTTACTTTTCGCCTTCCTCGGTATCCCAGTCATCTCTTCAGGGGGAGCCTTGGTGTGAATAAATTCTTGTTCCACCTGTTTCTCTTCCTCTAAGGGATGAACAGATAGAGGATAATGAGCCAACAGTTGTTGAGGACAAATAAGCAGGCAAAGTTTATATCAGGGATAAGGACAGATAGCAAGTCACTTGGATGCAAGAGCCTACTCTCCTTCCACTACTGCCAACTTCTTCTCCGGATGAGTGTCCAGAGTCAACCTCATCTCCTACGAGTCCAGGTAATTCTAATTCTAGTACTCTTATTCCTGATGTTTCAGATCTTGATGTTCCCATTGCTAATAGGAAGGGAGTTAGGTCATGTACTCAGCATCCTATTACTAATCATGTCTCTTATTCTAATCCGTCTTCCTCATAAAAAGCCTTTCTGTCTAAAGTGTCTTCTGTGAGTCTACCTACCACTTTTCAAGATGCTCTCTCTATTCCTGAATAGAAACATGCCATGATGGAAGAAATGAGAGCTCTCAGCAAGAATGGCACTTGGGAGTTAGTGGAGTTACCTAGAGGAAAAAATCCAGTTAGGTGTAAGTGGGTGTACACGGTAAAACATAAAGCAGATGGTTCCTGTTAAGTATCATTGTATAAGGGTAGTTAAGGATAGTTATGTCTTTTGTTCCTTTAGTCTTTTATTATAAGTATGTGTAACCCTAATATGTTTAGGAGTGTGAATAATATACAGTTTTCTTTCTTTTCTTTCTTTTATACAAATCTAACATGGTATCAGAGCATCATCTTCCTCCTTGAAGATTCGTTTCTTTTTCTTTTTCTTGTTTCTTTCGTTCTTCCTTGTACACAGAAACAATCAGAAAAAAAAAAAAATCCAAAAAAAAAAAAAAAAAAAAAAATTCCTTTATGGTCGAAATTTGATGGGTTTTCACCCTAGATTTTTATTTTAATTTTTTGATGAGTTTTTGAGTGTTTTTCCAATTTTTGTTGATTTTTGGAAAAACGATTGATTTTTTTGGAAGTCCCTGCTGGGGCTTGTTTTTGGCTGTTTTTTCCCTTCCTCCCTCTACCTTGGGAGCCGACTGGGACTGATCTAGGGTTGGGAGGACTGGTTTTGATGATTTGGCAAGCTTTCACTCTATTTTTGTCAATTTTCCTCAGTTTCAGCACGTTTTCTCTCAGTTTCTGACTGGTTTTGGCCTCTCCAGCCCCTGTTTCGGCTCTGTTTTTGTCTCTAGAGGTAACTTTTGTCCCTAAGTTGAGTTTGTGGATTGCCTCTGTTGGTTTTTGCTGTTTTTCGGCTGGTATTTGTTTTTTCCCTATTGTGGGCATTTAATCTTCAATGGCTGAGGGTGAGACTAAGGATACAACTAGTGATGAGGGTGGCCTCCGTCGTGTTGTGACTCTTACCGACAATCCCTCTCTTCAAATTAGTCCCGTTAAATTGGATGGTTCCAACTATTTGATTTGGTCCCGCTCCTGTGGTCTTGCTATTGCTGCTCGCCGTTTGACTGGCTACATTACTGGTTCTCTTCCCCTACCGGATGGTGATGCCTCACTCCATACTCAATGGATTTCTGAAAATGCTCTTGTTATGACTTGGCTCATCAACTCTATGCAGCCCACTATTAGTCGGAGTTTCCTTTTATTAGATACTGCTCATAAGATTTGGACAGCTGCAGCCCAAATGTACTCCCAACAAGGTAATGATGCACAGGCGTATGAGTTGAGGAAGAAGCTTCGGAGCTTAGATCAGAAAGATAGATCACTCGCAGTCTACTATGCTGAGTTGAGTAGTTTGTGGCAGGAACTAGATTATTACCAAAGCTTTCAGGCTGTTTGTTCTCGGGATGCCACGTTGTTTCAGCAAACTGTTGAGAAAGAGCGTGTGTATGACTTCCTTGCTGGCTTGAACTTGGAGTATGATCAGATTCGCGTCCAGGTGTTGGGTCGTTCACCTTTTCCCACCCTACGCGAGGCTTATGCCCTTGTCCAGCAAGAGGAGAGTCGCCGTAGTGCTATGGTGCATTCCTCTATTCAGGATCGTTCTGCTTTAGCTGTTGCTCCTCCTCCTCGGGCTCCTCGGCCTAGTCCGGTTCAGTCTGGGAGTCAGGGTACACTGGTTGATCGAGATCGCTTGAAGTGTGATTATTGTGGGAAAGACAGACATGATCGAGAGCATTGTTGGAAACTGAATAGTCGCCCTACTCGGGGTCGAGGTCGTGGTAGTACAGCTCGACCCCAAGCACATGTGTCCGAGATTGCTGTGAGTCCTTCTTGACGTTTGATGGCTCGACTTGACTCTCCTTCTACCACAGTTTCTTCTACTTCTGCTTCTTCCAATTTTGCCAACACAGGTATTCCTGCTAGTGCTCTTAGTACCTTATCATCGCCTTCTTGGATTATTGATTCCGGTGCCACCGATCACATGACAGGTGCCTCTAGTCTTTTCTATTCTTATTCTCCTTGTTCCGGCCGAGACAAGGTTCGAGTGGCTGATGGCACTTTATCCTCTGTCTCTGGCAAGGGTTCAGTTCATTGTTCATCTTTGCTTTCTCTTTCCTCTGTGCTTCATGTTCCTACTTTTTCAACTAACCTGCTTTCTGTTAGTAGTCTTACTACTTCTCTAAATTGCTCAGTGACATTTTTTCCTACTCATTGTGTCTTTCAGGACCTGGCTACGGGGAAAACGATTGGCAATGGTAGAGCACAAGGTGGGCTGTACTTTCTGGATGCCGTTCCTCCTGTCGTCCCATCTCAAGCTCTCAAGTGCACTATTGGCTCCTCTCTTTCTCTCCTTCATCAGTGGCATCGCCGTTTGGGTCATCCTTCCTTTAATGTTTTAGAGAAACTTTTTCCTTCTTTAGTTCGTGATTGTCCTAGGAGTATTTTTGGTTGTGATGCTTGTGAACTTGCAAAGCATAAACGTACTTGTTACCCTTCAATTAATAAAAGAAGTACTTTTCCTTTTATGCTTATTCATACTGATGTGTGGGGCCCTTCCCCTGTGGTTTCTACTTCTGGGTATCGCTGGTTTGTTACTTTTATTGATTGTTTTTCCCGTGTGACTTGGATTTACTTGCTTCGAACTAAGAGTGAAGTTTTTTCTTGTTTCCAAACTTTTCATAAAATGGTGACCAATCTTTTTAATGCTCAAATCAAAATTCTTCGTAGTGATAATGGGACTGAGTATGTTGATGGAGTTTTTCGGGCATACTTAGAGGAGCATGGCATTCTTTATCAGACTAGTTGTGTTGGTACTCCTCAACAGAATGGGGTTGCCGAACGCAAGAATGGCCATCTTCTTGAAGTTGCTCGCTCTCTCTTGTTTACCATGAATGTCCCTAAGTCATTTTGGGGTGATGCTGTTCTTACCGCTGCTTACCTTATCAACCGTATGCCTTCCAGTGTCCTCCAATTCCAGATTCCTCTTCAACTGCTTCCTGTCGCATATCCCACCTCTTCTCTTCCTCCTCGGGTGTTTGGGTGTGTCTGTTTTGTTCATTTGCAACCTCGTACTCGTGGGAAACTCGATCCTAAGGCTGTGCGTTGTGTCTTTATTGGTTATTCTGCTACTCAGAAGGGTTACAAATGTTATGATCCTCACACTCGCAAAGTGTATGTAAGTATGGATGTCACTTTCCGTGAATCTGTGTCCTTCTTTCCTTCTCCTCCGCCATCTCCTCCGGGGGAGAGTAGTAGTGGTATGGATGAGATTGCGGATGAGGAGATGGCCTATCAACACGAGTTGTCTTTTTTCCTTCCTAGTCAGCGGACTATTATTTGTGGTGAGGGGGAGCCTAATAGTTCTCTTGATGTGGAGCCTGACATTAGTGGTCGTTTGGACAGGGCTGATTTTCAGACTTATTCTCGGCGTCCGAAAGAGCAAGCATCCCTTGTGCCACCAAACCCATCATCATCCCTCATGCCAGTTCCAGGTAATGCATCTCAGTCTATCCCTCTACCTGTAGTTGAGAGTCCTGTTGTCAATGATTCGAGTCTTCCTATTGCTCTTAGAAAGGGGGTTAGGGCCTGTACTCAACACCCCATTTCTAAATTTGTGTCATACGATTCATTGTCTTCTACATATCGTGCTTTTGTTTCGTCTTTGTCTTCTGCATGTATTCCCCAGGGTTGGACAGAAGCTATCAATGATCCTAAGTGGAAAGTAGCTATGGTAGAAGAGATGCAAGCTCTAAGCAAGAATAACACTTGGGAGTTGGTTTCTCTTCCTAGTGGAAAGAAGCCTGTAGGGTGTAAATGGGTGTTCACCATCAAGCAGAAAGCAGATGGAACAATTGAACGGTACAAAGCACGGTTAGTGGCCAAGGGATTTACTCAGACATATGGAATTGATTACCAAGAAACCTTTGCTCCTGTGGCAAAGATGAATTCCATTCGAGCTATTCTCTCATGTGCAGCTAATTTGGGATGGCCTTTACAGCAGTTAGACGTGAAGAATGCATTTCTCCATGGTGATTTGGAGGAGGAGGTATATATGGATATACCACCAGGATTCTCATCTCAGTCTACAGTTGGGAAAGTTTGTAGGTTGAAAAAGGCGTTATATGGTTTAAAACAATCTCCTCGAGCTTGGTTTGACAGATTCCTAAAGGCTATGTTGAGGTTTGGGTATAAGCAAAGCAATGCAGATCACACAATGTTTGTCAAACGTCACGCAAATAAGGTAACTGTGCTTATAGTATATGTGGATGACATAGTTGTGACAGGTAATGATGAGGAAGAAGTGACACATCTTAAGATGCTGTTGGCCAAGGAATTTGAGATCAAAGACCTTGGTTCGTTGCGGTACTTTCTTGGGATTGAAGTTGCCAGATCTGACAAAGGCATCTTTCTTTCTCAGCGGAAGTATATTCTAGATCTTCTTGAGGAAACTGGCATGTTAGGCTGCCGACCTGCTGATTCTCCAATTGAGGCTAATCACCATCTTTGTAGTGGTGTTGGTGATCTTGTGGAGAAGGAAAGGTACCAGCGACTTGTTGGAAGACTTATATATTTATCCCACACTCGTCCAGATATTGCCTATGCGGTTGGGATAGTGAGTCAATTTATGCATGAGCCTCGTGCCCCTCATTTGGATGCAGTGTATCGTATTTTGAGGTATCTTAAATCTGCTCCTGGAAAAGGGATTTTATTTTCCAATCATGGTCACTTGAGGTTGGAGGCATTCACAGATGCTGATTGGGCTGGTTCTATAGATGACAGGCGATCTACCTCCGGTTATTGTGCATTTGTGGGGGGAAATTTAGTGACATGGCGTAGTAAGAAACAAACAGTGGTGTCCAGATCTAGTGCAGAGGCAGAATACAGGGCTATGGCGCATGGTACATGTGAATTGATGTGGCTCCAGTCCTTGTTGAATGATATTGGGTTTGTTTGTAGTGAACCATTGACACTGTACTGTGACAACAAAGCTGCCATTAGTATTGCTCACAATCCTGTTCAGCATGATAGAACAAAGCATATTGAGATCGACAGACATTTCATCAAGGAGAAATTGAATAAGGGTTTCCTATGTATGCCTTTTGTGAAGTCTACAGATCAATTGGCTGATGTCTTTACTAAGGGTCTTAGTAGTAAAGTTTTCCATCCTATTTGCTGCAAGTTGGGCATGAGAGATATCTTTGCACCAACTTGAGGGGGAGTGTTAAGTATCATTGTATAAGGGTAGTTAAGGATAGTTATGTCTTTTGTTCCTTTAGTCTTTTATTATAAGTATGTGTAACCCTAATATGTTTAGGAGTGTGAATAATATACAGTTCTCTTTCTTTTCTTTCTTTTATACAAATCTAACAGTTCTATAGAACGGTACAAAGCAAGATTGGTTGCTAAGGGCTTCACTCAGACTTATTGGGTAGATTACCAGGAGACATTCGCACTGGTTGCTAAGATGAACTCTGTGAGAATCTTACTCTCTCTTGTTGCAAATTTGGATTGGCCACTTTATCAGTTTGATGTGAAGAATGCCTTCTTTCATGGAGACCCAGTAGAAGAGGTTTATATGGATATTTCTCCTGGTTTTGCGGATGATAAGTCCAAAGGTAAAGTATGCAGGTTCCGAAAGTCGCTTTACGAACTAAAGCAGTCCCTTAGGGCTTGGTTTGAAAGGTTTACTCAAGCTATGTTGAAATATGGGTTCAAGCAGAGTCAAGCTGATCACACCTTGTTTGTGAAACACTCCTCACATGGTAAGACCACGGCTCTTATTGTTTATGTTGATGATATTGTTCTGACAGGGGATGACGTTGAGGAGATCCCTTGGTTGAAGGAATACTTAGCCAAGGAGTTTGAAATTAAAGACTTGGGTTGTTTGAAGTATTTCTTGGGTATTGAAGTAGTTAGGAGCAAGGATGACATCTTTATATGTCAGAGAAAGTATGTGCTTGACTTGCTAAAGGAAATTGGACTGTTTGGAGGTAGACCGTGTGATACACCTCTAGAACCAAGCCAGAAGCTTAGTGAGGATCGAGAGGGAGAGCCAGTAGACAGGGGGAGATACCAGAGACTAGTGGGCAAGCTCATATACTTATCCCACTCACGTCCAGACATTGCCATTGCCGTGAGTATGGTGAGCCAGTTTATGCATGCTCCTAGAACTTCCCACTTAGAGGCAGTTATGTGAATCCTGCGATATCTGGAGTCTTTTCCTAGAAAGGGTCTCTACTTCTCAAAACATGGCCATCTCAGTGTGGAAACATTTACTGATGCAGATTGGGCAGGATCAATCACTGACAGACGATCAACTTCTGGATACTACACATTTGTTGGTGGCAACCTAGTCACATGGCGAAGTAAGAAACGTAGCCCTAAGGCAAAATTCAGGGCTATGGCTCAGGGCGTATGTGAGTTACTATGGATTAAACTATTGTTGGGAGACTTGGGAATTCATTAGACCGACTCCATGCGACTATAATGTGACAACAAGGCTGCAATCAACATAGCTCATAATCCAGATCAGCATGATAGAACTATGCATGTGGAGATTGATAGGCACTTCATCAAGGAAAAACTCACTAGTGGCACCATATGTATTTCATTTGTGAAGACTAGGGACCAAGTAGCTAATGTTCTCACCAAGGGACTAGGGAGCAAATCCTTTCATGGCATTCTCAACAAGCTGGGCATTAGAGATATCTTCGCACCAACTTGAGGGGGAGTGTCAGAATAGGAAATTGTTAGAATAGGAAATATGAGAATAGGAAATAATAATTGTATCCTTATTTATCTTATTTATTCCTTTTTCAGTTGCTCAGAATTTGGCCTATAATTCCTCAGAATTATCAATATAAAAGGGAATGAAACTCATTCCCTATCTCTTTGTCTTCTCTAAATCTACAATGTATTCATCCATGTAAGTTGGACAATTTATCATAATTTTTAGGTTGACAAATGCTTAATATGAATAATGAAGCTCAACAAATGTCATCAGTTACACAATGGCCTCGTTTGGGAAGTTGGATATTTTAGTAAGCTGTTTTAGTTTTTAGCTATTTTAGTAGGCTAAAATTTTGTGTTTGAGAAGATTGTTGGATTTTTTGTAGTTGGATGTGATGTTTGTGAGAGAAAAAATAAAATGATTATGGGTTTGATGTGACATTTTGTCTTATTGACTATTTTAGTTTATTTTGTCTTTTTGTGATTTTTAACCAAAAAATCCTCCAAACCCAACTTGCCAAACACCCACAATAAGTGCTAGCAGCACTGTTCTAATTATATTCTTTGCAACTACATTCTTTTCATCTACTAGAAGTTTCCTTTGCATGTTCGAGTTTTGTTGTCCATTGCATTCTTTAGTGCATGCCCATCAGATCACATTTCCAAGAATGTCAGACATTGCTCTGTGAGAGGTATTTGCACCAGATAGATCATTGGAAGAGTGTCGGAGAAGCGCCATCAAGGTGTCCGTAATTGTTGCAAATACATTTTCAAATTATGGAGTGGCCTCATTTGGGAACATGTTATTTTAGTAACTTTTTGTTTTTTACGAAAAAATGTGCAGAAAAGTAGAGAGTGATGTGACAAATTATAGTGACTTTTTAAACTCATTTTCAGGCGAATCCAAGGAAGTGTTGGTGTAATATATGCCTTCTCACTAGAATTGCCCTTTTTTTTCTTAGCAGTGTCCATGCTTGCTTAGTTATTAGGTTGCTGCATGATACATACAGGGCAAATTTTGAAAGTGGTTGGGTAGCTTAACTTCAAGAAAGCTGTTAAAGGAGAACTTCCTCATCTTTTTTGGGTTTTTTCATGGAATACGGAGTTGTCACCTAATTATCACTCTTCTTGTGATTGAAGCATAGTAGTAGCAGTGTGGGTTTTGCATGCCAGTCACCAGGTCTGCTGGTTTATCATTTTTCCTGAATTCCAAGCGAAGTATACTGCTATTGAACATTTATTTTGCTGAATTTGTACTTGTTTATCTTGTATCTTATAACCAATAAATTCTAACCCATTCTTATTCTCTTTATATTTTGAAGGTTGTCCCATGGGGAGACCTGATTCTCTAGCCATGCTCAGAGACAGTTAGATGTGGATATTCTTGTTAGTGGTCACACCCATCAGTTTAGGGCCTACAAACACGAGGGTGGGGTTGTCATAAACCCCGGGTCTGCGACTGGTGCATACAGCAGCATCACATATGATGTGAACCCAAGTTTCGTGCTCATGGACATTGACGGCCTGCATGTTGTTGTCTATGTTTATGAACTCATTGACGGAGAGGTGAAGGTTGACAAGATAGATTTTAAGAAGACAACCACAACTGCAACACAATGACCTAAGCTTCTGTTGGTATTTCAAGGCTTTTGTTCTGCACCTCAATGTTATTTTATTTCATCTTTGTTTGCCTACATTGCGTGCCTACTTCTTGTTTAAATTGTCTCAATCTCTTTCTGGTAAGTGGATTTTTGTGCTTGATTAATGGCGAGAGTTTAATTTTATACTGAACTTTAGCTCAGAAGTTTTTTGACTTTAGTAACATAAATATCTGTCATATTCAAAGCTCGTATGAAACAGTTATCCTACAGATCCCAACAAATTCGAGGTCTGTAGCATTATTTATGATGCTGATCATTGACTCTGGGATAACTTAGCTGGCATATTTTGTTGAGAAATTATAGTCGCACCTAATTATAATTATAAGGTAAATTACACTGACACCCCTTTAGGTTTTAAGCCCCCCCCCCCCTTCCCTTCCTTCTCACATTTTGAAATTACATCTCCCTCCCTAAGGTTTAAACTTCAATTTGCAATTTAATTCTTTCGTTAGTCAAAAGTTAAGTCAACTAACGGAAAAAAAATAATTTTTTAAAATGCCCTATTTTACCCTTATTTACATATATAAAATTGACAAACAATTTACCATTTAGGAAAATTTTTATGCCCCAGTCATGTATTTGGTTATGACCTATTATGATGTTACTATAAGTATTGATTATAACATTATTTTGGTTATGATTTAAAAGGTATTTGGTAATATTTTATGCGGTGTTTGGTTATAACAATTTTTTTTAGTTATGATTGAAAATTATCTAATTATAACATTTGTGATAATTAACACCACAAAAGCTTGTGAACCATAACATTACCTAAATGTTTAATAGTACAATAATATATGTATGGAATGAATTTTTGTAATTCTCTACAAATTTTCTTCACTCATCTAGTAATTATTTTTTTAATTTTTTTTTAATAAGAGTAAAATAGGCATTTAAAATGAAATAATTTTCTATATTAGTTTTTTATGTTAATTGACTTAATGGTTGACTAACGGAAGGATTATATTGTAATGGAAGTTTAAACCTTAGGGAGGGAATGTAATTTCCAGAACATGAGGGGGGTTTTTGTATTAAAGACAAAGCTCAAGGGGTGTCAGTAATTTTCCCATAATTATAATACAAAAAATATAGAGTAAATTTCAAATACACCTTTTGAGGCTTAATAAAAATATAATTTTTTTTTTTTTTTTTTTGTGATTTAAAAAATTACAAATATCTCATTTGTCTATTAATGGAAAATATAAAATTACCTAACTACTCTTCAACATCAAAAACAATTACTCTATAGGTTACACCTATCATCTCCTTCATCCCTTAACCGAACGGTTATCTCCGTCGTTATCCACCTTCCACCACCACCAAATCCCCCAACCAAGACGTCCACTCCTCTTCCACACTCCTCCACTGCCCACCCCATCTCACACACCTTCCACCACCCCCACCCTCCAAATTTTTACAAAACCCAAAATAAACACAAAAATCAAAACCTGTGGGATCTGCACCCAAAATAAATACTCAAAATAAATATTAGTGTGTTTATCCCATTATAATTTGTAGTCATGTGAGTCACATTAAAAATAAATATGTGATCAGTGCATTTTAACTTTTGAGTTTTTGCTGAGATATTTTGTGAGTATGCAACATTTACTATTATTGACTCTAGATCATTATCATAGAAGTGATAATATCAATAAGTCTACCAAAATAGGACCAACCACCGAATCAGCCAAAAAAACACAATTCTGACCATACTTCTATAAAGCAAAAGTCAGTCTTGATTATGGGGTTCGCTATAAAGAAATAGATTCAATCTTGCTTCACTTAGTATTTTATTTTGTTGGTTATGTGGTCTGTTCTGTCAATTACATCTCCGTAGACTTGTTGACAATATATAGACAACATAAAGGGTGTATTTCAATATCAGGGCTTCCACTCCCATGGCACCAACCCAAACTTACAACAATCTTTTGGTGCTGTTCCTATACGTCTTTTGTCTGCACAGTGTCACTGCTAGTGCAGATTCACATGTTAGTCTCTTTCTCTGTGTCTTTTTTTGTTTTTTTTGTTCTCTCTCAAACTAACATGTTTTGTCTTTGCAGTGGCATAAAAGGAGAGACCATGCAGGTTCAGGAGGTTGGTTGAATCATGGTGGTTATATACATAACGATATATATGCCCATCAAGAAACCCAGATCAGCCCATCAACTGTTTCAAACCCTAGTCTTGAGTTGAAATTCAAATCAGGGAGGAAAGACATGTATGCAAGACCTGCATTTTTTAATGGCACTATGTATTCTGCTAGATCGGATGGGTTCATCTATGCCGTTAAAATTGCCAATAGTTCAGTCTTGTGGAAAAGGACCTCCAAAAGCTAACTGGCCTTAATGCAACTATGCACCCTGGCAATGGCACCACCACGGTGTCAGCTCCGACTGTGGCCTGTGATCTCCTCATTGTTGGGATATATGGGCCAGCTTTGGTTGTTGCCCTTGAACGTGCCACTGGGAAGCTTGTCTGGTCAACCCTGCTCGATAGCCATCCTGCCGCTGTTGTTACCATGTCCAGAACATTTCACAAGAGGTTAGTCATATATATAAAATAGATAGTAAGTTTGATTTTGAAAATATATTTATATCTTTTTGAATGTTCACTCAATTAAATTTTATATGAATAATTTGTTTGAAGAAATGAACTATTTGAATTTCCAATGTAAACAGTACCTTGTCGTTTATTTTCTTGGATTGGAAATAATCCTTGCTAAATTAATTAGGGGCTTTTATCCATCAAAATGCCTTCTAATATGCAAAAATTTCATTATGATGAGTTAATTTATATAATTTATTTTTTGGAAGATTCGAATTTTCCTTGAAGCCCAAACTGATGCCTTTTATCCATCCGTTAGTTTAATATACACGATGTATTTTTCCCCATCTCCCTTCCTTTTTCATATGTCATGAATGGAATCAGTTTGAGCAGCAGGTAATTGCAGAATTGGGTCTTGATAGAGTGATGATACATGTCTCTGCAAAGGTGGAAATTTGAAACAGAAATTTTCATGCATTAGCGAAGTATGGTCAAATGATGATAATGTTCTAAAGATGGATTTCCCAAGGGATCCTTTGTGTTTATTCAATGTGAAAGAGATGTTAAGGAATCCCAGAGATAATGCACTTCCTGAATCGACACAAGTTTAGATACTTAATATGAATATCTGAACTTCAAAATCTACGGGGAAACATTCTTTTCATTGTGGTACGAGTTTGCTGCGGGAAAAATATAAGAAATTTTATGCATGTTTAGATTTTTTATTTGAGTATGGATTTGTGGAAGACCAAAAAAAAGGGGGGAAAAAAAAGGGACCATTTTTTTTACCACTAGTTAAAGTCCAGATTCAGCAGTTAGAGGTTTTAACACTAGCAACTTGGAAAAAAGTAGGTGAAAAATTCATATGTAAATAATAGTTATAACACCCAAGACCCATAAAAAAATGATAATCAACATTTCAAAAGGGGTATTTTTATTCCGATGGGAAACTCATGCATCGACTTTATTCCTTTATTTGTGTAATATCCATTTCTGGATCCAATAGCTGTCTTAGTGAAATTGCACGAAAAGGTGTAGCTAAAGTCTTCTTGCAAACAAGCAACTCTTGAGATACGCATAGCATTGTTGGATGAGATCTCGGCTTAGAACGCACACATGCAAGTGCCACAATAGCAACTAGAACAATGTGCCTTACAACCACTAGATTAGTTGGATTCAGAATGCGCGAGTCTAAGACATCAGTTAGCATTAAGTTTTGTGTAGATAGCGATGCTAATGATGAGAGGAGTTCTCCTAGATGCCTTCCTATGATTGTTTCTAGTGCTACTACCCCAAAGCTATAAACATCACACTTTTCAGTCATAACCATTGTGTAGGCAAGTTCTGCACAAACAAAAAGATTAATGAAAGAAACTCTATATTTTCACTTCCTATTTTAAAGCAAGTTAATGACAAATAATTATGTGAAATATTTATCTATCATTGACTTAGGATAAAAAATTGTTAGCCACTAAATATGTATGTCACTAATATTATTTTTTTAAAAAAAATGAAAATTAGGCCATTTTTTTTTCTTGCTTTTTATTGAAAAAATAAATACGAATAAAGGAAAAACACTATTGTTACTTGGGGCAATATATCCGTAAGTGCCTGCAATTATGGTTTGATTCGATGAATCAGGATATAACAATCTAGCAGTGCCAAAGTCACCAGAAAGCCTCCATTTCATAGTTCAACAGAATGTTGTTGGTCAATATGTCTCGATGTTGCAATCATGATGTAGGTAGGATAGAGCATGCGCTATTGATTTAACGATTTTTACCCTCTGAGTCCATCCTAATTCAACAGCTTCGACCTCAATTCTCAGGGCACAAAACAAGCTTCCCTTTTCCATGTACTCAAACACCAAGAACATGCATCTATTGTGCAAACAGAATCCATAAAGCTTCACTATGTTTCGGTGCCGTATGTTAGTTAACATTTGCACCTCATTTCTAAAACTCTTGTCAAAAGCAGGCTCCTTTGCTTCGATATGATGGAATTTCTTCAAGGCAACTACTTTGCCACTTGGCAACTGAGCTCTATACACGCTGCCATAACCGCCGGTTCCAATGCAATATCTGATGTCAAAGTCATTTGTTGCTTTGATGATGTCTTCATATGCAATTCTTCCATCATAATTCCATATCGAGCAAATATCCCCATTTTTCATTGCTCTTGCCTTAGCTTCTTTTTTATGGGTCTTGCGACAACGAAAAGACGCAAATGCAAGTAAACTAAGGAAAACTGTGATAAGGAAAGAAATGAGGAGAGTAAGCATCATTATTCTTTTCTTGGAAGAATTTATGGCTTTACTGTTAATTGCTTGTGATGGGGGTGGACAATCATATCCATATTGTGGGATTTGACGGTTGAGAGGATTGTATGACAAGTCAACACCGTTTATGGAGTAGACACTGCATGGGACTTGACCAGAGAGATTATTGTGGGAGAGATCTAAGTACTGTAATTGCGACAAACATGCAAGTGTGGTTGGTATTGTTCCATTCAAATAATTGTCATTCAATCTTAGGTACTCCAAATGTTTAAGCTGTTCTAGCTCCTTTGGGATAGGCCCGTTAAGAAAATTATGAGAGAGGTCCAGATACTTGAAACCTGTAGGGAGCTTCGATTGGTGGTAGTTGGCCTAAAAGTTGGTTTGATGACAAAGCAAGATAGCCAAGCTTAATCAACTTACCTATTGAAGATGGGATCTTACCTGTAAGGAGGTTATGGCTAAGGTTCAAGTGTGCCAATTGCATCAAATCTCCTATACACTTCTTATCAATGTGGTACTCGTATATAACTCTGCATTGTGGGTTTTGTCTTGCATGTCATTTTTTCTGATATGGGTCATGCCCATTTCGACTTTTCACAGCCCGCTTAACCCCGATTTTCTCATATGCGTTTGAGAGATTTTGTGGGTTTTCAAGTCGAGTGTTGGTAACTCTCTTTGGTGGTTGTTGAATTTAAAGCTTTTAATTATTTATTTGTAGAGTAATATATAAAAAAAAGTCCCTTTGGGTAGTTCTTAATTTTTCTTTTCTTCAGTGGGTTTTGATGTGGTCTGAATCTTGAGATTAGGGTAAATTTATTATAAGAGAGACATTAGATGGATTGAGGTACTTTGAACTGGTGTATGAGAATTTAAATTTGCTCTCTTTTCCATCTTAATAAAATCTTTCTTCTGTTGCTGATACCAAACCAAACCAAACCAAATCAAGCCTTAAGTCCCATCAAATGGGATCGGCTACATGAATCCTTCTTCTCCAGGCGGCCCTATCAAAGGCCATTTCATTAGTCAAATTAAGTAAAGTCATATCTTTATTTATAACACTAGTCAACGTTAATCTAGGCCTACCCCGTCCCCTAACACTACCATCAACCGTTACAGCATCGCATCTCTTCACTACTGCCTCTGTTGGTCTCCGTTGAATATGACCAAACCATCTCAAACGATTCTCTCTCAACTTATCTTTTATCGGTGCTACTCCTACCCATTCCCGAATACACTCATTCCTAATCCTGTCTTGTCTAGTCTTACCACACATCCACCTTAGCATCCTCATCTCAGCCACACTCATCTTATCTACATGTTGTTTCTTGGTTGCCCAACACTCTGTCCCATACAACATAGCCGGTCTAATAGCCGTTCTATAAAACTTACCTTTTAGTCTAGTGGGTATTCGTTTATCGCACAAAACCCCAGACGCACTTCTCCACTTACACCATCCCGCCTTAATCCTATGGGCCACATCTGCATCAATCTCTCCCGCTGTTGTGATAATCGACCCTAAATAACGAAAATGTTCACTCTTAGGCAGTTCTTGGTTCTCAATCTTCACTTCTCCTCTGCTTTCATTATTACTGTTACTAAATTTACACTCCATGTACTCTGTCTTAGTTCTGCTTATCCGGAATCCTTTAGCTTCAAGAGCTTTTCTCCAAATCTCTAGCTTTGTGTTAACTCCTTCTCTAGTCTCATCCACTAGCACAATATCGTCTGCAAAAAGCATGCACCATGGCACGTCATCCTGAATATTTATCGTCAACTCGTCCATAACTAAAGCAAAAAGATAAGGACTTAAGGTAGATCCTTGGTGTAACCCTACAGTGATAGGAAACTCATTTGTCTCTCCAGCTGGCGATCTAATAGTGGTCACCACCCCTTCATACATGTCCCTAATCACGTCAATGTAACCTTTTGTCACCCCTTTCTTCTCTAACACCCACCATATTATATCTCGGGGCACTCTGTCATATGCTTTCTCAAGGTCAATAAAAACACCATATGAATGTCTCTTTTCTTTTCTTTATACTTTTCTATTACTCTCCTCAAAAGATAGATCGCTTCCATTGTTGACCTACCAGGCATAAACCCAAATTGATTCTCTGACACCTCTGTTATATCTCGCAATCGGCATTCCATCACCCTCTCCCACACTTTCATTATATGACACATTAGCTTGATTCCTCTATAGTTGTTACAATTCTGGACATCACCTTTATTCTTATAGATTGGCACTAAAATACTCTTCCTCCACTCATCTGGCATGTTCCTAGTCAACAAAATTTTGCTAAACAACTTAGTCAACCAAGCAACTCCCTTTTTGCCCAAACACTTCCAAGCTTCAATAGGGATATCATCAGGTCCTAAAGCCTTATTAGATTTCATCTTCTTAAGTGCAAACTCCACTTCAAAGTTCCTAATCCTGCGATAGAACCTATAGTCTTGGTTTATCGTATTATTGGCTATTTCTTCCCTTATTGTCGTACCTCCATGTTCCTCATTTAATAGTTTCTCAAAATAATTCTTCCATCTTTCCTTAATCTCATCATCCTTCACCAATACCTTAGAATCCTCACTCTTGATGCACTTTACTTGATTAAAATCTCTTGTTTTCCTCTCCCGCATCTTAGCAAGTTTGTATACCCTCTTCTCTCCCTCCTTACTATCTAGTCTAGTGTATAAGTCATCATAAACTTTCAACTTAGTCTCTCTCACTACTTTCTTGACCTCCTTATTAGCCAATCTATAGCTCTTAAGGTTTTCCTCAGTTCTATCCTTCTGCCACTTTTTAAAGCCCTCTTTTTTTGCCTTAACTACCGCTTGAACCTCTTCCCTCCACCACCAAGTTTCCCTAGAGCTGGGTCTCGTTCCTTTCGACTCTCCAAGCACTTCCCTTGAGATTCTCCTCATACAATTGGCCATCGAGTTTCACATAGTGTTAGCATCACCTTCTAAGTCCCAAGTACCTTCCTTATCCATTCGATTCTTAAATATTTCTAATTTATCCCCTTTTAGGTCCCACCATCTCGTCCTACGACGCCCACCATCCTTCTTAGCTTGGTATTGCCCTCTAAGACATAAATCTAGTACCAAAATCCTATGTTGAGAGACCATACTCTCTCCAGGAATCACCTTACAATCATTGCATTTTAGGCGGTCCACTTTTCTCACTAAGAAGTAATCTATTTGACTCTTAACTAATCCACTCTTAAAGGTTATCAAATGCTCCTCCCTCTTCTTATACATAGTATTGGCCACCACCAGGTCAGAAGCCAACGCAAAATCTAAGATACTCTCTCCAGCCTCATTTCTGTCACCAAAACCGTATCCACCATGTACCCTTTCATAACCTAATTTATCTATGCCCACATGACCATTAAAATCTCCACCTATAACCAGGTTCTCTCCTACGGGTATCTCCTGTAAGATCTCATCCATTTGCTCCCAAAAATCCCTCTTAGTCTGATCATCTAACCCTACTTGAGGGGCGTATGCGCTAATAATGTTCACTATATTCCCTCCAATAACTAGTTTAACTAGCATAATCCTATCTCCTTTCCTATTGACCGCCACTACACTTTCCACGAGACCCTTGGCAACTATGATTCCTACCCCATTCCTACGTCTATCCTTACCACTATAATATAGTTTAAAACCGGTGTCCTCAATTTCCCTAGCTTTCTCTCCTGTCCATTTAGTTTCTTGTAAACAAGCTATACTAACTCTCCTCCTAATCATAACATCTACCAATTCCATCGTCTTACCCGTTAAGGTTCCTATGTTCCAAGTGGCTACCCTAAACCTATAGTCTTGGACTAGCTTCTTTACCCGCGCTCGTCCAGAAAAACGCGGAAACCTTTGCCCATTTTTCACCGCACCCAGGCGTCGATGCGGCGCCCCTTGCTCACTTTTCGAAACACCTGAAGGCAGGCGCAACGCGTCACTTGAGGGGAACGACCTAGCATTTAAACGATTCAAAGTAGGATTCATTTTCATAAGGGATCCGAGCGGCTTTTTTACGTGTTGGCTGTCGGCTACCTAACACACAACCCTCCTCCTTAACCCGGGCTTGGGACCGGCGGAGTTGTTAACAACCCCGGCGGAGTTTTCTTCTGTTGCTGATAAAAAAAAAAGAAAAAGAAAAAGAGAGATAGATTTAAATCTGGGGTTGAGAGGAAAATGGGGTTAAGTCCTGAATCTGCTGATGCTGTTAAGGTGGGCAATTGGGTTGTGGATAAATCAAAGGAGAGGGAAGATGAAGATGCTGTGCAGATGGGTTGTTGGTTCAAATTCAGATTTTTTGAGAGGTGTATGCCCTCAAGGTCCAAAGTAGAGAGCTCTATAAGTTGTACAAGCACACAAGATGGTATACTCTTGAATTGATTTACGAAAAAAATTCCCAGTTTATGACTTCCCTGAAAATTGCCTGTGCAAGATGATATATTTATTTATAAATTTGTTGCCATCGTTGACGGAAAGATGCTCATTATATGATATTCCCGAATTGGTGCATGCTGTTAAGTTTGAATGGACATTTGATGGTTGTATCGTGCAATGATCATATTGAATTTGTGCATGTTTAAGTGTATGTTAGGTTTGATTCCACTATTTGATCGAAGAGGATTTTTTTTATGTGATCTTCTAGAATATTTGTTACTCATAATTCTTGATCTCTATCATGGATTTCAGCTAACCTTTTCGTCTGGCAAGAGTACATTGTTATGATCATTTGCGTGTTACGTGCATGTTTTATTTTGTTCATTGTCTTGCGTTCTTGATTGTAATCCAGTTTTGTTATAGTTGCTGGTGAAGGACATTGAACCTACAGAAATTTGATCACCTGGTTATATATCCAATATAAACTTTTTATTACTTATTATTAAAAGGAAATAATTGGTAATTCCATAATGGCTTGGCATTGTATCCCGTTACTCTCTAATTTTTTTATTTTTTTTTGATAAGTTACTCTCACATGAATTCTTATCAGTATCAAGTAACCTCTCTCAGGATGGAGGTGGGGGAGTGAGACCCCCATAGAAGTTTCCTGCTACTAAGAGAAAAAGTAGGTGTATAACACCATGTCATGTATTTCTAAGACACCTGTGCTCGCAAAACGATATGCACGTCTCACTCGCGACTCATACTGCATTTTTATTTATTTATATTGAGCTAGGGTTTTTGAAATTAATCTAAGAGATACAAAGAGCAAAAGATTTATATGAGAATTGGAGAATATAAGAGAAAAGAATGAGAGGACAGAGTCAAGAAGAGATTGGGGAACAAATAGGCTGAAAGAAGGACAAAAGCATTCAATGAGAATTGGAGATATAAGAGAGAAGAAAGAGGTACGGAGAGAGGCTAGAAGAGATTGAGGAGGAGATAGGCTGGGAGAGAGATTAACAAAGAGAGAAAGGAGACAATAGTTCTAGAAGGGGAGCAAGAGAAGCGAATAAAAAAAGAACTATAAGACGGTATACTAAGTGAGAGAGAGAGAGAAAGATTACAGCTGTCAAATATTTATCTTATTGATCCAGCCAACTAAAGCACCCTTGTTTCTCTCAAGGCCTGTTTTTGGCCTTGTGAGAACCCTAGAAACACAAAGCTAACTTCTAATAATTAACCCTTCCTAACATAGAAACAATTAAGTCTCAACCCAGAGAATTTCATAAAACTAGAAAGACAACACTCTATGAATGCTGCTGGAGCAGATTCATGCTCAATGAAAGGTGTATGACTTGATTTTGGGGTGTATTGTGTTTGTATACTTGCATCTTTTGGGATGTGATTTATGGAATGTTGTATTTATGTGTTTCTTTTGATTGAAGTTACATAATATATAGAGAAGATTTCTCTAGTAGTTAAGAATTTTTGTTAAGAATATGGAAACTATATCACTTACTCTTGAGCACTAAAGCTTCATGATTCATACATAGAGTAAAGATCATGGGTGTAGCAAGTTTATGATGGATCCCATAACAAAAAAGGCATAATGCACTCGTTTTGATTCACATTTTGGATGCATGCATAGATTATTTGTTGTGAAACTTGCTGAAACGCCTTTGAAATTCCTCTAGGTTGTTTTCTGTAATTAGTGGTCTTGCCTCAGATACATTTGGCATGATGAAACACCTTTATTTAAGAAAAGTATTTTTGTTGCAAATATATATTCTTTCTCGTGATTTTCTGATACTGCATGGCAATATAGTAGCCTAATAGATAACTAAAAACTAATTTGGGATAGAATTCAAAGGCAGAAAGGCGAACAGTATAGCATCATGTTTGATGAATATATGTAATAAGCAGTCCTTGGGTCTTCATATCAAATATGCTTTTGAAACTGGATATAATTTTCGTGGATTTTAACACATTTTGCAATCTTATATATATTGTATGAAATTCTTTGACCTAGACACTGTGTTATTAGATGATTGAATCTTGATCCTGTATGTCTACTTTGTCTTTCCTTTTGCTTTCTTTGTAGTTCTGGTGCAGTACTCATTGCTTTCTTATGGATGTCTCTGCTGCCATTTTAAGAATATTTTTAATTTTCCATGAAAAAAGACTAGCATATATGGATAGAAGTGTGGTGAGCTATGAGAGTAATGAACGGAATCAAGAAAATAATGTTAGAACATAAAAAAATAACCCAAACACTTGACGTGATTATTTGCTTATCAAAAGAATAAAAAAACTCAATGACGCAATAAATAAGAAGCAAAACTAATTGCCTCACATGTGTCCACCAAACATGGAAGCAATGCTGACTACATTTTACATATATTGTTAATGCTTAAAAGAGAGAGCAATATATATATATATATATATATTAAAAAGATAAAAAATTATTTTTTTATGCTTAAAGATTGTTTTGTATACTTAGATTTTATGCATTCAAAGCTTGTTGTATATCTTAGAAATGAGGATGAAAAGTTCAGACATAGATTTATGAAGTTTTAAGCCGTTGATTGTGATTGTGTTTTGGAGCTGTATTGCCTTATTGTTTTCTCCATGATACACAGCTATATTGCCATACTGTTTTTCTCCGTGATATAGAGCTCTGTTAGTTGTTGATCACTCAATATGGAGGTACAAGGAATATGAACTTATAAAATGCTGCAATCCTTACTGATAGATGTACGTAGTCATGTGGGAAATTTTGTATGTCATATTCTGCCACATTTGAGAACCTTTTCTTGAGATTGATGTACAGTGTATTATGATGTGTCAAATTGGGAACTATGAATGTGTCCATGCATGGGGTAGCCAATTGCTAATGAATTTGATAACTTGACATTTGGTGTTTTTTTTGCGTGTATAGTGGAGAGTAGATCTACAAATGAGACAAGCATAGACCAACCAGTTGCTCCAGCTGTATCATCCTCAACCACAAGCAATGCAGAAATCACTCCCAACATAGACGAACTGAACATTTCTTCTCGGCTTCGAAAGTTCTCTTACAATGAGCTTAAGTTTGCAACGAGGAATTTTAGACCCGAGAGTCTCCTTGGGGAGGGAGGATTTGGTTGTGTTTACAAAGGTTGGATCAATGAGAGTGGAACTACACCAGTGAGACCTGGAACAGGGCTTATGGTTGCAGTAAAAACCCTCAACATGATGGACTTCAGGGTCATAAGGAGTGGCTTGTATGAATATTTCTTCTTTTCAGAAAGATTTCTGCAACACAGTATCTTTGTTTTACTTGTTATGATTGGTAGTTCTTTTTTACTTTTCATTTGGCAGGCTGAAGTAAATGTTCTTGGTGATCTTCTTCACCCTAATTTGGTTAAATTAATTGGGTGTTGCATTGAAGATGATCAAAGGCTGCTTGTATATGAGTTTATGCCTCGGGGAAGTTTGAAAAATCACCTGTTCAAAAGTATGCAACTGGACTAATCTTTCTTTAAATATGTCCATATGCCTCACCCATCAACTGAATTCTGCTAGTTATTTTAAAAACAAATGACACCTATGAATTCTGTGGCAGGGTCTTTGCCTCTTCCTTGGTCCATCAGAATGAAAATTGCACTTGGTGCTGCAAAGGGTCTTGCCTTCCTTCATGAGGAAGTTGAAAGGCCAGTCATATATCGAGATTTTAAAACCTCTAACATCCTTTTAGATGTGGTATGTTGCTTCAACGGTTCATAGAACAACATAGTTTTCCTATTGTTTAGTCTTTTTGTTTTCTCAAACTTGTTTTTTCAGGACTACACTGCGAAGCTTTCTGATTTTGGACTTGCGAAAGATGGCCCAGAAGGAGATAAGACCCATGTGTCTACTCGAGTAATGGGAACATATGGCTATGCTGCCCCAGAGTATGTCATGACAGGTCAGCATGGTTAAATTATATGTTCATCATTTATTTTGGATATATTTGAAATCTCATCTGTATCTGTGCTCTGTCTCCTTCTGCTTCTTGCATCCTAGTTCAAGGGATTTCTGGACTGGATTTATGACATTCTATTGTTTCCTTTATAAGAAGGCATTACTTGAATGTAGAATACTCCATGTGACTCTTTTTAGGCACATTTCTCCGAGTTTCATTAATTTGCTATGCCAACTTAGTTTCCAAATAAGGGTTCATCTTGAAATTCCTTATTCGTTTCCCCTTTTGAAATGGTGAATAATATTTACTTTGAATGATATGATATGGTTGATGGTTTGAGGACAAACTGAAAATACTTGAATATGTGTATAGAAAGACAAAATTTGATGTAAGAATGAATTATATATGGGGCTGCGAATGAACCTGCCTTAGCCAAGTAAAATACTAGGTTGTTCCGGATTGGCTTGACAAAGATGCAATGGCGTTTGAGCTTTGCTTGAACTTAGGTGAGCTAGGCCTGGTTTCCAATAAAGAAAATTCTTCTGTGAATATTCACATGTTTATAGCCAGAAAACTAGAAAAATGAGCAGATTGGAGAACCAAGATCTTATTCTTGTCATAATTTATACATATTTTCATTTAGTATGGAAAAACCTAGAAGAAGCATGAATTATAAGTTACCATATAGTTTCCGTATTTGTTTTGATTCTGATTTTTAATTTACCTTACGTCAACAACAATGATGTAAGCATTGGATTATGAAATTGTGGTAATGGCTGTCTCTACTTGATTGATGAAACTTAGTTATATAGTTTGATATGGACACACTTAAATGTGACACTACAATTTGGATATGGAATGCTTTTCCCAAACTGTAGACACTTAGGTTATGGCTATATATATGTTATGTATATGCTCTATGGAATGTTTGTGTCTGGCATGTTTAAAAGAACAACAGAGAGTTATATATATCATCCATTTTATGGCAGGACATCTGACATCAAAGAGTGATGTCTACAGCTTTGGGGTTGTTTTACTTGAAATGCTGACTGGCTGACGATCCATGGACAAAAGCCGACCAAATGGGGAGCATAACTTAGTAGAATGGGCACGACCATATCTTGGGAGATAGGAGAAAGTTCTATCAACTAATAGATCCTCGCCTTGAAGGTCACTTCTCAGTAAAGGGTGCTCATAAAGCAGCTCAGTCAGCTTCTCGTTGCCTTACCCGTGATCCAAAAGCCAGACCTCTGATGAGTGAAGTTATTGAACAACTGAAGCCTTTACCCGACCTCAAGGACATGGTCTGTTCCTCATCCTACTTCCAGGCTATGCAGGCTGAACGGTCTGGGATTATTTACCCATATACTAGAAATGGCACTAAACAGCAGACGAGCATTACCAAAGAATGGGCAACCACCACGGAGCCCCTCCCTACCAAACGGCCAATATGCTTCTCCATATCACCATAATTATCCTCATCACTCACCAAAACCTATTATCAGACAACCAGAACATTGAGTTCATGTGCATTATTTTTCCCCATCTCCCTTGTCATGAATGGAATCAGTTTGAGCAGCGGATAATTGCAGAATTGGGTCTTGAAGTTAATACTGGTTCGTTTTTAAAGAGGTTAAGAGGTTGGTGGGTTTTGCCTTTTGGTGCAGTATGATCCATGGGTTGGTTAGAAAGTTCTGAGAGGATCATGAAGGCACTCGTGTGTGGCTTTATAGATTGTTTGAACTTAAACAGACTCAAACTTCAGATGTTCCTGCTCTGTTTAGTTTTTATTTTTATTTTATAGAAGAGAACTCCTAAATGAAGGCTGTTTACTATTATGCTTGCATTTTACTCTCATGGTTGAGCCACATGCGTGGAGATTGCTGGAACTTTTCCGATCCTAAATTCCTGTGAGTCTTACTCCCAGTGCAACTGCACTTGTACAAATGTGTGCATGTCACTAGATGGAGTGATGATACATGTCCTCTGCAAAGGTGGAAATTTGAAACAGATATTTTCATGCATTAGCGAAGTATGGTCAAATGATGATAATGTTCTAAAGATGGATTTCCCAACATTTGCAACCGGGACCCTTTGTGTTTATTCTATGTGAAAGGGATGTTAAGAATTCCTAGAGATAATGCACTTCCTGAATAGACACAAGCTTAGATACATAATATGAATATCTGAACTTCAAAATCTGCGGGGGAACATTCTTTTCATTGTTGTAAGAGTTTGCTGCAGGGAAAATATAAGAAATATATGCGGTGTTTAGATTTTTTATTTGAGTATGGATTTGTGGAAGACCAAAAAATAGGGGAAAAAGGGGCCATTTTTTTTTTTACCACTAGTTAAAGTCAATCTTAAGCAGTTAGAGGTTTCAACACTAGCAACTTGGAAAAAAGTAGGTGAAAAATTCATATGTAAATAATAGTTATTAACACCCAAGACCCATAAAAAAAATGATAATCAACATTTCAAAAGGGGTATTTTTATTCTGATGAGAAACTCATGCATTGACTTTATTCCTTTATTTGTGTAAATTCCATTTCTGGATTCAATAGTTGTCGTAGTGAAATTGTACGAAAATGTGTAGCTAAAGTCTTCTTGCATACAAGCAACTCTTGAGATACGCATAGCATTGTTGGACGAGATCTCGGCCCAGAACGCACACATGCAATTGCCACAATAGCAACTAGAACAATGTTCCTTACAACCACTAGATTAGTTGGATGTGGAATGCGCGAGTCTAAGACATCAGTTAGCATTAAGTTTTGTGTAGACGGCGATGCTAATGATGAAAGGAGTTGTCCTGGGATGCCTTCCCATGATTGTTTCTAATGCTACTACCCCAAAGCTATAAACATCACACTTTTCAGTCACAACCATTGTGTAGGCAAGTTCTGCACAAACAAAAAGATTAATGAAAGAAACTCTATATTTTCACTTGACACTTCCTATTTTAAAGCAAGTTAATGACAAATAATTATGTGAAATATTTATCTATCATTGACTTAGGATAAAAAATTGTTAGCCACTAAATATGTATGTCACTAAAAAAAATTAAACCAAAATTTTTTTTCCCGCTTTTTATTGAAAAAATAAATACTCCCTCCGTCCCAAAATATTAGTCCCTTATTCCATTTTTCATTGTCCAAAAATTTAGTCCCTCTTCAAAAATCAAGTACAAAATAATACAAATTTCCTATTTTGCCCTTCTTTTAAATTAATAAACAATATAAAAAGTACAATTATGACATTGATATTTTCAAAAATGTACTATCAAAAGGATAATTTTGGAAAATCAACTTTTTTCAAATGCAATAATTGTACTACCAAAAAAAGTTGGATTCCCCAAAAGGGACCATTATTTTGGGACGGAGGGAGTACGTATAAAGGAAAAATATTGTTGTTACCTGGGGCAATATATCTGTAAGTGCCTGCAATTATGGTTTGATTCGATGAATCAGGATATAACAATCTAGCAGTGCCAAAGTCACCAATGAAAGCCTCCATTTCATAGTTCAACAGAATGTTGTTGGTCAATATGTCTCGATGTTGCAATCATGATGTAGGTAGGATAGAGCATGCGCTATTGATTTAACGATTTTTACCCTCTGAGTCCATCCTAATTCAACAGCTTCGACCTCAATTCTCAGGGCACAAAACAAGCTTTCCCTTTCCATGTACTCAAACACCAAGAACATGAATCTATTGTGCAGACAGAACCCATAAAGCTTCACTATGTTTCGGTGCCGTATGTTAGTTAACATTTGCACCTCATTTCTAAAACTCTTGTCAAAAGCAGGTTCCTCTGCTTTGAAACGATGGAGTTTCTTTAAGGCAACTACTTTGCCACTCGGCAACTGAGCTCTATACACGCTGCCATAACCGCCAGTTCCAATGCAATATTTGATGTCAAAGTCATTTGTTGCTTTGATGATATCTTCATATGCAATTCTTCCATCATAATTCCATATCGAGCAAATATCCCCATTTTTCATTGCTCTTTCCTTAGCTTCTTTTTTATGGGTCTTGTGACAACAAAAACACGCAAATGCAAGTAAACTAAGGAAAACTGTGATAAGGAAAGAAATGAGGAGAGTAAGCATCACTATTCCTTTCTTGGAAGAATTTATGGCTTTACAGCAGGTAGTCTTGTTAATTGCTTGTGACGGGCGTGGACAATCATATCCATGTTGTGGGATTTGACCATTGAGAGGATTGTATGACAAGTCAAGACCTGCTATGGAGTAAAGACGGCATGGGACTTCGCCAGAGAGATCATTGTGGGAGAGATTTAAGTACCGTAATTGCCACAAATATGCAAATCCGGTTGGGATAGGCCCATTAAGAAAATTATGAGAGAAGTCCAAATACTGAAAGCTGCTTGAAATTTCGATTGGTGGTAGTTGGCCTAAAAGTTGATTTGAAGAAAGATCTAAACTAAGCAAATTGGTCAAATGACCAATAGATGAAGGGATTAGACCACTAAGAATGTTATCACTCATAAACATATAAACCAAGTTCTTTAGCATTCCTATTTCTTGAGAGATGGAACCGTTGAGTCGATTTGAATAAAGATAGAGATAGGTCAGATTAGTCAATTGACCAATAGATGAAGGTATTGGACCATAAAGGTTATTATTATCACCTAATCCATATAAACCAAGTTCTTTAGCATTCCTATTTCTTGAGGGATGGAACCGTTGAGTCGATTTGAAAAAAGATAGAGATATGTCAGATTAGTCAATTGACCAATACATGAAGGGATTGGACCAGTGATATTAGTATAATATATGCCAAGTTCTACTAGTTGGGTGAGGTTTCCCAGGGTAAGAGGTAGCAAACCCTCAAGATTTTTGTTGCTTGAGAGGTCAAGGTAGGTGAGCTTTGACAGAGTACCAATTTCCTCGGGGATGCTTCTAGTTAAGTCACAGAAGCTGAGATCGAGAAATTCAAGGTTTGGGAAGGAACTCCAATCCATGTTTTCAAGCTTTCGGTGGGGGGAAGAATAAGAATAAGAATAAGGAGAAAGGACAATCCGAACGACACTTCCTGCCCGATTACAAGCGATGCCTTCCAAGTGACAATGATTTGCAGAAGAAAAGTTTCCCCACCAACTGCTGTTGAGTAGAGCTTTGGCCTCTAACGATGATGAATTCACAGCCTTTGAGAGAGCCATTGTGGCGAAAATTATACCAACTTTCCTTCTAGCTTCCTCAATGTCGAAATCATGATCCATCACTTGAGAGAGCCATTGAATGAATTAGGGACATATCAAACAGTCCACATTCATTTTACCTTGGGCACATTCACACATTTTTTTTTAATCATCAACTAATCATTTTATTTACACATTATTAAATCTTAAAAAATTAATTTATATATCATTTTTAAAACATCAACCTTTTCTGTACATAAATTGCACTTTTCTATTCATAACAATTTTTTGACAAATTTTAAGTGAAGTTTTTCTTCAACCCCTAGGAGGGGCACACTAACCATCACATTAATTTGGACAGGTTGCATTTCAGTCTCCAACCCGAAAGTCATCCTAATTATGGAATTTGCTTTCCTATCGTCTTTTACTGGACATTGGAAATAATGTAAACTACCACTTTCAATTTTTATTTTAGGCCTAGTTTTGTTTCGAATAAATTACACTTTTTTTTTTTTTCCCTTTACGTTGGGCTACTTATTTACTTTAGTCCCTAAAAACTTTTTTTCTCCTAAAAGTAAATTTACTCTGTTGGCATGGAGTAGATTTTTTACTCCAAAACTGTTTTACTTTTAAAAAATTTATCAATCTATATACTTTTTTTCTCTGATTTTCATTGAAGGTATACGCACTAAATACGGATTTCATCAGGGATGCTTGACCAAATACAGGGTAAAATCCAACAGCCCAGATTCATCGACCTTTCTCTTGATTTTTGATTTATTACAATAAATAATAAATGGATAAACTACCAATAGGTCCTAATAGTTAGATTTAATTCTCATCAAGTCCTATTGAAAATAAGTTTTGGTAAAATTGTCGTTAAAAATAATTTTTTGTGACAATTTTTTATATACGTCGCTAAAAATTGACAATTAGTGACTTGTTGTCATGATTTTTATAAATTGTCGCTAAAACTTAAAATTAGTGACTTTGTTTATGACAAATTTTTTCCATAGAACCTATTAAACAATAAGTTCGCTTTTTGAGACTTACACATAAGTACCCCTAAATAAATAATGTGCTTAACATATTATTGACGATTCTCTATAAGTAAGCAATCTACTTATATAGAGTGATTAGTCATCCATATATCAATTCTAATGCATTATTACTTTTATATATATATATGTGTGTGTGTGTGTTAAAACGTAGCTATTATTTTTCATAGTTAGGATGATTTTTTTGTAAAAAACTTTTTGTTTAGTATGTAACGTGGCACAATTACAATTACAATAAAGATTGGCACCCCCTCCCAACACCACCCCCACAACCCCCTTTGACACATGGCAGGTGATGATTGGAGGTGCAGGAAAGTGTAACCAATGAGAGAAGAGAGGGGGTCAAAAGGGGGTGAGAAAAAGGGGGTCTAAATCACTACTGTTACAATTATTAGTGTAATAAGTCTTACGTTACTAAAATGAAATAGGTCCCATTTTATCAAAAACAACGCTTAGCGTGTCCAGAATTTTTTTTAATTTTAAAGCTCCAATATCAATTTCAAAAGTTGAGTATAGAGTACTCCCATGCCACTTGAACCAATAGAGAAAGGCTAGAGAAAGGCCTATTTTGACAATTAAGAAAAAAAAATTTTATTGGTTTATTATTTATATCACATTTCTATTTTTTTTATATATTTTTTAAAACAAAAGTAAAAAAAAAAAAATCAAAAAATTGACTTTTTCCTACTTCCAAAATACGCCAAAGCTAGGCCACTTTCATGCTTACTTTCATGCTTTTCAGAAGTCAAGCAACGTATCAACGACGGAATGACTTTTCCACAATCGACTTAAATCGTACTTGCTTCATGCTTACTTTGTGTGGTAAATTAAAAATTAATTTTTTAGTTTTTTTTTGGGGTAAATTACGCTGACACCCCCTGAAGTTTATATTTATTACAGTTCTCCTCTCACTTTTTGGAAATTACATCTCCCCCCTGAGGTTTAAAGTTTCATTACAGATTTTCTCCTTCAGTAATTTAATTTTTTTAAATACCAATTTTGCCCTTATTGGGTAAATTACATTAACACCCCTCACATTTTAGAAATTACAATCCCCTCCTTAAGGTTTAAAGTAGCATTACCAATTACCCCTCGGTTAGTATTAGTTGGAAAAAAATTTAATTGAAAAAAAAATTAATTGAAAAAAAATTTTGTTAGTAAAATTTTTAAATTTTTGTTTAAAAACCAACATAAACTCATTTTTTGAATTTACGGTTTTTTCTCAAATTTACAAACTGAGACAACCATTTATAAACCAAAAAAATTATCAAACAAGTTTTTATGACAGTTTTTAAAATTTTTATAAATATAAATTGAAAACTGAAAACGAAATGGTTACCAAACGAAAATTATTTTTTATTTTTTATTTCTTAACCAAATTAATTTTATTTAAATTTTTTTTTTTTCTAAAAATTAAACCATATATAGCCTAAGAATCTTTTGATAAGTCATTTCTTACGTCAGTAACTTATTTAATTATTTGTTAATTTTACAACATTTTTACCATCTGAAACCTGTTTGGTAACCATTTCGTTTTCAGTTTTCAATTTATATTTATAAAAATTTTAAAAACTGCCATAAAAACTTGTTTGATAATTTTTTTGGTTTATAAATGGTTGTCTCAGTTTGTAAATTTGAAGAAAAAACATAAATTCAAAAAATGAGCTTACGTTGATTTTTAAACAGAAATTTAAAAATTTTACTAACAAAATTTTTTTTCAATTAATTTTTTTTTTCAAATAATTTTTTTCTAATTAATTTTTTTTCAATGAATTTTTTTTTCCAACTAATACTAACCGAGGAGGCAATTGGTAATGCTACTTTAAACCTTAGGGAGGGGATTATAATTTTTAAAATGTGAGGGGTGTCAATGTAAATTTACCCAATGAGGGCAAAATTGATATTTAAAAAAATTAAATTGCTGAGAGGGATATCTGTAATGAAACTTTAAACCTCAGGGGGGAGATGTAATTTCCAAAATGTGAGGAGGGAACTGTAATAAACGTAAACCTCAGGGGGTGTTAGTGTAATTTGCCTTTTTTTTTTTAAATAGAGAAGTGATATGATTCAAAAAAGTTAAAAAGTCGACTTTTAACCCAATTGTCAAAATAGGCCTCAACCCCTATGCCACGCATACTTTTGGGGACTTACGTATAAGTCTTAATAAAGAAGTGATAGGACTCAAAGTTAATTTTTTAATTTTTTTTTGAAAAAATGTATAAAAAAAATAGAGAGATAATGTGACTTAAAAAACCTAAAATGTTAAAAAGCTGGCTTTAAACCCAATTGCCAAAATAGGCTTCAACCCCTATGCCACGCATACTATTTAGTTTTTGGGACTTACGTGTAGGTTCTAATAGGTAGACTTATTGTCCAATAGGTGCTATAATAATTAATGACTTTTTTTTTTATCAAACACTATTAAAAAAGTCACTAATTATTGATTTTCAGCGTCGGTTTGAAAATCTTATCACAAAAATGTCACTAATTATAAATTTTCGCGACAGTTAAAAAAATTATCACAAAAAAACATAATTAATTTTTAACTTTCAACGACAGTTTGAAAAATTCGTCACTAATTGTAAGTTTTAACGACGATTCATAAAAATCGTGAAAAAAGGTCACTTGTCAATTTTTAGCGACATATGTAAAAAATCGTCACAATTTTTTTTAACAACGATTTTACTAAAACTTATTTTCAATAGAATTATATGGGAATTAAGTTTAACTATTAGGACTAACTGGTAGTTTACCACCATAGCAACGTTTGGTTTAATTTTTAAATTAACATTTGGATGAAAGAGTTAAAAAACATGTTTGGTTAATAAATTTTCAAAACTCTTTTCAAAGTTATTTTTTCTCTTTCGTCTCTCCTTCTGTCTTTTTTATTAATAAATAAATCAATCAATCACTTTTTCTCACTGTTCTCTCCACTCTTATTTCTCACATTTAAAAAAGCCGATAAGCCAAAAAAAATCCAATTCCCAAAATAGGCCTCTCTTTTTTTTTTTTTTTTTTTTTTTTTTGAGTCATGTATCTATTCAATTGGGTGTACACAACACCACTATAAAATTTTCAAAAGAGCAAATGAATACTCTTTAGCGTTGTGTCACGGACTGAACGCTTGTCATCCTCTCAAGAAGCCGACTCCACAAGTGGTACTACATAGACTGTGCTTGAATTATTTCCAAGAATCTAACCCAAGTGATGCGATAGGAATTACAAGGTGTTTGGTATAAAACTCGCATTATCAATGAGTCGGTACATGACAGTTGGCACACTAACCATCACATTAATTTTGATAAGTTACATTTTAACTTAATTTAAAACTAAAAATTTGAACCCAAAAAAATCCATACAAAATCTTACCCCAACCCACACATAACCATCACATTAATTTGGACAAGTTGCATTCCCTTTTATTAAAGCAGCTTATCCATCCACATCTTCGAAATTTTCATGACTCGCTCCCTCTTGATCTTTTCTTTATTTATTCTCATTTCTTGTATTTGTATTTTTTAATAAGGTAAATTATTCTCGAGATTATTATAATTTATCTTTTGTATCGATTTAGATCTCATTTGGCAATTTAATCTTTTAGTCTAAAACTCCAAAAGTCACTAAAAAAATCAAAAAGTCAATATTAAAAAGTCAAAGATTCTTTTTTCTATCTACTTTTTGTACATATTTTCATAAAAAAATCAAAAGTCATCCCAAACAATTTTTTTAACCTTATATTTTAGTCAAAAAATAAAAAGTTACTAAAATAACATGTTCTTAAACGAGGCTTTAGTATATATGTATAACGGCTTACAAATAATCAATTTCTAAATTGTTAAAAAATGATCCTAACTAGTTATTAGAAGATCCCAGCCTTCTTGGCAATGGAAGTCCTAGAAACAGTAGGCAACACTGAAACTTTAAAATATCACTCCTAAATTCACTCATAATAACTTGATAACTAGAACATTGAGTTCATTTGCATAATTTTTCCCCCACCATTTCTATTCCTTTTTCATAATAAAAGTTTATGAATACAAAAATCGATCACCCTATCACATAAGGTAAGTCCCACACCCATGTAACTAGGTTGTGTACCGTGTTCTCTTATTAAATGTGGTGGAAGCATAGCAATTGTAGTAAAATTCAGGGTTGTTGATATGCATGTATGAGAGATTGCTGCATCTTGTTCAAGTAGGAGAGATTACCAGAACTCAAATTCTAAAAGATATAGAGGGAAACATTATTTTCATTGTGGCTTGGCTTGGGATTGCTGCAGGGAAAACATAAAAAATTAACAATTGAGGTTTCAACACAATGTTTAAAACTCAAAAAAAAAAAAAGAGCAAAATTTATTTGATAATATATAGCAATCCTCATACATAATAGTTGTAACAAGAAGGTCCCCAAAAAAATATAATACGCAACATTTCTAAATGGACATTTTGATGGGAAACTCAAGCATCGAGTTTATTCATTTATTGGATAAAACTCAATTCCTGGCTCAAAACACACGCATGCAAATGCCACAGTAGCAACAAGAACAATGTACCCTACAACCACTAGATTAATTAGAGGCAGAAGGCACGGTCTAAGAAGTCAATTAGCATTACCTTCGGAGCAGATCGTGATGCCAATGATGAAAAGAGTTCTCTTGGATGCTTTCCCGTGATTGTTTCTAGTGCTATCACCCCAAAGCTATAACCATCACACTTTTCAGTCACAACCATGGTATAGGTAACTTCTGCACAATCAAAAAGTCAATGAAATAAATCACAGACTTCACTTTCTCTTTAAATAAGTTAATGAAATGTGATTCCTAAAGTGTTTTTATTTATCATGAATAATTGAGTTAGAGAAAAATAATTACTATTATTTAAACAATTTAGCTCAATTTTTCCCACTTTATTAAAATTAAAAATAATAATAATACCTATAAAGGAAAAAGTACTTTTGCTACCTGGAGCAATATGTCCATAAGTTCTTGCAATTATGGTTTGATTCGATGAATTCGGATATAGCAATCTTGTAGTGCCAAAGTTGAAACAAAAGCCTCCAATTTAGAGTTCAATAGAATATTGTTGCTTGATATGTCTCGGTGACCAATAGGTGGATTGCAATCATGATGCAACTAGGATAGAGCATGTGCTATTGCTTTAACAGTCTTCACCCTTTGAGTCTATGTACTCGTACACCAAAACATGCATCTGTTGTGCAAACAGAACTTGTAAAGCTTCACTATGTTTGTGTGCTATATATTAGTTAACATTTGCGCCTCATTTTTGAAACTCTTGTCGAAAGCGGGCTCTTCGGCTTCCAAACGATGAAGTTTCTTCAAGCACTACAACATTTTCTTAGTTTAGTGACATTTGAAAGCACCACAAAACTATTCTTTTAATGACATTTTTTAGTCTTGTGGCATTTTAAACAAGTGCCATTTATACTCGTGCCACGATAGATACTAGTGGCACCTCAGTGACACTTGCAAGTGCCACTACACCATCATGGCTAAAGACTTTCAATGACACTTTGATGTCATGATAGACACTATTTCTGACACTATCAAGCGCTATTATGAGACACGATGACAGTAGCTCCAATACACAGAATAATAATAATAGCTGCCATGTATACGAATACTGCTATGAGTACAAAAATAGAATAAACAAAGGACAGTATCTTACTCATAATTGATCATGTGATATGGATTTTGTTGCTCTAAAATAATGGAGGATCTCTTTATGCAATGCATCCTCAGATCAAAACTCAATAGGCTTTTGAACAATATTGTTGGTGTGGACTATTGAGAGAGCAATTGAATGACTTTAAGCACAAGTCCAAACCACCCAGATTTGGACACTCGACCTTTGATTTTTCACAAAAAAAAATACTGAAAATTAATGGGCATAACGTCTTATTGATGAATCTCTCAACTTTGATTGTTAAATAAAGATTAAAAAAATAAAATAAAAATAAAAAAGTGAGAAGAAATAAATATATATAAAAAAAAAGGCAAAAGGAAGGTTGTACACCACATGTATACGACAGCAGATTCCAGATAGGAAAATGTTGCGGGAATAGCAATGTTTCGGTGCCATTTTCAACTTGTGCACCTGTAACATGCCTGGGAAGTACCCGCGCACGTTAAATAGTTTGGACTCCCGAGATTTCTTTGATCTAGTCTGACGAGTGCAATGTGAAACGTAGATGAGAGTCCAGATTTGGCAACTTTTATTGAAAATCCATTTTATTGCAATTTTGTCAAAAATGGACTGCGTCATCAGATCTCAGAGTCGCCACCTAATATTTTGGGAAATTAGGAAACCCATGACTCATGCCAAGGCTACTGTTCATCATAACCAAAGTTGTCTCGGTTCAGAACTTTAGGTATGAGAAGGGAAGGTCATTAATTGAGCACCCCCGCCCACTCGATCAAAAGATCGGCCTTTACTAAACCATGATATGAATTTTATTTACTTTATAAGTTCATATTCTGATTATTTAATAAATCCTAAAAAAATTACTATGTGAAGCATACAAGTATAGACTATGTCACTCACTTTGGAACAACTTGATTTCATGTAGTTTTGAAAGAGTTTTGAAGATGTATAACCCAAATAAATTGAGTTTACAAACATGAAAATCAACATCATTTCAAATTAAGCGACACAACCTCCATCCACTGGAATTCATAGAGTTATATCACATAAGCAAATAGCCTCATGGTAGAATGCTAAACATAGTAAGAAGAACACACACAAACAGGATGCTAAAGCATAAAAACTTACATGTTTGATGTCCCGCGAACAAGCTACAAAACAAAATTAGTAAAACATACATAATCTTATATACAAAATCCTAATGCAATTCACTCATGAGATGTGACTAAAGATTCGGCTTCTAAGATATGACATGTGAATCACCTCAAGAAGATGAGATAGCGCACATAATCACATAGGAATTGATTAAATCCACAAATGCAAAATTAGCCGAATCAAGATGCATGAAACATGGATGCAAAGCATGGATATAATGAAACACAAAATATGATGCATATTGACAGATAAAGAAAGCAAGTAAAAGAACGGGATAGAAAGAAGCGGGATGGGGAATTATTACAACACTTGAAAGAATAATTATAAACCAAATTAGAGAGGGATGAGGAGAATATTACATCAAAATAAAAACCTCGCAAAACACTCAAAATAAAAATAAATAAAATAAAAGCTTCATATTCCTTGGAACCGTTGGCGGAAATTGGTCAACATTGGGAGATTACGCCATCTTGTCCGAAAGAAGCTAACTGACCGGCCAAATAGGTCGGCCGGCCGGCCAACTAGGCCGAGCAAAACCTGTCTTGTTGCGAAACCAATAAAAAGAAAAAATAAGAAATATGTAGATGGCTTAACTAATCACTACCGGTTAGATTAAAAACAAGGAAACAAATATAAAATAAAAAAAGGCGCAAACTTACAACAAAACTAACTTGAACCTAAAACAAGAAAACAAATATAAGATAAAACAAGCAAGATTACAAGAAAACTAATATGAGACTAATACAAGAAAAATATAAGCTAGGAGATGCAAGATTACAACATAATTACTATGAAACTAAAACAAAAAAAGCAAATATGAGGTAGAACATGCAAGATTACAACAAAACTAACATGAACCTAAAACAAAAAGCAAATATGAGGTAGAACATGCAAGATTACAACAAAACTAATATAAAATTAAAGCAAGCGAATAAAAATAAATAAATAATTATGAGCTAAACAAACTACTTGGATTACAACAACACACTATGAAATATAAAGTAAGAAAATAAATATGAGATAAACAAACCACTTGGATTATAACAAAACACTATGAAATAAGAAGTAAGAAAATAATATGAGTTAGAAAATATAGAAAACAATGAAAGACTAGAAATTTACCTTCCAAAGAAAGATTAAACTTCTTGATTTCCAAACTTCTTTTTGATCACCCTCAAGTTTAGGAAATGTGTTCTCAATCCTCAATTTGAAAACTTGGAGTCCTTGCTAAAATGATGACTTGGAGGTGTATGTGGGGAAAAATTATTATCTCTCTTGTTTTTGCTCACTTTTACCAACACCCACTCTTCCTCTTGATCAAAGCTAATGAAATTCAAGTATTTCAGAATTTTTGGAGGAGTTTTGGATGTAGAAAAGATGGAATTTCGGTTTGTATGGAAGGTGTGGGGACATAATTTTTGAATGACAACACGTGGCCGATGTGACATCGAAGTGTCAGCTGAGGTGTCACGTATCTTGGTCATGACACCGAGATGATCTCGGCTAGGCCGAGGTTATCTGCGAAGAAACCAGAATCCGGGATAAGCGGATAAGGGACAAGAGTCTTAGAATGGGAGAGGACTTCAGTTTAGGTAAAGATAGGACTCTTAGAGAGTTTATCCAAATCCTACTGGGAGTCCAAGATTAGCAGTAATCCTAAGTCCATTGAAGCTAGGCTTCTATTGGGACTAGGTTTGTGTTGGCTATAAAAGGGAAGCACCCTCATGGGTCTAAGGTATACTTTTTATGCTTTGAATAGTGAGTTAAGCACTTTTGCTATCTTTGAGAGATAACTGACTTGATCGTCGGAGTGCCCCCGGGTGGACGAACCACCGTCGGAATCTCTTCTTTTTGTGACAGGTCGTTCGGGCTTAATCTATTCTACCAGTGTTCTCCAGTTGAGTGCTTGATTGGCAGTGTGGTTGGAAATTGACACACACAATTTGGCGCCGTCTGTGAGAAAGAAAGGAGAATAGATGGCCAACGACGGACAGAAAGAGAAGGTTGGGAATGACACCCCTACTGGGAGAGAGAAATACATTGACCTTGACGTCGAAGAAGACAACTGCAACGAAGAGACAAGTGATAAGAATCACGGAGGAAAGGACGTCGGCCAGGAGGGCGGCGTACCGAAGAAATTAGACCGGAGCGAGTATTATAACGAGGACGACCTCGAGGTATGGAAAGATAGATGCTTACGAAGGGACGACGAGATGAAGGAAATGGCGAACAAATTGGCGGACCTGCAAACGGTTGTCAATTTCATGATGCAGAACAACGTCATGCAGCCACTGTTCCCGCTACAAGAAACGCCGATTCCAGCGGCCAAGAAAGATGCCCAGAAAGGGGGGCAGAAGACAGTTCTTGCAGTCCCTCAGCATGACAAGGCAAAGGGGCATTCTCTCCGGCCTTCATGGGAGGTCGGGCATGGAGAATCAAAGAGGGCTGGAGAATGATGCTTCAGAGTTGGAATTTACAAGCTAAGATTAGTTTAACACTTGTTGAAATTTAAATTTACAAGTTGAAGTTAAACCGAGGTCATGTTTAACACTTGTTGAAATTTTAAATTTACAAGTTGAAGTTAAACCGAGGTCATGTTTAACACTTGTTGAAATTTAAATTTACAAATTGAAGTTAAACTGAGGACTGGTTTTAACACTTGTTGAAATTTTGTGAAAAATTTACAAGTTGAAGTTAAACCGAGGTTATATTAAAGGAAGATTGGTTTAAACACTTGTTGAAATTTTTGAGAAAAATTTACAAGTTAAGCCAAAGTTATGTTGAAAGAAGTATCTACATACTTGCCGAGATTAGCATATTACCAAGATTTGGAAAATAGTGATGGACAGAGCAAACTTAGCCGACGTGCTAAATGGAAGAAACCTTATAGGTTCCATCACCTCAGGATGCCGAGGTAATAGAACCTAGGGGGCAGTTGTAGGGACATAATTTTTGAATGACAACACGTGGCCGAGGTGACACCGAAGTGTTAGCCGAGGTGTCACATGTCTTGGTCATGACTCCGAAACGATCTCGGCTAGGCCGAGGTTATCTGCGACGAAACTGGAATCCCAGATAAGCGGATAAGGAACAAGAGTCCTAGAATGTGAGAGGACTTCAGTTTGGGTAAGATAGGACTCTTAGAGAGTTTATCTCAATCCTACTGGGAGTCTAAGATTAGCAGTAATCCTAAGTCCATTGAAGCTAGGCTTCTACTGGGATTAGGTTTGTGTTGGCTATAAAAGGGAGGCACCCTCATGGGTCTAAGGTATGCTTTTTATGCTCTGAATAGTGAGTTAAGCACTTTTGCTATCTTTGAGAGATAACTGACTTGATCATCGGAGTGCCCCCGGATGGACGAACCACCGCCGGAATCTTCTTTTTGTGACAGGTCGTTCAGGCTTAATCTATTTTGCCAGTGTTCTCCAGCTGAGTACTTGATTGGCAGTGTGGTCAGAAATTGACACACACAAAAGGTATGGGGTGTATATGAAAGATATGAGTATTTTTAGCTTAAAAACTCATTTTTCTCTCTTTTTTCACTCTTTTTTCTTCAATTTCGTGGTGTTCTCTCTCTCTTACAATATGATCATTCTATTTAGGCAATGAGGGAGAGTGAAGGTCAAAAAGAAGGTGGGAGGCAAGAATGTGATAGGAGAGGTGAATTTTCAAAGTGGTTGCATGGGATATTCTTTTATGGATGCAAACAAAACCTATTTTTGACGATGGGGGATGATTATGTATGTATTTGGTGATATATGGGTTGGCAAATGGGGTAGAGGAGTGTCCCACACACAAGAAAAAAAATGCAAAAATAATTTGCCTGCTGGTTTGAAATGGTTAAATATTATTTGAGGGGAAATATAACACGAGGAAAAGTTTTGGTAGAGTGGTTAATGTGTTGGGTATTAAGTGGTAGGTTAGGGTTCAAACCCCTTCCAAGCAATCCTTAAATTCATTTTTTCTTTGGTAAAGACAAGTCAGCGCCACGTTATCAGCAAGGACGAATCCAGTCATGCCACGTCAGCATCCCAGTCAGCATTAATGGAATATTCTGCATATGGACATAATATTCCTTGACTAAACAGAATATTCCCTCACATAACAGAATATTTCCTGAGTCAGTGCCACGTTATCAGCAAGGACGAATCCAGTTATGCCACGTCAGCATCCCAGTCAGCATTGATGGAATATTCTGCATATGGACAGAATATTCCTTGACTGAACAAAATATTCCCTCACATAACAGAATATTTCCTGAGTTTTGAAAATTACAATTTGGCCCAGAAGTTTCAAATAATTGTGTTGTAACCTAGATTTCGGGAGAATTTTTCAGTGAGGCCCCCGGAAGTGCAGCGAAAGTTGATCCTAGCTAAACGAACCATTCTAGACGCAACCGTGATGTCAGAATATGCCTTTGGAAAGGTAATTTGTGGCTGTTTAGGGTTGGAAACAGGGCTCAAATTCTAAGTTTTCTTATTGAGGATTCTGTGAGAAACATTTTCTTGTTTTCATCATCGGGTAATCAAAAGAAAGCACCCAAGTCTTAGGGCTGGTCAAAATGGGGTGTCTATAGTACCCCAATTTTATTTACCAAAACTGTTGGGGATCCAAGATCCCGTCCAAGACCTTCCAGAAATCATACCAATCAGAAAAACACACACACCTAAGGAGATACCATATTTAACGTGGTTCGGCCTCAATGTCTATATCCACGGGAGAGTAAGCGGTTATCACTACAACAATGGAGATATTATAGAAAGATTATAATAGAGGAGGAGCTCACACCATACTCACTCACCTACTCACCCGTCTCCCTCTCTCACACCGAGAGAGATGGTCTCTCTGCCTCACATCTCTCACTCTCTTTTGGTTTTTCTCTCTCTCTCTCTCTCTTAAGCTCCCCATCCTCACCTCATTTATACACAAATAAAAGGTGTTTTGATTGGTCACCACCTATCCCTTCCACTTGCTTCATTCACTAGCTAGTAGGGTAGGTGGAGTGGAAGAGCCACCTTCAAGGTAATGAAGGAAATGATCACACCTCACATGGGGTGATCTCGAACAAATCACCCCCTCAACCCATGTGAGGTGATCCAGTGCATACACTGCTGCTAATCTTGTCACGCTCAAATTTCAACATAGTCTGCATCTCCTCATTGAGACGTTTGCATCCCCTGAAGCTAGAGATAACACACCAGAGACACAAGAGGAAGAGGGAATCCTACATCATCAACTCAACTCACACCACTCTCTGATTTAGAAAGAGCCTTTGCTCCTATCTCCCACAGATCTTTTCCACGCTTCTTGTCTCAGATGTCTTCACTTGCTACGCTTGAACTTGCGTAACCAAGATATCCTGCACCCCCTGATTGGATGCCTTGCACTCCCTTGAGTACTTAGTGACATTGCAGTTCCTTTCTGGAATGACACTAACCTTCCATGTATCACAATACACGGCTGGAGCAACAGAAAACACTCTCTGTTTTCCAAACAACAAGCTTTGCCTGGTTAACTTCCTCTATCTTCTTTGCTCAGAGCTTTTCCTCTGAACTATCAGTCTCTGCCCTCTGCACTCCTGAACGACTTCCTAGCATTCCCATACGCTCATCATTTGTGCCTTTGCAATCCCTGATTTGCTGTTCAGTAGATTGATGGTTGACAGTAGCTTCATTTGTCAAAGCATCGTCAGCTATGTAATTCCTTGCATAGTGCTCGCATCCATGGCTTCTGGTCTCTCTGCGTCGAGCTCGCCTAAGAGATCTGCATCAACTCTATCCTCCACTGCTATGGAACTAAAGAAACCACCATAGAGAAAAGAGACTTGCCACACCTTGGCATGTACTTGTAACATGCTCGGGAGGGTACCCGCGCGCGTTAAACAGTTCGGACTCCCGAGATCTCTTTGATCTAGTCTCACGAGTGCAATGTGAAACGTAGATGAGAGTCCAGATTTGGCAACTTTTATTAAAAAATCATTTTATTGCAATTTTGTCAAAAATGGACTGCGTCATCAGATCTCAGAGTCGCCACCTAATATTTTGGGAAATTAGGAAACCCATGACTCCGTGCCAAGGCCACTGTTCGTCGTAACCAAGGATGCTTGGCTCGGAACCTTAGGTATGAGAGGGGAAGGTCAATAATGAGCACCCCGCTCACCCGATCAAAAGATCGGCCTCTACTAAACCATGATATGAATTTTATTTTCTTTATATGTTTATGTTCTGATTATTTTAGTAAATCCTAAAATTTACTATGTGAAGCATACAAGTATAGACTAGTTTGCTCAAATTAGAACAATTCAACTTCATGTTTGTTTTCGAAAAGGGTTTGAACTTGCCACTTGACAAAGTGGGCTTAAAGTTTGTGAATTTGCCACTGCAAAGTGGGCTTAAAACGTACATTTATTGAATTATTCCAATTCAAACAACAAGCCTTAATTCACAGGCATTCATACAGTTATATCAAGTAAACAAGTAGCCTCATGGTAAAATGCTTACACATAGTAAGAAAAACACACACAAATGGGATGCTAAAGCATAAAAACTCACAGATTGACCGACATCCCTCGAACAACTACAAAACAAAGTTAGTAAAATATGCATGATCTTATATACAGAATCCTAATGCAATTCACTTATGAGATGCAGCTAAAAATTCGGCTTATAAGATATGACATGTGAAACATTGCAAAAGATAGCGCACAAAATCATGGGATAATCAATTAAAGTATAAATATGCAAATTTAGCCGAATCTTAAGCATGGAGCATGGATGTAAAGCAGGGATATGCATGGCATGCTAGATATATACATAAGTACATATAGGGAAAGCGATTAAAGAATGGGATAGATAAGAAGCGGGGTGGGGAGATTATACAACACTTTAAATATTACATATCCAAATAAGGGAGAGAGGAGAGAATAATAACAAAATAAAATAAAACCTCACAAAACACTCAAAATAAAAATAAAATAAAGAACTTCATCACTGGCACAAAGATCCATATGTCTTAAATCTCTTAGGCCTGCACACCTCAGCCCATGTCAATTCATCTTCAATGGAGGGCCCCACCTCACTGAACGTCAACGTATGATCTCAAATGATTTTATAATTCCACACTAGCAAAGAATTTGCCCAAATTCATATAACCAGCCCATGTAGCCAAACTCAATACCAGCCCATGATTTAATAAAATTACAGTGGGCCCATTCACCGCATTTGCCACTCAACAGCATATATGATAATATGCACAAACCTCAAACCTTCCAAATGAGATTGATCCAGAATGTAATGAATCTGCCTAAAAACTAAATGGTTCATCGATTTCACCAGCCATGACCAGACAACTCGAGAGCTTCAATCGCACATTCCTCAATTATTTGCAACAAATCAACATTCCAGACCACCCACTCCAACACACAATCAATCACCAAAAACACTTCTCCAAACAATGAAACTACAAAAATTCTAACCAATTAGCAGCACATCATCAACAACTCCATTGTAGCCTCCATCACACAACACTACTATAAATCATCACAGAGAGAGAGAGAGAGAGAGAGAGAGAGAGAGACTGGTTCGGTGGTGCTCATCAAAGAGAGCGTGAGAGAGTGAGCCTGAGATAGTGTGTGTTGTCTCCCCCATCTTTCCTGTGTGTGTTCTTTTTAGAGAGAGAGGGAGCGAGAGAGCCAGCGCTGTGTATGGTGTATATGTGTGTTATCTCGACTGTGTGTAATGCCCTCCCTCTAAACTGTGTGTGTCGTGCCTCCTGTGTATAGGTGTGCCGTGTGTATGGGACTGCCCAGAGGGAGAGAGAGGTGGGTGTCTCGCTAGAGAGAGAAAAGTTGGTGGTGTCTGTGTCTCTAATGTGTGTGTTTAGTCTGGGCCTGCCTGTGTCCAGTATGTATCGTGCATGGAGTCTCTGGAGAAAGCTGAGAGGAAGGAGTTGTCATCTCTGGTGTGTGTATGGTCTGCTGTCTTGTATGAGTGTGGTGGGTGTGTATGTGAGAGACCCAGCTAGAGAGAGGTGAGAGAGAGCTGTGTGTGTGTGCATGTTTTCAACTAAAAAAAAATGCATGTCCAAGTCCCTCTCCGTGTGTGTGTCTTGGGAGAGAGAGAGAGATGAAGTTGGGTTGGTTTTTTCTCTAGAGAGAGAGAGTTTGTAAGACCCAAAAATTCTCTCCCAAAATCCCCCCTTTTGTTGGTGGTGTGTTGAGTCTCAATTATAGAGAGAGAGCCATCACCCATGCATGTCGGTAAGATGAGAGAGACCCAAATTGGAGAGAGAGTGCCCCTCATCAGTGTATCCCTCAATCATTCAAGAGAGTGAAGTGTTTGTTATGTATCTCCTCCCCACCCACTCTCACCTGCTCTCTTCTTTTTATCAATCTTCTCCCCCTACTTTGAACCCCACCCACCGAATTAACATACATAAAGCAAATCAACTCCTCTTCTTTCTACAAAAATATTCCCTATGTCTCTCTTTTGAAAATCATTGTCCACCACCACCCCCCCCTTTTTTTTTTCTTTTAGCTGTCTACTCTCTCCACCATAATAATTCTCCACCCACTCTTCTACCCAAAACACAACCCATCATTCTGACCATTTTTTTTATTTTTATTTTTCATTTTCTATTTTTTTATTTTTCATTTTATTTTTCATTTTTTTTTATTTTCTATTTTTCAAAATTAGCTAAAATGTACCACTTTATGTAACACCACCTAAAAATATGTACACACATAAAATTATAAAATACTACAAATTAATAATTTGGCTAAAATGGGTGAGGTTTGGGATTAAAACTTCAATCTGATTTTTTTGATATTTTCTGCTGAAAAATTCATAAAATGACATATTCCAATTTATATCATGGGGTGTTCAAAAGAAAGTGCCCAAGTCTTAGGGTCGGTCAAATTGGGGTGTCTACAGTTGCCCCTCTTTAACAGAGGTCAAAGTCATTTCATGACGTGGGTGAATGTCAAAGTCTCGAAGACGACCCTTTTGACAAGGCCGTAAGACTTGGGCAAACAAACAAGACGCAAATGTAAGTGGTTGAACCCGAAGGTTGCCTACGTATCCCTTTGCAAGGAATCAAACCAGCGTAGTTCAGGGGCAAGATGCTAATGATATGCTGGAAGATTGTGAGAACTGGACTTATACGCTACGCGAAGCCGATTATTTTTGAAAAACTTATGATCATGCAAGAGAGGAAAGACCTCAACCAAGAGAAATCAACATCCTAACACGTCTCACGCGAAAGGAGGAAAGATGGTGTAAACAACAGGCGCACCTGATGCTTTTAACCGAGTGAATCAACAACCTAACACATCTCACGCGAAAGGAGGAAATATGGTCTAAACAACAGGCGCACCTGATGTTTTTAACCGAGTGAATCAACAACCTAACGCGTTTCACGCGAAAGGAGGAAGGATGGTGCAAACATCAGGCGCACCTGATGTTTCTAACCAAGTAAAACAACAACCTAATGCGTTTCACGCGAAAGGAGGAAGGATGGTGTAAACATCAGGCGCACCTGATGTTTTTAACCGATTTGGGTGGTGTAAACAGACAGGTGCACCTGCTGTTTTTAACCGATTTGTAATCCAAACGCGTTTCACGTGAGAGGAGGAAGGATGGTGTAAACATCAGGTGCACCTGATGTTTAACCGATTTGCAATCCAAACGCGTTTCACGCGAGAGGAGGAATGGTGGTGTAAACAGACAGGCGCACTTGACTGTTTTTAACCGATTTGCAATCCAAACGTGTTTCACGCGAGAGGAGGAAGGATGGTGTAAACATCAGGCGCACCTGATGTTTTAACCGATTTGGGTGGTGTAAACAGACAGGCGCACCTGCTGTTTTTAACCGATTTGCAATCCAAACGCGTTTCACGCGAGAGGAGGAAGGGTGGTGTAAACAGACAGGCGCACCTGACTGTGTTTAACCGATTTGCAATCCAAACGCGTTTCACGCGAGAGGAGGAAGGGTGGTGTAAACAGACAGGCGCACCTGCTGTTTTTAACCGAGTGAATCAACAACCTAACGCGTCTCACGCGAGAGGAGAAGGGGTGGTGTAAACAGACAGGCGCACCTGACTGTTTTTAACCGATTTGGGTTGTGTAAACAGACAGGCGCACCTGCTGTTGTTAACCGGGGTGGTGTAAACAGACAGGCGCACTTGACTGTATTTTAACCGGGGTGGTGTAAATAGACAGGCGCACCTGACTGTATTTTAACCGGGGTAGTATAAACAGACAGGCTCACCTAACTGTATTTTAACCGGGGTGGTGTAAACAGACAGGCGCACCTGACTGTATTTTAACTGGGGTGGTGTAAACAGACAGGCTCACCTGACTGTATTTTAACCGGGGTGGTGTAAACAGACAGGCGCACCTGACTGTATTTTAACCGATTTTGGTGGTGTAAACAGACAGGCTCACCTGACTGTATTTTAACCGGGGTGGTGTAAACAAACAGGCGCACCTGACTGTATTTAAACCGGGGTGGTATAAACAGACAGGCGCACCTGACTGTATTTTAATCGGGGTGGTGTAAATAGACTGGCTCACCTGACTGTATTTTAACCGGGGTGGTGTAAACAGACAGGCGCACCTGACTGTATTTTAACCGGGGTTTTGATAATTGGACTTATACGCTACGCGAAGCCGATTTGGGTAATTCATGATTTGTGCAATGCAATGCAATGTCATGAAGTGATGATAAAGCTATGAAGATGGCAACATGGGTGGCAAGCTTTGTGTAAAACACACGAAGCAAGCCACATTCCTACCTGGCTATGTTTGCAACTTTCCCTATTCTCCAACAGGGTGACAGACTAGGTTGGTTCAGTTTCCAGAGTTGAGGCGCATACAAGCTATCTCAACCTATGGGGCTGCCATATAGATTTCAAGCCGGGGATACACCCCTGGGTATTTAAACCAGACTTTAGTCTCGGAAATCCCGAACCTTTTGCGTTCTAGGAATCACCATTCGAACTCTAGTTTCCACCATCTCAATTGATCTCCTAGGAACTCATTACAAACATAGTCAGGTGACTATACCAGATCGATTGAAGTCGTTCGGGCACGACAAACACCAAAGGAATTGCACCTCTAAAGGATTTAAGGTCTCCTAGACCATGAAAGTCGTTTGGGCACGACAAACACCAAAGGACTTGCACCTTCAGAGGATTTAAGGTCTCCTAGACCCGAAAAAGAACAACAAGCACACTTGCTGTTTTTAACCAATTGAATGGCCACGGATGCCGCTTTACTTCCTGATCATATTCACAACTTTCCCTATTCTCCAACGAGGTGACAGACTAGGTTGGTTCAGTATCCAGAATTGAAGCGCATACATGCTACCTCAACCTATGGGGCTGCCATACAGATTTCAAGCCGGGGATACACCCCTGGGTATTTAAACCAGACTTTAGTCTCGGAAATCCTAAACCTTTTGCATTCTAGGCCTTGGCCATTTGAAGTCTAGTTTTCACTGTCGCAGTTGATCTCCTAGGAACTCATTGCAAACACAACCAATATAATACACAAATATTTACATATAAATACACACATATATGTACATATGGTATACACATATGCATATACAGACAATATACAGACAGATATATACACAGACATATACAGTATATATACAGGTATATACGACACAGACATATACGGACCTATACACAAACATATACGGATATATACACAGATGGAGAATATTCCGTTTGCAACCGTCAGCGGGAAGATGCCGTTACTGAGAAGGCATATTCCGTTTGCTGACGTCAGCACACGTACGCAAAACACGCAAAAAGAAAGGAAAAACACAAAATGCATGGATGTGGAGATATGGGGTTTCGAACCCCTAACCTTAGGCCTGGTCTTCGAGTCCTCGACCACTGAACCACGCCACTCTTGTGACAAGATATGCAAACAAATATATATACATATACAAGACATATATACACAAAATCAAAACAAAAACAAAGCAACATTTGTTGTGGGTTCGAACCCCTGACCTCAGGCTTAGGCTCTCCGAATCCTCAACCCACTAAGCCAAACCACTGAACCTAAGCCACACCTGTGACCCAAATGTTCAAACAAATATATATATTACATAGCTATACAATACATATACATATATATATATATATATACAACTTTCCTGCCTCTCTTTCTGTTTTTGTCTTACTCTCTTTCTTCATCTTCTTCGAGCGTTGTGTCTAGCGCGTGATTTCAACAATCGCGGCGCCTGATCGACAGGCTATCCAATCCTGCCCCGATTGTCAATGATCGTCTCGAGCCTTCCTCCATCTTTTTCTTCTTCTTTGGCTTCATCCTCTTTTTAAGTTGAGGCTTGCGAAAGAGAGAGGCAGAGCAAAAGCCTGCAAACTTTCTCTGCCACCACTCTGCAACCTCTTTCTTTTGCATTACTCTTCTCTGCCATGGCCTCTTCACAGGGTTCTCTCACTCTTTTTCCAGACCTAAACGAGTCTACGATAGAGATGACCAATTCCGACTCCTCTGGACCTCAACCACGGGCTCCTCCTCCTTCTCCTGTTTTCAACTTTCTAGCGATGTCAGTTGAACAAATCATGGCGGCACAGTCTGACATCGAAGCAAACTCGTATACGCTAAGGTCATGTGTGGAGACCGTGACAGCGGTCTCCAACTTGTCCCGTCGACTGCAGAACAGGACGTGTGAAGTACATCAGTTACATGCACAACTCTCCCTTCTTCAACGTATGTACAAAGACGCTCGAGTAGAAATTAGTGCGCTGAAAAAGCAGAACAAAGAGCTGAAACGACTGACAACCTCCGTGACTCGATTCAGAGTTTCTTCGCACAACCAATTTGATGGCCGGCGAGGAATAATCTCTTTTGGAAGCTCTGCCAAGGCCGAGGCAGAGTCTTCAAAAGCTTCGAAGGAGTAAAGATGAAGCGAGGCAGCTGATGGAAAAGTTAGGCAATGAAGCTATGTACAAATGAAGCTTTTGTTGTAATCTTCGCCGCCGAGCTATTGCCGGAAAACTAAGAAAATGCTACTCTCTCTTTTTGCTTTTTTGTCTTTTTTTTTTTTTTTGTTTTTTGTTTTGTTTTATGTCTCTGTGATCGGGGATGTCCTCCCCTGACTGCAATAAAATCAGTTTAGTTTTTGCACATCAATGGCGTGACTGGCATATCACTTTGAATTTGAAAACATTTTTTGTTTGATTGAATTTGAGAGTGATTGAATTTTGAACTCTGAATTGAACATTGATTCTATACTGACCTGAATCAAAGAATGACTTAACGAAACAAGAACGAAGCAAAACGATCCAAACACACTTATATACACTGACTGGTATGAATACGCTGACTGGTATAAATATACTGACTGTTATGAAAGGAACACCCTTATATATACTGACTGGTATGAATACCCTGATTGGTATGAATACACTGACTGGTATGAATACACACTTATATACACTGACTGGTATGAATACCTTGACTGGTATGAATACACACTTATATATACTGAATAGTTGACTCGAGCGGTGGAGAAGACAGAATCTCTAACTCGACTATGCCCCTAGTTCATTGCCTTGACCCTTTTTTGTCTCTTGATTTTTTGTAAACATGTTTTGATCAACATGAGAGTTAGATTAGCATACTTATTCCATTTTCTGTTTCAAATCATGTAAGCTAAACTGTGAGCACTGAAAATTTTCCCTTTTTAAATCCAAAGAATGGTCCAAGTTTTGCAAAAATGGAATAATTTTCGAGAAAAATTAGTCAGCTTCATTCAAATTAATCAAAATTTATTTTTGCAAATGGCCACTACTCAACTAACATGGAATCAATCATTGAGGTGCATAGCCCAAGCCAAATAATCAATTGGTTTTGTAGCAACGATGATAACCGAACTGAGCCGATCCAAATCGAATGAAACCGAGCAGAACTGGACCGAACCGAACCACCGAACTGAACCGAACCAAGTTGAATCGAAACCAACTGAACTGAGCAGAACGAAGATACACCAATCAAACACGGATAGGACAACTAAGTCGACTAAAGATACACTAATCAAACATGGACAAAATGAATGAGTTGAAAAATTATTGGGCCGAACTTCAAGATGAAGCTACCTACGTATCCCAAAGATAGGAATCAGGCCATCGTAGTTTGGGCCAAGGTTCACTCAGGTATTGACACTCTCTTTTTGTACTCTAACTTTTGCTAAAGCCGCCCTTTCGGGTTTTCAACCTTGCGAGCTTCTTTTTTTTTTTTTTTAAAATTTTTTTTTCATCATTTTTTTTCATCATTTTTATTTTTTGTTTTTCTGCTCTAACTTTTGCCTAGGTCGCCCTTCCGGGTTTTTCGCCCAGCGAGCCTCTCAAGGGTTTCAGTTTATCTTGTCCATGTTGATTGGGTGTGAGATCTCTAAGTCATCAAAATCTATAATAATGACTGCTACACTTGACCAGGAGATATGATGATGTAGGGACTAGGCTACTTGGGTCTGAATTTGCCCCTAGTGTAGTGGATAGGAACTCGACTGTCCTTCAATAATAAAATTCATTCTCTCAAATTCTGGGTTTGCCTTTCTGGGCGGTCTTCATTAGGAAACGATTCAGTTTTAACTCTTTGATCACATCCAACCTTTTGCCCCTAGTTCAAGGGCTGCTTCAAATCTAAATCACATCCAACCTTCTTGCCCCTAGTTCAAGGGTTGCTTTCAATCTGAATCCCAGGCCCTACATAGTTCTGGCTAAGGTTCACTCGGGTATTGACACTCTCCTTTTACGCTCTAACTTTTGCCAAAGCCGCCCTTTCGGGTTTTCAACCTTGCGAGCTTTCTTTTTTTCTTTTTTTTTTTTTTTTTGTGCTCTAACTTTTGCCGGAGTCGCCCTTCCGGGTTTTCAACCCAGCGAGCCTCTCAAGGGTGGTACCTTATTGCCCCTAGTTCAAGGGCTGCCTCCATTTCAGTAATGCAAGCCTCACATTTTTGCCCCTAGTTCAAGGACTGTTTCAAATCGAAATCACATTCTCTGCCCTGAGTTCAAGGTCTGTTTCTAATCTGGATCACATCATTACCCCTAGTTCAAGGGCTATTTCCAATCTAAATCATATTCGACCTTATTGCCCCTAGTTGAAGGGTTGCCTCCATTTGAATCACATCATGGCCCCTAGTTCAAGGGCTATTTCAAATTCGGCTACGCAGGCCTTACACTTTGATTGATCATTGAATACTTCGAATCAAGGTTTGAAAGCTAAGGAGCTAAGGAGGTTGGACCTCGAGTCAAGAGGGATCCTATGCTGTATAATCAATTCCAGGCATGGCTTCGTAGGACCACGCAAAAATAGTTTTTGAAATCTTTTCACAAAGTGACTAATCACTCGTACTTTTACGAAGATAAGATAGAACCAATTTGGACCAAGCTAGGATCCTTCTCAGTACCCACATTAACAAAAATGATTTTATTCATCAAAGGCTTAGCACACCTCTCTTCCTCTCAGTTGATCAAAGTTTGCAAATCCCGAGGAAATTCTTCCTCTTCGTTTTTATCAGAGTTTTGGAAAAAGTTTTGAAAAATTTTGGTCAATGCGATGAATTAAGGCACAGAGAAGTAGGCAGACTCTATGGCATTTTGTTTTTTTTGTTTTTCTGTTTATTGAAAAGAAACTATGACTCAGCAATGACAACATACTCAAAAGAAAATGACAAAGAGGACCTAGACAGGACAGAAATGTCTAGGTTAGTACTATCGAAATCAACAGACTCTGACTCATTAGGCTGACTCGAGTCTGATCCCAACTTTAAAAACTTGGTGGAATCAAACTTAGACTCAATACTCAGTTCAGAACTCAGAATAAAACCATTCTCAATTTTGCTAGTCAAAGTGTGAGCCAGCCACAACATTCAAAATAAAGCTCGTGCAATCAACAGGTGGTCACTCCCCAATTACAGAAACAAAATGGAACTTCCAATTATGCCCTCACTAAAAACACACTGAACCCCACAAACTGAAATGCCTGAACCACTCACTTGAATTTGAGAACCCCTGTATAGATCGAATACATTGCACATAACACATAGCAGGAAAGAGAACAAACACCCCTATAGAGGGTAGGGTTATCCTGTCCTAGCTTGAAATGATCTAGGGTTTCACTATTAAGACAAGTGGTATCACACATCCTAGAAATGAGAGAGCATCCTGTTCTAAGTTTGAAAGGTACTATAGTTCACTATATGTACAAGGTTGACTCTACTCTAAGGGTTAAAGTCAAGGTGACGTTACCAAAGAGTCCTTTGGGTCATAACCAATGAAGATCTTAGGAACTCAGAAGAGTCAATATTAGCCTCTCTTCAAAGTCTGAGAACTTTCAGATCTCAAAAGATTATAACACAAGGCTTCCAAAGTAACGTAGAGATAGGTGTAGTGTCACAAAAAGTGTGCCTGTGCTCCCACCAGCATCTGGGCAACACAGGGACTTTAAGTGCACCAATGCATGCAATGCAATAAACATATAATTGAAAATAAAAGTCATATTATGGAGTTCGAGTCAAGGTTTCATAAAATCTCCAGCAGAGTCGCCAGAAACTGTAACATGCTCGGGAGGGTACCCGCGCGCGTTAAACAGTTCGGACTCCCGAGATCTCTTTGATCTAGTCTCACGAGTGCAATGTGAAACGTAGATGAGAGTCCAGATTTGGCAACTTTTATTAAAAAAAATCATTTTATTGCAATTTTGTCAAAAATGGACTGCATCATCAGATCTCAGAGTCGCCACCTAATATTTTGGGAAATTAGGAAACCCATGACTCCGTGCCAAGGCCATTGTTCATCGTAACCAAGGATGCTTGGCTCGGAACCTTAGGTATGAGAGGGGAATGTCAATAATGAGCACCCCCGCTCACCCGATCAAAAGATCGGCCTCTACTAAACCATGATATGAATTTTATTTTCTTTATATGTTTATGTTCTGATTATTTTAGTAAATCCTAAAATTTACTATGTGAAGCATACAAGTATAGACTAGTTTGCTCAAATTGGAACAATTCAATTTCATGTTTGTTTTTCGAAAAGGGTTTGAATTTGCCACTTGATAAAGTGGACTTAAAGTTTGTGAATTTGCCACTGCAAAGTGGGCTTAAAACGTACATTTATTGAATTATTCCAATTCAAACAACAAGCTTTCATTCACAGGCATTCATACAGTTATATCAAGTAAACAAGTAGCCTCATGGTAAAATGCTTACACATAGCAAGAAAAACACACACAAATGGGATGCTAAAGCATAAAAACTCACAGATTGACCGACGTCCCTCGAACAACTACAAAACAAAGTTAGTAAAATATGCATGATCTTATATACAGAATCCTAATGCAATTCACTTATGAGATGCAGCTAAAGATTCGGCTTCTAAGATATGACATGTGAAACATTGCAAAAGATAGCGCACAAAATCATGGGATAATTAATTAACGTATAAATATGCAAATTTAGCCGAATCTTAAGCATGGAGCATGGATGTAAAGCAGGGATATGCATGGCATGCTAGATATATACATATGTACATGTAGGGAAAGCGATTAAAGAATGGGATAGATAAGAAGCGGGGTGGGGAGATTATACAACACTTTAAATATTACATATCCAAATAAGGGAGAGAGGAGAGAATAATAACAAAATAAAATAAAACCTCACAAAACACTCAAAATAAAAATAAAATAAAGAACTTCATCACTGGCACAAAGATCCATATGTCTTCAATCTCTTAGGCCTGCACACCTCAGCCCATGTCAATTCATCTTCAATGGAGGGCCCCACCTCACTGAACGTCAACGTATGATCTCAAATGATTATATAATTCCACACTAGCAAAGAATTTGCCCAAATTCATATAACCAGCCCATGTAGCCAAACTCAATACCAGCCTATGATTTAATAAAATTACAGTGGGCCCATTTACTCCATTTGCCACTCAACAGCATATATGATAATATGCACAAACCTCAAACCTTCCAAATGAGATTGATCCAGAATGTAATGAATCTGTCTAAAAACTAAATGGTTCTTCGATTTCACCAGCCATGACCAGACAACTCGAGAGCTTCAATAGCACATTCCTCAATTATTTGCAACAAATCAACATTCCAGACCACCCACTCCAACACACAATCAATCACCAAAAACATTTCTCCAAACAATGAAACTACAAAAATTCTAACCAATTAGCAGCACATCATCAACAACTCCATTGTAGCCTCCATCACACAACACTGTTGTAAATCATCTACAGAGAGAGAGAGAGAGAGAGAGACTGGTTCGGTGGTGCTCATCAAAGAGAGCGTGAGAGAGTGAGCTTGAGATAGTGTTGTTGTCTCCCCCATCTTTCCCGTGTGTGTTCTTTTTAGAGAGAGAGGGAGCGAGAGAGCCAGCGCTGTGTATGGTGTGTATGTGTGTTATCTCGACTGTGTGTAATGCCCTCCCTCTAAACTGTGTGTGTCGTGCCTCCTGTGTATAGGTGTGCCGTGTGTATGGGACTGCCCAGAGGGAGAGAGAGGTGGGTGTCTCTCTAGAGAGAGAAAAGTTGGTGGTGTCTGTGTCTCTAATGTATGTGTTCAGTCTGGGTCTGCCTGTGTCCAGTATGTATCATGCATGGAGTCTCTGGAGAGAGCCGAGAGGAAGGAGTTGTCATCTCTGGTGTGTGTATGGTCTGCTATCTTGTATGAGTGTGGTGGGTGTGCATGTGAGAGACCCAGCTAGAGAGAGGTGAAAGAGAGCCGTGTGTGTGTGCATGTTTTCAACTAAAAAAAAATGCATGTCCAAGTCCCTCTCCGTGTGTGTGTCTTGGGAGAGAGAGAGAGATGAAGTTGGGTTGGTTTTTTCTCTAGAGAGAGAGAGCTTGTAAGACCCAAAAATTCTCTCCCAAAATCCCCCCATTTTTTTGGTGGTGTGTTGAGTCTCAATTATAGAGAGAGAGCCATCACCCATGCATGTCGGTAAGATGAGAGAGACCCAAATTGGAGAGAGAGTGCCCCTCATCAGTGTATCCCTCAATCATTCAAGAGAGTGAAGTGTTTGTTGTGTATCTCCTCCCCACCCACTCTCACCTGCTCTCTTCTTTTTTTCAATCTTCTCCCCCTACTTTGAACCCCACCCACCGAATTAACATACATAAAGCAAATCAACTCCTCTTCTTTCTACAAAAATATTCCCTATGTCTCTCTTTTGAAAATCATTGTCCACCACCACCCCCTTTTTTTTTTTTTTTTCCTTTTAGCTGTCTACTCTCTCCACCATAATAATTCTCCACCCACTCTTCTACCCAAAACACAACCCATCATTTTGACCATTTTTTTTATTTTTATTTTTCATTTTCTATTTTTTTATTTTTCATTTTTTTTATTTTCTATTTTTCAAAATTAGCTAAAATGTACCACTTTACATAACACCACCTAAAAATATGTACACACATAAAATTATAAAATACTACAAATTAATAATTTGGCTAAAATGGGTGAGGTTTGAGATTAAAACTTCAATCTGATTTTTTTGATATTTTATGCTGAGAAATTCATAAAATGACATATTCCAATTTACATCATGGGGTGTTCAAAAGAAAGTGCCCAAGTCTTAGGGCCGGTCAAAATGGGGTGTCTACAGTACTCTTGCGTCTTATCTGCCTCAATTTATCTGTCTGGAGGTTTCTATGAACTTTCAACAACCCGTTGCTGCACATTCTTCACGCACCTCTGTACGACGCTCTAGTGTACCCTTGCACTGCTGCACGTCTGCATTTGTGCTTATGGGCATAGTATGCTTCTCTGCAAGTATTGTTCTACATGTCCACATATCACTAGCACCTACTCGTATACAGTAGCTCCAACAGCCACAGCATTTCCTTGAGCTTGTACTTGTTGCCAAATCATTTATCCGTCGATGAATGGTCTTCTCTTCTGATTGAACCAGATCTTCCAATGAACTTCGGAGATAATCATCTCTGTTATCCTCTGATCGCTCTTAACCAATTCTAATCTCCCTCGATTTGCCATTTGATTAAGCCTGATCTCCTTTGGTCTCCAATGATCTATCTCGATCTGTATCCGGTTGTCCAATCTGGTCAGAATCTACCCATTCTAACCTCTTCAGTGAATTCGTAGCGTTCCACAATATCCGACAACTTTCCTTTGACTATTAAGATGACAAACTCTCATGTTTTGACAATCTTTAAAAATTGTTCAGAATTTCACTATTCTGACCTCGCGATTGCGTCCGGTACAGTCCGTTTAGTTATGACCAACCTTCGCTGCACTTCCGGGAACCTCACTGAAAAAATTTTCCTAAAAAACTGGGGCAAAATTGCAAATTTTCCAAACACCTGAGACCAAACTGTAATTTCACAAACTATAGGGGCCAAAATGAAAATTTTCAAAAATTTAGTGACCAAATTGTATTTTTTGAAAAATTCAGGGACCTTATTGCAATTTACCAAATTTCCAGGGGCCAAATTATAATTTTCAAAAGTTTAGGGAATATTCTGTTCTAACAGAATATTCCATCCATTACACCTGACGCCGTCTGCCACGGGTTATCGCAGACATCACCATCCGTTACGCTAACATCATCTCGTGGGACCCTCCTGTGTCGGGTGACCAGCCAATTGACCCATTGACGTCATCTGGATCGAATTCTCCTGGGTTGGGTCGGATCTTGGTGACTCACCCGTCTTCTGATGTCACTCTTGCATCAGCGGTGTATCATCCTTCATTTCAAAAAATAATTCTCAAGACGCAGCTGGAGGGTTTCGAACCCCTGACCAAGGACACAAACCACAGCACCTACTCCACTGTGCCAATGCCACTCCTTGTGTTTGTTATCTCTCAAATTATATTTAAACACTTTGGCTTTGGTGAAAGGTCTTCAACCTCTCGCTGCGCGTGTGGCACGTGTCCGAGAGTGGTCCTCACTCTCCATTTTCAGAGGGCGCGTGAGATCCACCCTAGTCTCCGTTTGGGCTCTTTCTTCTAGGTTTGGATTCCTCTCGTTGAGACGTTCCTCCTGGTATGCTCAAAACTCGATTTCAAGCAACTTGATTTCTGGGCCATTTCGGAAAAACACACTGTTTTTTCACCACCTCGCTCTGATACCACTTGTTGGGGATTTGGGATCCCGCCCAAGACCTTCCAGAAATCATACCAATCAGAAAAACACACACACCCAAGGGGATACCATATTTAACGTGGTTCGGCCTCAATGCCTACGTCCACGGGAGAGTAACCGGTTATAACTATAATAATGGAGATATTACAGAAAGATTACAATAGAGGAGGAGCTCACACCATTCTCACACACCCACTCACCCGTCTCCCTCTCTCACACCGAGAAAGACAGTCCCTCTGCCTCACATCTCTCACTCTCTTTTGGTTTGCTCTCTCTCTTAAGCTCCTCCTCCTCACCTTATTTATACAAAAATAAGAAGTGTTTTGATTGGTCACCACCTACCCCTTCCACTAGCTTCATCCACTAGCTAGTGGGGTAGGTGGAGTGGGAGAGTCACCTTCAAGGTAATGGAGGAAATGATCACACTTCACATGGAGTGATCTCCAACAAGAACAATATAAAAGACGGAATTCTCTATTTCAAATTGATTTTGACTATGTTGTCCAAACCTGTGGAGCCTACACAAGTCTTATTTCAATGATTCAAACTGTTTATTTGTAGTGCCATTCATGTATATCATCTATGAAAAAAATTAGGCCGATCTAATAATCATAATTTTTTCATTTTATTGCGATTGTTTCTGAAAAAAAAAATTAGATGGTCTATTTAAAAAAAAACACACTTGTGATCCATTTCTTTGCAGACACATGCAATAAAATAAAAAGATTACGATTATTTGATCGATCTAATTTTTTTCATAAAATTCTGATTTTCATACTAAACATTTTCATTAAAATCCCAGCTTAGTTCCACTTTTGATTGTCCTAAAAAAAAGTAACATGTGACATACATACCGAATATTGTTAGTCTCATTAACATGATGTAGATGAAAGGATAATATTACAATTTAACACAATTGAAAGTGAAGCGATTAAATTTTAATTAATCCTTTTTTTAATGGGAAACTAACATGATCAGATGACTAAAAACATTATTTTGGTAATGGAATTTAAATTAGTTATCCGTAAGGTTATAACAAGCTCCCCTTTGTCTACGGAGTGCATGAAAAATTTCAAATGCACATATCATTATCCTTGAAATAACAAAAACATTAGAAAAAAATAAAATGAAAATTACATTCACCATGAAATGGCTGATCGCCTACACAAATAAAATGATAATGATTGAATAGAGTTAAATTAGTTCAAACGATAGAGATAAGATGATGAATTTAATATAATTGTGATTGTAGGATCATGATGCAAAAAAAAGGGGGCAGATATAGTGGACATGACAGGAACAGCGATGGACGAAGGATGAGTGACGACGAAGCTTCCACGGACCTCCGATTCTGACAAGCGACAATTTCTTCTTCTTCATCAACTTCGTTTGGCTTCGTTTCGATCTCCTTCACTTGTCACACTGATAATTATTCACTAATTTCGGGTATGGACACATGGTATTTCATAATATTATGATTGGTGAAAAATGTGGATACGTGGGATATTGTATTGGGTGATTGAGAAACATGAAGGGACATATTAAAGGATGATTGGTTAGGGAGTATAAACATATCATATTCCAGAAATATTGAATAATTTCTCCCGATAAGGGTCTCATTTTGCTTTATAATTTGTAAATGTTTTGTATTTTACACTTTTGTCCTCACTTAAAGTTTTCAAGTTTTTGTTTTCACCCTAATCTCATTTTAAATTAAAAAAGAATAAACATGAAATTTAAAATATTTTTTTTTGTATATTACTAATTAACTTGACGTAAAATTTAATATTTGATAAAATTTAATTTGAAATTATTTTTAAAATTTTTTAGTGTAAATAATTTGGAGTTACAAATCATTATAATTTTGAGGTGTAAATTACTGAAATTTCGAAAATATGAAGTACTCAACTGATGATAATGTTCTAAAGATGGATTTCCCAACATTTGCAACCAGAATCCTTTGCGGTTATTCTGTGCAAAAGGGGATGTTATGAATCTCAGAGATAATGTACCTCCTGAATCAACATAAGCTTATAATGTGAAAATCCGAACTTCAAAATGAACCTTAGATTGAATAGTTATGAGTATTTTGTGAAAATTTCTATGTTCATATTATTTTCATGGGTTAGAACATACATTTGATGGTTCAATTTGCCTTGACTAAACAAGGAGTTCGAGAAGGAGTATACTTGATACTCCAATTGTCAAGGTCAATTGGAGAACATTCTTTTCATTGTAGTGTGAGTTTGCGTAGGGAAAATATAAGAAATTTGTATGCTATGTTTAAATTTTCTATTTGAGTAGGGATTTGTAGAGGAGAAAGAAAATAGGAGGGAAATGTGAAAAAAAAATAATCAGTTTGGTTTGGTTTTTAAAAATTATTTTTAGATGAGTTTTTGTTTATTTTTAGTGATTTTATTATTATATTTTAATCATTTTTTATTCTTTTAGATGCAACTAATCAAGATTCATCTAAAAAGTAAAATAAATTGACTAAAATATTTTAAAATATCACTAAAAATAAATGAAAATTTGAACAAAAATATATTTTTGTTCCGATTATTATTTGTTTTTAGTAGGAGTGCAACTTGGCCGGGCTCAACTCGAGCAACCCGAACTCAACCCGAGCAACCCGAACTCAACCCGAATTTTTTTAAGACTTGGACAAAATATTTTCAAATTCGGTATAGACTTGGACAAAAATTCAACGGCCCGAATTAAATTTGGGCGGGCATGGGTAAAGACGTCAAACAACCCGAGCAACCTGAAACCCGAATTATACATATATAAATATATAAAAATATTAAACATATATATAAATTATTAGCCATTACAAGATATTAAAATAATTTAGATTATTAAATCATATTGAATATATATTATATATACAAATAACGTAAAATCTTACTTTTTTTATTTTCATTCATAAATTGTAAATACTACTATAGCGGTATCTCTCTTACATTATATAAATTATTTGTTTTGATGGTATTAATGATTTTCTATATAAAAAAATGTAAATAGAGTTAAATTTTAATAATTTAATAATGTAGCTGCAAAAAAAAAAAATGAAATTTATTTACAATTCGGGCAACACGGGCAATTCGGGTTTAACTCGGGTTGGGCTTGGGCAGGCAACCTCGGGTTACAATTCGGGCCTAAGCAGATCTCAGCACAACTCGAGCTGGGCTTGGACAACCTCCCAACCTGACCAAATCCGCTCGAGTTGCACCCCTAGTTTCTACTAAATTTTTAAAAAATTTTAGTTAATTTTTTTAAAATTTTTTTAATACATTTAATCCTAATATATCTAAAAAGTTTTAAAAAAAATTAACTAAAATATGAAACAGTTCAATAAAGACAAACGAAAATCCATTTAAAAATAATTTCTGAAAGTGTAATCCAAAAAAAAGTTTTTTTTTTCCTTTTTCTTCTCACATTATAGCTTTAGATTGATTTTTTTTTTTCCTCCACACATTCCTACTAAAAATCAAGATCCAGACACAATTTTAAGCAGTTAAGGTTTCAACAATATGCGACTTGAAAAACAGTAGGTGAAATTCAAATGGTGATACACAGCAGGTGCCATACATAACAGTTATAACACCCAAAACTAATAAAAAAACAGAGTAATGCTACACTTACCATTTCTTTATACCACCATTTGTGTACCACCCTGTGTGTTAATTAGCACATCATTTGATATAAACATAAGAGGTGGAACCCATTACACCAATGATGAGTTAACACATAAGGTGGTACATGAAAAGTGGTATAAAAAAATGCTACGTGTAACATCATTGAAAAAGATACTTACGATACTCGACATTTCAAAAAAAAACATTTCTTGATGAGAAATTCATGCATGGACTTTATTCCTTTATTCGTGTAAAATCCATTTCTAGATTCAATAGCTGTTGTAGTAAAATTGCATGAAAAGGTGTAGCTGAAGTCTTCTTGCAAACAAGCAATGCTTGAGATACGAATAGCATTGTTTGACGAGATCTTGGCTCAGAATGCACACATGCAAATGCCAACGCAACAGCTAGAACAATGTCCCTTACACCTGTTGGATTAGTTGAATGCGGAAGGCATGAGTCTAAGACATCGCTTAGCATTATTTTTTGAGCAGACGATGATGCCAATGATGAGAGGAGTTCTCCTAGATGCTTTCCCATGATTGTTTCTAGTGCAACTACCCAAAGTTATAAACATCAGATTTTTCAGTCACAACCATAGTGTAGGCAAGTTCTGCACAAACAAAAAGATCAATGAAAGAAACTCTATATTTTCACTTCCTATTTTAAAGCAAGTTCATAGAACAACATAGTTTTCCTATTGATTAGTCTTATTGTTTTCTCAAACTTGTTTTTTCAGGACTACAATGCGAAGCTTTCTGATTTTGGACTTGCGAAGACAGCACAGAAGGAGATAAGACCCATGTGTCTACACAAATAATGGGGACATGTGGCTATGCTGCCCAGAGTATGTCATGACAGGTCAGCATGGTTAAATTATATGTTCATTATTTATTTTGGATATATTTGAAATCCCATCTGTATCTGTGCTCTGTCTCCTTCTGGTTCTTGCATCCTAGTTCAAGGGATTTCTGGACTGGATTTATGACATTCTATTGTTTCCTTTATAAGAAGGCATTACTTGAATGTAGAATACTCCATGTGACTCTTTTTAGGCACATTTCTCCGAGTTTCATTAATTTGCTATGCCAACTTAGTTTCCAAATAAGGTTTCATCTTGAAATTCCTTATTTGTTTCCCCTTTTGAAATGGTGAATAATATTTACTTTGAATCATATGATATGGTTGATGGTTTGAGGACAAACTGAAAATACTTGAATATGTGTATAGAAACACAAAATTTGATGTAAGAATGAATTATATATGGGGCTGCGAATGAACCTGCCTGAGCCAAGTAAAATACTAGGTTGTTCCGGATTGGCTTGACAAAGATGCAATGGCGTTTGAGCTTTGCTTGAACTTAGGTGAGCTAGGCCTGGTTTCCAATAAAGAAAATTCTTCTGTGAATATTCACATGATTACAGCCAGAAAACTAGAAAAATGAGCAGATCAATGCACTGGTGAACAAAGATCTTATTCTTGTCATAATTTATACATATTTTCATTTAGTATGGAAAAACCTAGAAGAAGCATGAATTATAAGTTACCATATAGTTTCCGTATTTGTTTTGATTCTGATTTTTAATTTACCTTACGTCAACAACAATGATGTAAGCATTGGATTATGAAATTGTGGTAATGGCTGTCTCTACTTGATTGATGAAACTTAGTTATATAGTTTGATATATATGGACACACTTAAATGTGACACTACAATTTGGATGTGGAATGCTTTTCCCAAACTGCAGACACTTAGGTTATGGCTATATATATGTTATGTATATGCTCTAGGGAATGTTTGTGTTTGGCATGTTTAAAAGAACAGCAGCGATTTATATATATCATCCATTCTATGGCAGGACATCTGACATCAAAGAGTGATGTCTACCGCTTTGGGGTTGTTTTACTTGAAATGTTGACTGGCTGACGATCCATGGACAAAAGCCGACCAAATGGAGAGCATAACTTAGTAGAATGGGCACGACCATATCTTGGAGATAGGAGAAAGTTCTGTGAACTAATAGATCCTCGCCTTAAAGGTCACTTCTCAATAAAGGGTGCTCATAAAGCAGCTCAGTTGGCTTCTCGTTGCCTTACCCGTGATCCAAAAGCCAAACCTCTGATGAGTGAAGTTATTGAACATCTGAAGCCTTTACCCAACCGCAGGGACATGGCCTTTTCCTCATCCTACTTCCAGGCTATGCAGGCTGAACGAGCTGGGATTATTAACCCATATACTAGAAATGGCACTAAACAGCAGACAAGAGTGTTACCAAAAAATGGGCAACCAGCCTGCAGCCCCTCCCTACCAAACGGCCAATATGCTTCTCCATATCACCATAATTATCCTCATCGCTCACCAAAACCTAGTATCAGACAACCAGAACCTTGAGTTCATGTGCATCATTTTCCCCCATCTCCCTTCCTTTTTCACATGTTCTCTGACAATGAATGGAATCAGTTTGAGCAGCACAAAATTGCAGAATTGGGTCTTGAAGTTAATACTGGTTCGTTTTTCAAAGAGGTTAGAGGTTTGTGGGTTTTGCCTTTTGGTGCAGCATGGGTTGGTTAGAAAGTTCTGAGAGGATCATGAAGCCACTCTTGTGTGTGGCTTTATAGATTGATTTGAACTTAAACAGACTCAAACTTCAGATGTTCCTGCATTGTGCCTTTGTTTAATTTTAATTTTAATTTTTATTTTATAGAAGAGAACTCCTAAATGAAGGCTGTTTACTATTATGCTTGCATTTTAATCTGTCATGGTTGAGCCACATGCATGGAGATTGCTGGAACTTTTCCGATCCTAAATTCCTGTGAGTCTTACTCCCAGTGCAACTGCACTTGTACAAATGTGTGCGTGTCACTAGATGGAGTGATGATACATGTCCTCTGTAAAGGTGGAAATTTGAAACAGAAATTTTCATGCATTAGTGAAGTATGGTCAAATGATGATAATGTTCTAAAGATGGATTTCCCAACATTTGCAACCGGGACCCTTTGTGTTTATTCTATGTGAAAGGGACGTTAAGAATTCCTAGAGATAATGCACTTCCTGAATAGACACAAGCTTAGATACATAATATGAATATCTGAACTTCAAAATCTGCGGGGGAACATTCTTTTCATTGTGGTACAAGTTTGCTACGGGGAAAATATAAGAAATTTATGCAATGTTTAGAGTTTTTATTTGAGTATGGATTTGTGGAAGACCAAAAAAAAGGGAAAAAGGGGCCATTTTTTTTTTTACCACTAGTTAAAGTCAAGATTCAAACACAATCTTAAGCAGTTAGAGGTTTCAACACTAGCAACTTGGAAAAAAGTAGGTGAAAAATTCATATGTAAATAATAGTTATAACACCCAAGACCCATAAGAAAATGATAATCAACATTTCAAAAGGGGTATTTTTATTCCGATGAGAAATGCATGCATCGACTTTATTCCTTTATTTGTGTAAAATCCACTTCTGGATTCAATAGCTGTCGTAGTGAAATTGTACGAAAAGGTGTTGCCAAAGTCTTCTTGCATACAAGCAACTCTTGAGATACGCATAGCATTGTTGGACGAGATCTCGGCTCAGAACGCACACATGCAAGTGCCACAATAGCAACTAGAACAATGTTCCTTACAACCACTGGATTAGTTGGATGCGGAATGCGCGAGTCTAAGACATCAGTTAGCATTAAGTTTTGTGAAGACGGCGATGCTAATGATGAGAGGAGTTCTCCCGGATGCCTTCCCATGATTGTTTCTAGTGCTACTACCCCAAAGCTATAAACATCACACTTTTCAGTCACAACCATTGTGTAGGCAAGTTCTGCACAAACAAAAAGATTAATGAAAGAAATTCTATATTTTCACTTTCTATTTTGAAGCAAGTTAATGACAAATAATTATGTGAAATATTATCTATCATTGACTTTAGGATAAAAAATTGTTAGCCACTAAATATGTATGTCACTAAAAAAAAATTAGACCAAAATTTTTTTTTCCTGCTTTTTATTGAAAAAATAAATACGTATAAAGGAAAAATATTGTTGTTACCTGGGGCAATATATCCGTAAGTCCCTGCAATTATGGTTTGATTCGATGAATCGGGATATAACAATCTAGCAATGCCAAAGTCACCAATGAAAGCCTCCATTTCAGAGTTCAACAGAATGTTGTTTGTCGATATGTCCCGATGAACAATAGGTGGGGTGCAATCATGATGCAGGTAGGATAGAGCATGTGCTATTGATTTAACGATGTTTACCCTCTGAGTCCATCCTAATTCAACAGCTTCGACCTCAAATCTCAGGGCACAAAACAAGCTTCCCCTTTCCATGTACTCAAACACCAAGAACATGCATCTATTGTGCAAACAGAACCCATAAAGCTTCACTATGTTTCGGTGCCGTATGTTAGTTAACATTTGCACCTCATTTCTAAAACTCTTGTCAAAAGCAGGCTCCTCTGCTTCGAAACGATGGAGTTTCTTCAAGGCAACTACTTTGCCACTCGGCAATTGAGCTCTATACACGCTGCCATAACCGCCAGTTCCAATGCAATATCTGATGTCAAAGTCATTTGTTGCTTTGATGATATCTTCATATGCAATTCTTCCATCATAATTCCATATCGAGCAAATATCCCCATTTTTCATTGCTCTTTCCTTAGCTTCTTTTTTATGGGTCTTGCGACAACGAAAACACGCAAATGCAAGTAAACCAATGAAAACTGTGATAAGGAGAGAAATGAGGAGAGTACGCATCACTATTCTTTTCTTGGAAGAATTTATGGCTTGACAGCAGGTAGTCTTGTTAATTGCTTGTGATGGGGCTGGTGAATGAGCTTGTGATGGGGCTGGTGAATGAGCTTGTGATAGGGCTTGTGATGGGGCTGGTGAAGGAGCTTGTGATGGGGGTGGACAATCATATCCATATTGTGGGATTTGACGGTTGAGAGGATTGTATGACAAGTCAAGACCGTTTATGGAGTAAACACTGCATGGGACTTCGCCAGAGAGATTATTGTGGGAGAGATTTAAGTATTGTAATTGTGACAAACATGCAAATGTGGTTGGGATAGGCCCGCTAAGAAAATTATGAGAGAGGTCCAGATACTGAAACCAGTTGGGAGCTTTGATTGGTGGTAGTTGGCCTGAAAGTTGGTTTGATGACAAATCGAGATGTCCAAGGTTGGATAAAAGCCCAAGTTCAGCGGGTATGGTGTCATTAACTTGATTTGAAGATGCATCAAAAAAGTTCAAGTTAATCAACTTACCTATTGAAGATGGGATCTTACCTGTAAGGAGGTTATGGCTAAGGTCCAAGTGTGCCAATTGCATCAAATCTCCTTTCTCCAGAAGGATGGAATCATTGAATCGATTTGAAGAAAGATTTAGACCGGTCAGATTAATAAATTGACTAACAAATGAAGGGATTGGACCACTAAGAATGTTATCACCCATAGACATATAAACCAAGTTCTTTAGCATTCCTATTTCTTGAGGGATGGAACCGTTGAGTCGATTTGAAGAAAGATGGAGATATGTCAGATTGGTCAAATGACCAATAGATGAAGGGATTGGACCAGTGATATTAGTATAATATATGTAAAGTTCTACTAGTTGGGTGAGGTTTCCCAGGGTATGAGGTAGTAAACCTTCAAGATTTTTGTCGTTTGAGAGGTCAAGGTAGGTGAGCTTTGACAGAGTACCAATTTCCTCGGGGATGCTTCCAGTTAAGTTGCAGTCATTGAGAGCGAGAACTTCAAGGTTTGGGAAGGAAGTCCAATCCATGTTTTCAAGCTTTCGGTGGGGGGAAGAATAATAAGAAGAATAATAAGAATAATAATAAGAACAAGGAGCATAATAAGGGAAACAAGGAGAAGAAGAATTAGGAGAAAGGACAATCTGAACGACACTTCCTGCCTGATTACAAACGATGCTTTCGAATAGGCAATGATTTGCAGAAGAAAAGTTTCCCCACCATCGGCTATTGAGTAGAGCTTTGGCCTCTAACGATGATAATGATGATGAATTCACAGTTGCTGACACTAAGAAAATATTATTAGTAGCCGCAATGCACAGTGCTACGAGTACAGCAGAATAAAAAGAAGAAAACGATACGTTATTTTTACTCATAATTGATGTATGTATGGGTCTTTGTAGCTCTGAAATAATGGGAGCATGTATGCAATGCAATGCATACTCAGATCTAGCAGGCTTTTTAAAAATATTGATGTCAGACTCACGATATTGACCCAGGCACAGGGAGTCAGTGAAGCCAGAGAGTCTTTGTAACTATTTCAGTCTTCCTCTCTCGGCGTTATTGTGGCGAAAATTATACCAACTTTCCTTCTAGCTTCCTCAATGTCGAAATCATGATCCATGACTTGAGAGAGCCATTGAATGAATTAGGGACATATCAAACAGTCCACATTCATTTAACCTTGCTTGGGCACAGCTTTTGATTTTTCAAACTCAATGATTTGGTAATTAATTAGAATATCTGAGATAACTCTCCCTCATATATTTTTTAAGCATCAACTAATCATCTCATTTACATATTATTAAACCTAAAAAATAAATTTATATATCATTTTTAAAACATCAACGTTTTCTGTACATAAATTGCACTTTTCTATTCATAACAATTTTCTTGACAAATTTTAGGTGAAGTTTTTCTTCAACCCCTAGGAGGGGCACACTAACCATCACATTAATTTGGACAAGTTGCATTTCAGTCTCCAACCCGAAAGTCATCCTAATTATGGAATTTGCTTTCTTATTATCTTTTACTGGACAATGGAAATAATGTAAACTACCACTGTCAATTTTTATTTTAAGACTAGTTTTGTTTCGGATAAATTACACTTTTTTTTTCCTTTACGTTGGGCTACTTATTTACTTTAGCCCTAAAAACCTTTTTTTTTCTCACTTTAGAGTAAATTTGAATGAAGGACAAAGTGAATTTTTACTCCAAAAAGTAAATTTACTCTGTTGGCATGGAGTAAATTTTTTACTCCAAAACTGTTTTACTTTTAAAAAATTTATCAATCTATATACTTTTTTTTCTCTGATTTTGATTGAAGGTATACGGACTGAATACGGATTTCATCAGGGATGCTTGACCAAATACAAAGTAAAATCCAACGGCCCAGATTTATCGACCCTTCTTCTTGGCTTTTGATTTATTACAATAAATAAATAATGTGCTTAACATATTATTGACGATTCTCTATAAGTAAGCAATCTGCTTATATAGAGTGATTAGTCATTCATATCTCAACTCTAATGCATTATTACTTATATATATATATATATATATGTAAAAACGTAGCTGTTATTTTTCATAGTTAGGATGATTTTTTTGTAAAAAACTTTTTGTTTAGTATTTAACGTGACACAATTACAATTATTAGTGTAATAAGTCTTACGTTACTAAAATGAAATAGGTCCCATTTTATCAAAAACAACGCTCAGTGTGTGCAGAATTTTTAAATTTTTTTTATTTTTATTTTAAAGCTCCAGTATCAATTTCAAAAGTTGAGTATAGAGGACTCCCATGCCACTTGAACCAATAGAGAGAAAGGCCTATTTTAACAATTAGGAAAAAAAAATTTATTCAGCTTGCTTGGTTCCAATTTTTTAAAAACACTTTTTAGAAAATTTTACTTTCTTATTTTTCGTGTTTTTTTTTTTACTAATTTTTTAATATTTTAAGTATTTTTTTTGCTTTTTAGATACACCTAACATAAATGCACTTAAAAAGTAAAAAAATTGTAAAAAAAATCTTTTAAAAATTCACTAAATACCAAAAATATTTAAAAAAAATACAAGAATTCAGAACATTTTTTTTTATATTTTTATATATTTATTAATTTTTTAAAATATTTTTTCACAATTTTTTTTTACTTTTTAGATACATCTAAGTAGCGTGCATCTAAAAAAGTAAAAAAAAATGTTTAAAATTTTAAAAATATTTACTAAAAACAAAAAAACAAGAAAACTAAAAAACTCAGTTTTCAAAAAACTTAATCCAAAAAACGCAAACCAAACACACTGATTAGTTTATTGATTTATTTGAGTTATATCACCTCTCTATTTTTTTATATAATTTTTAAAACAAAAGTCAAAAAAAATAAAAAAAAAAATTGACTTTTTCCTACTTCCAAAATAGGCCAAAGTGAACAAGAGAAAAGCTAGTCCACTTTCATGCTTACTTTCATGCTATGCAGAAGTCAATCAACGTATCAACGACGGAATGACTTTTCCACAACGTATCAACGACGGAGGGGTGTTTTGGGAAGGGAAAAAAAGTTAGCTTTTAACTTTTTACTCGTTTTGAATCACATCACCTTTTATATTTTTTAGGGGCATGCACCAATAAATCCCAAATTTGTATCTTGTAACCCATTTGGTCCTATGAATTTTCTTATGAACCGTTAGGTCCTATCCCAATGTTAATGACCATTGAACATCATCGACATCAAATCATCAACATCAAACATCATCAAACATTAAACATTAAACATCATCATCAACATTAAACAATAAACATAATCAAACATTAAACATTAAACATTAAACATTAAACATTATTCATTATCAACATCAAATATCAGACATAAAACATTATTCTTCAACATTAAACATTATACATCATCATAAAACATTAAACATCGTCATCAACATTAAACATTAAACATCATCAATCATTAAACATTAAACATTATTCATTATCAACATCAAACATCAGACATCAGACAATGTTGAAATTACTAGATCGGATCCGACTAGATTCAACATTGTGCTCATCGTACATGTGCTCATCGTACAAAAATTGTGAAAAATTACAGATCTGCGTCAGCCTCTTCATCATATATGTTTCATCAAAGCATCAATCTTCATCAAAACTGGGAAATAGATCCCTCCTTCATCAAGTCAAAAAAATTACACATCTGTTTCAGAAACTGGAAAATTTTTCCTATTTTTACACATCGCACTAACACAACTGGGAAACTGGGAAACTGGGAAATCTTCATCAACATTGAACATCAATCTTCATCAAAATGAGGAAGGAGGGATCTTAAACTGGGTAATTTTTCAATCTTCATCAAAACTGGGAACAAACATTTGTTTCATCAAGTCATCAATCTTCATCAAAGCATCAAAGCAGCTTGAATCAAAACAAGTAGGGGTGAGCAGCGGATATACCGATCCGCCAAAACCGACCGAACCAAACCGATCCGCTGCATTTTGGACGGATGCGTGATGTCGAGCGGACGGTTGCGGATTGATTTTCTCCAATCCGCCAATTTGGCGGACGGATGGCGGATTTGAAATTTCTTTGGCCGCAACCGAACCGCCAAACCGCCAAACTGCGAGCACCCTTAGTAATTTATAAGACTTTGTGTTTTCAATTTGTTTAAATATTATGTTTGTGTTTTCAATTGAAAAAAAGTTTAAATATTCTGTTGAAAAAAAGTTTTCAACTTGAATATATTTTTTGAATTGAAAAAAATAAACGTATTATTTATCTATATATTTTTTTTAAATCTAACTCTAAAAATAATAAATAGAAAATATGATATACGCTGGTTGGTTTTTGTTTTTACAAACATATATAGATGTGACAATACAGAGACATACAATCTCTACTACTGCTTTGTTCATGGTTTTGGTGGTTTAAATTGTTATTATATTTTAAGAACCACAGATTGTAATACTTTATGTGGATGAATCATGCTGTGATTGTAATATGTGGATGAGGCATGTAGTGATCGTGATATTCTAAAGTTTTAAACTTTCTTTCTTTAGATAAGGCATACAGTGATTGTAATACTTTTTTAAGTCATTGACTGTAATACTTTCTTTCTTTTTTATTTTATTATTATTTTTTTTGAGGAAGTGCACAAGTTGAATTATGTTAAAAATTTATAAAATTTTAAACCGCCAAACCGATTCGCATCCATCCGACAAACCGCCAATTCGCTCAATCCACATCCGCCGGATTGGCGGACGGATGCGGATTGATTTTCTCCAATCCGCCAATCTGGCGGACGGATGACGGATTAGAGGTTCCATGGCCGCAACCGATCCGCGCCCACCCCTAAAAACAAGCACAACTCCAATCAAGACCAAAAACAGTATATTGGCGGTGGCGTAAGTCAACAAGAGGAGAAGGATCGTGAGAACCGGTAGTACGATGAGCACAAAGTTGAATCGAGTCGGATCCGATCTATGTGACGTGTATCATTGCAGTTTTTTGAAACCCTAGAGTCTTTCAAGAAATCCAAATATGCAGAAGGCAATGGAGGGGATTGATTGCAGGGATCGCGATTGTATTACAGAGGAGAAGATAGAGATTGGGGATTGGGTTCCAGAGAGAGATATATATATATATATATATATATGTGCTGTGTATTGTTGCGAGGCAAAAAACTGGATCGACGGAATTAGAGTTTTTCTCACCAGGATCGATTTCGATTTTTTTGATACAACAAAGTGGCATTTAGGGCTTTTATATATAGATATATATGATCGACATTGATTATATATATATATATATATGATCGTCATTTAGGGCTTTTGAGTTAACATTCGGTTTTTTATTTTATTTTTTAACATTGATCGACATTTAGGGCTTTTATATATATACATATATATATATATATATATATATGTGATCGCGTATCTGTTTGTGTTTTGAATTGTAATCGAGATTGTAGGAGGAATTGATCTAGAAATTGATGATGTTCACATATTTTTTTTTAATGATGTTTTGTTAATGTTGCTAATGTTTTGATGATGTTAATAATGTTGTTGATGTTGCTGATGTAGATAGTGGGACTAAATGGTGCATAAGAAAATTCATAGGACTAAATGGTTCAACTTTCTATCATATAGGATTTACTGGTAATTTTTCCTATTTTTTATTCATAAAAAGATAAAATAGATTAAAAAAGTCAAAAAAATTAACTTTTTACCAATTTTCCAAAACACCACGGAATGACTTTTCCACAATCGACTTAAATCGTACTTGCTTCATGCTTATTTTGTGTGGTAAATTAAAAATTAATTTTTTTATTTTTTTATTTTTTAAATAGAGAAGTGATAAGATTTAAAAAAAAATCAAAAAGTTTACTTTTAACCCAATTGTCAAAATAGGCCTCAACCCCTATGCCATGCATACTTTTGGAGACTTACGTGTAAGTCTTAATAAAGAAGTGATATGACTCAAAGTTAATTTTTTAATTTTTTTTGAAAAAATGTATAAAAAAATAGAGAGATAATGTGACTTAAAAAACCTAAAAAGTTAAAAAGCTGGCTTTTAACCCAGTTGCCAAAAAAGGCTTCAACCCCTATGCTGCCACGCATACTATTTAGTTTTTGGGGACTTACGTGTAGGTTCTAATAGGTAGACTTATTGTCCAATTGGTGCTATAATAATTAATGACTTTTTTATTATCAAACACTATTAAAAAAGTCACTAATTATTAATTTTCAGCGTCGGTTAGAAAATCTTGTCACAAAAATGTCACTAATTATAAATTTTAGCAACAGTTAAAAAAATTGTCGCAAAAAAAGTCATTAATTTTTAACTTTCAATGACAGTTTGAAAAATTCGTCATAAGAAAATATCACTAATTGTAAGTTTTAACGACAATTCATAAAACTCGTGAAAAAAGGTCACTTGTCAATTTTTAGCGACATATGCAAAAAATAGTTTTTTTAAACAATGATTTTACTAAGACTTATTTTTAATAGAATTATATGGGAATTAAGTTTAACTATTAGGACCAACTGATAGTTTACCACCATAGCAACATTTGGTTTAATTTTTAAATTAACATTTGGATGAAAAAGTAAAAAAACATGTTTGGTTAATAAATTTTCAAAGCTCTTTTCAAAGTTATTTTTTCTCTTTCTTCTCTCCTGCTGTCTTTTTTATTAATAAATAAATCAATCAATCACTTTTTCTCACTGCTCTCTCCTCTCTTATTTTCTCACATTCTACATATTTATCAATCAAATTTTCTCTCATACCTATTTATTCAACTACAAAAAAAAAAAAAAATAAAAAAAAATACAAATCATTTTAAAATAATTTTCAAAACTCATAACCAAACAATTTTTTTACTTTTAAAACTCTTTTCAACAACTTATCTTTCAAAATACAACTCAAACTCAAAAAAAAAATTCAAAAACTAAACCAAATGGAGCCCATGTATTTGTGATAGGAGATCAGTGTAATTCACTATGGCCTCTTTTGGGGTAAAAAAAATAAAAAAATAATAATTCAATTTATTGGCTTATTGGCTTATTTGGATCACATCACATTTTTACTTTTTTACACGAGTTTTTTAAAAAAGCCGATAAGCCAAAAAAAATCCACTTCCCAAAATAGGCCTTTTTTTTTTTTTTTTTTTTTGAGTCTGTTGGACAATCTTCATTGTATTTAAATAGTTTAAATTCTATTGTGTACTAAACAACAACCAGAATATAAAGAAATAAAAGAAATGAGAGAATTTGTTTGATTACAAAAATCAAACTAGAAATAAAAATAAATAAATAAAAATAGATTTTATTTTGTTACAAAAACAAAATTAAAAAATTAAAATCTGATCTAAATAAACAATAATAACACCGAAAATAAATTAAATAACTTACTTGATTAATTCTTGAATAATAATCTGATCAAGTCCAGTGTTTGACATTGTGTCTTTAAAACAGATTCATCCTCTCCACGGTGCTTTCAGAATGTGGACGTTTATCTCCCAGGATGAAATAATCAACTACAAACAATAGCAGCACTACAAATTGTTTTCCATACGAACACACTAAGTATTTACACTCTTTCTTACAAGGAAAAATAATAGAATAAATGCAGCAAAATGCAGAGACGAATTTGCAGCAAGGAATGACGAAAATTGTTAATGAAAAACAAATGAGAGACTTGTCTATTTATAGAGAAATTATGGCTGTTGGGTTTGAATTAAACAGGTGCAAAACCTGTTTGAACAGGTATGAAACTTGTTCAATTTGAATAAACAGAAAGAAACCTGTTGGATTCAAATTTGAACAGATAAAAACGGGAAGGGCCCTGTTTGGGTGTACAGTAAAACCAGACCAGTTTATTTCCGAAATTAATTTGAATTATGGATTTTATTTTTCAAAAAATAAAATTTAATTCAAATATTTTTGACCAAAAAAGATTAGTATTAGGCCGAACAAGTCCAACCCAACTATGCACCCGTCTGACCGGACGGACGGCGGTGGTGGCGTGCGCGCGCGTGTGTGGTGATTTTTGGGTCCAATGGGTCTAGCCCATTTTGCCCATAACCTCCCTCTCTAAAACACTTGGGTACCCCTTGGGGCACACCCCAAGTACCAAACCCATGCCTTATAAACCCATTCAAAACTTCCCACCAAATCAATGTGGGACAAGCCTTATTCAAACCTTTAAGGATTTTTCACCAAAAACTCCATTTCCATGGAGCATACTTTGGCTTCAATTTCTCATTCACTCGGTAATAGTTTTGAGCAACCAAATATACCACGTGAATCACAACGCGGCATAGAACGCGTTACCACTTTGATCAGCAAAATCGACGCTCGGGGCCCACCTAAAAAATAGACCAAACTTAGGAAAAAATTCTGGTTTTACCCAGAATTTTATAACAATTTCCAACAATCCCCCACATGAATGGAATTTGATGACAATGGAAATGCAACAATATGCAGACTTTATCGAAAGAGTATAAGTCGAAAATATCTTGTATCAGGATAGGTAGCTTTCGGTCTTGAACCTTCCCTAGTGATAACCTATCGGACTTACTGGCTAACCAATGGACGCGATGCCTTGAATTGTTCAGTCGTTTGTGTAAGCCAAGACAATAGATTTCACACAAAATATCTTCTAACACATCGTGGTTCTCACTGTTGTGTTCATTTTGGCCTTGAACGCTCCTGGTTTTCATGAGTGTTTCTAGAGAATTTAGCCTCTTTATTCTCATAGAACCGGCCCCAGTTCGACACTCATATAGGTGATTCTTATTGTGAGTATCTCATTATACTCGTCTTGATTTTTATATCTAAATCAAGATATAAGTAGTTATTAAAAGCAAAACTTATCCTTATACCCCTGCATACAACATATGTTGCAGATATCACTCTCACCATAGGATGGGTAAGGAATTTTAATCCTTTGGTGATTTCTGGCGAGCCACACATAACTTAGTTGTCCTTTTGAACTTAGTTCTTGGGATCTCCAGTCATATAAGTAGGGTTACCATTATGATGACTCTTATGTAATAGGCTTTAAACCCATCCCCTTCGATAAACTATACACTAGCTCTTTTGTCAAACCTTTTGTTAACGGATCCGCAATATTCTCTTTAGATTTTATATAATCTATTGAGATTATTCCATTTGACAACAATTGCCTTACGGTATTATGTCGACGGCGAATATGCCGTGACTTACCATTATAAATATGATTCTGTGCCCTGCCTATTGCAGATTGACTATCACAATGAATGCAAATAGCTGGCACAGGTTTTGACCACATTGGAATGTCTTCTAAGAAGTGACGAAGTCATTCTGCTTCTTCTCCTGCTTTGTCTAAAGCAATGAATTCGGATTCCATTGTGGATCGTGCGATACATGTTTGTTTCATGGACTTCCAAGAAACAGCAGCGCCTCCTAGAGTCAAGACATATCCACTAGTGGATTTTGAATCTTTAGTATCCGATATCCAATTGGCATCACAATAACCTTCGAGTACTGCTGTATATCAAGTAAAGTTCAAACCATGATCACGAGTAAATTTTAGATATCTAAGAACCCGAATGATCGCTTTCCAATGGTCTTCTCCGGGATTGCTAGTGTACCTACTCAATTTACTGATAGCATAAGCTATATCAGGACAAGTACAATTCATTAGGTACATTAGGCTTCCAATGATTTGGGAGTATTTTAACTGAGACACTGCATCACCTTTATTTTTCGATAAATAAAGATTGACGTCTACAGGTGTTCTAGCTAAATTCATATTATCCTTGATAAATTTATCAAGAATTTTCTCAATATAATGAGATTGAGATAACGCATATCCGTCAGATGTTTTAGTAATTTTCATTCCTAATATAACATCTGTGACCCCCATATTTTTCATATCAAATCTTTTATTAAGCATTTGCTTAGTTGATTTGATCATGTTTTGACTGCTTCCAATGATAAGCATGTCATCCATATAAAGACAAACTATGACATATCCTTGGTCAGTGTTTTTAACATAGATGCACTTGTCACATTCCTTTATCTTAAACCCATTAGTAAGCATTGCATGATCAAATTTTTCATGCCATTGCTTAGGTGCTTGTTTTAATCCATAAAGGGATTTTACAAGTCGACAAACTTTCTTTTCTTGCCCTGGTACTACAAACCCTTCAGGTTGATCCATATAAATCTCTTCATTTAGATCACCGTTTAAGAAAGCTGTCTTAACATCCATTTGATGTATTTCTAAATTAAACAACGCTGCTATAGCAATAAGCATGCGAATGGATGTTATTCTTGTCACAGGGGAATATGTGTCAAAATAATCCAAACCTTCCTTTTGTCAGTAACCTTTAACTATAAGTCTTACTTTATACTTGTCAATTGAACCATCTGCTTTCATTTTTCTCTTGAATATCCATTTATATCCAAGAGGTTTAGAACCTGGTGGAAGATCCACCAATTCCCAAGTATGATTTTGCATAATGGATTCAATTTCATTATTAACAGCCTCTTTCTACAAAGGTGCTTCAGGACCTGTCATTGCTGCCTTAAAGCTTTGAGGTTCATTTTCTAACAGGTATGTTAGGAAATCTGGACCAAAGGATTTTGATGTTCTCGCTCTCTTACTTTGTCTTGGTTCATCATCAGTTAAATCTTGTTGGTTGAGATCATTACTAGTCTCTTGTGTTTAATTGTCATTAGTCTCTTGACTGTGTACAATCATAAGTTCTTTTCTGTGAACTTAATTCCTGTCCTTTCTTGTAAGGAAAGACGTGTTCAAAAACCACAGCATTCCTTGACTCTATAATAGTGTTCACATTTATATCAGGTATTTCTGATTTATAAGTCAGAAACCGATATGCACTACTATTCTGAGCATAACCAATAAATACACAATCTACTATTTTGGTCCAATCTTAGTCTTTTTAGGAACTGGAACTTCAACTTTTGCCAAACACCCCCACACTTTTAAGTATTTGTAGGAAGGCGGTCGACCTTTCCACAATTCATAAGGAGTGCTGTTGGTTTTCTTGTGGGGTATTCTATTAAGAACATAATTAGCAGACAAAATTGCTTCCCCCCACAAGTTCTGTGATAAGCCTGAACTTAGTAACATGGCATTCATCATTTCTTTTAGGGTTCTATTTTCCTTTCAGCAAGTCCATTTTGCTGAGGAGAATAGAGTGCTGTAGTTTGGTGAATAATGCCATGTTGTGCACAAAATTCATTCAATGGTGCATCATATTCACCACCCCTATCACTTCTAACCATTTTAATGGTTTTACCAAGTTGATTTTCAACTTCTGTTTTGTAGAGTTTAAACATTTCTAAGGCTTTATCTTTACTTCTAAGTAAATAAACATAACAATATCTTGTGGAATCATCGATAAATGTTATGAAATACTTTTTGCCCCCTCTAGTTTGAACAAATTTTAGATCACATACATCAGTATGAATTAATTCTAGAGGTTCGGTTTTCCTTTCAACTGATTTAAATGGAGCCTTAGTTAGTTTCGCTTCTACACAAACTTCACATTTATGATTAGGATTAATTTCAAACTTTGGTATATAATCCAAACTAATTAATCTACGCAAAGCATCATAATTTACATGACCTAATCTACCATGCCATAAATTCAACTCAAGAATATAAGCAAAAGATGTGTTATTCTCATTCATAGCAACTTTTGGTACAACTGTCATTACATTTAGTTTAAAGAGACCATCACTCATGTATCCCTTACCAACATACATACCACTCTTTGTTAATACAAATTTATCAGACTAAAAAACAAGCCTAAAACCATTTTTACTTAACAAAGAACCAGAAACTAAATTCTTCCGAATGCCAGGTACATGCAGTACGTTGTTAAGGGTCAATTCTTTCCTTGATGTTATCTTCAAGATCACTTTTCCTTGTCCAGCCACAGTAGAAGTAGAAGAATTTCCCATGAAAAGTTGTTCACTATTTGCATCCTCATTGTAGGTAGTGAACATCTTCTTATCCGCACATATGTGACGAGTTGCTCCAGTGTCAACCCACCACTCTTTGGGATTTCCAACCAAGTTAGCCTCAGACACCACAACAGAGAGGTTGATTGTAACAACCCTCGTCACTGTTTACTGATAAACTACCGATTACTGCTAAACTGAGACTGATTATGACAAGTAATTGAACTGATCGAAATACTGAACTAATTGACTGAAATCTGGAACTGAATTGATTGAATATGTTAGTTAAATTGCATTCCTATCTGTTGCCTGTTCGATTATCTGTTGGTGTTTTATGTTTAAACTGCAAATTGAAGGCCTTATCGGCGGCCGAATCTGAAATTGATTGATATTCTGTGTTAATTAGATTTTATGGTGTAATTATCTGAAAAGTGATTTGGTATGATTAAATTAGATTAAATAAGTTAAATGGCATTGTTGGACTTATTTACCGAAATGCCACTCTAGTGGCCCACTACTTGGATCATCTTTGAGCCTCATTACACTCATACATACACATTTCATCAGCTCATTCCTTAGACTCAACCGACCAAGAAAGAGAGTGAGAGAGAGAGTTGAGTTGTTCTTGAGAGTTTGGCTTGAATCTTGAGGAATTGAAAGCTTAAGTGCAAAATTGAGCCTCTAGACTTGGAATTGAGGAACCTAGGTATGAATTTCATCCTCTTAATTGTGTATTTAAGTTCCTTCTAGCATGGTTCATGGTAGTTTAAAGAGTTAAGTCAAGATTTGGTTCAATAGTGTTGAATTATAGCTTAATTCATGCATGCATGTTTGGATTGTTGAGTCTTAAGTTGTTTTCATGGCAAAATGTTACATGCATGCTCATAATTATGTTAAGTCCATGATTTCATCTTGTCTTTGAAGATATTGACTCATTAGAGCATGTTTTGAAGCTTTGAAATGGTTTAAGATCATTCATGTTGCATGTTCATCTTGTTCATGAAAATTGGTTTGAAATTGGATTTAATTGAACTACCCTTGGGCTTTGATTTATCAAATTGATCTTTGAAACATGTAATATTATGTGTCTACAAGTGTTTTCCAGGTTTTTAGCCCAAGAGGATCGATTTTGATGCATTTAAACTTGATTTGAGCTTGGAAGTTCAAATCTGGAAATTCCAGATTTTGGACTCCCGCTCGAGTGGGGAAAGTGGCGCTCGAGCGGGAAATTCGTGCTCCCAGTACTTTGAACTGTTTTGAAGTCCGCTCAAGCGGAAGAACTGATGCTCGAGCGAGACCTTGTGTCTTACGCTCGAGCGGCTATCGAACGCCCATCGAGCGCGATTTTCACACATTCAGTACTTTTTGGTATGTCTTACAGTCCACTCGAGCGGAGTAACTTGCGCTCGAGCGGAGTATTTTGTTTGCCTTTACGCTCGAGCAGGGTAACCTGCGCTCGAGCGGGACCCCTGTTTTCTGAAAATTCTGAAAATGCTTTTAAAAGTGCATCTTTGCATCCTCATTTCATTCTAGGCATTCTTAGGCCTAGTTTAAGACATCTTAATGAGGATATAGATGTAGAACACACCGAGGCAATTAGGGATTAAGTTATTATCTTTCCCAACTGTGTAGCTTAGTTTGTGTTCGTTCTGTAAACTGTGTAGGGTTGGCGACCGGAGACACGCTCTAGCCTAACTGTAGCCAGAACTCTGTGAGTAACAATTGTGTAAAGATATGTTCAACTGAGAATGTTTTCTGACTGTTTAACTGAACTGTTTTCTGAACAGATATTGTTAATTGAATGAATGTATGTCCTATATTCTGAACTGTATTGTGGCATCCTTAGCAATTACTGTTTACTGTTACTGTGACAGAGATCTCTGTCGGTTCCCTCGTTGGAACCACTATTGTTTACTGATTGATGGCCATCATTTACTGTTCGGTCTTTCAAGACCTACTGTACTGTTCGGTCTTTTTAGACCTACTGTTTACTGTACTGTTATGCTAATGGATGTACCACATATGACTGTTTACTGTACTGAACAACTGATATACTGATTGAAATGAACTGTTTTCATTACCGTAAGGACATTCATTCTAAACCCCTTTACGCATTATGTTATTCATTGGGCTTTAGCTCACTGCTCATATATATATGTAGGTGTACAGGCATCAGACCGGAGCTAGGAGCGTGGGGTAGACTCCCCTTTTTGTCAAGCCAACTATTGTGCCTCACTGCGAGATTCCGAGCCTGCCAAGCTATGGCTTAGGGGTGTTTTAATTTCCCCCGTCTGTCTCTGTATCTGTTTTGTAATATGTATAGACTGTTACTGTATTGTTTAATAGGGATTAAGTCCCTGTTCTGAATGGTTGTAATATTGTACATACTGTTTTTGTCACTGACTGCATATATGTATGAAAAATATTTTTGCATACAGACTGTCACAGCTCATTGGACATTGTTTATTTACTGTATTGGCTTCCACCATGCCCCTGTACTCTGTATTACTGTCTTACTGCTAAGCAGGCCTTCGGTAATCTCGGATTACTGGCCGGTTACGGTACTAAACCCATAGGGGCGGGTTTGGGTCGTGACATTGATGTCATTCACTCCGTCAAAGATGTAATCTAGTTCAGTTACATTGGCCTGATTTGTAGTCTTCTTGCTTGTACTTCCATGATTCTTCTTAAGGCGGCAGCAGTCAGAAGCTCGATGTCCAGTCTTGCCACAGTTATAGCATTTTCCTTTGAACTTCTTGTTGCCATTGTTGTCGCCTTATTTAGGACCATCTCCAGTAAACTTCCTCTTTTTGTTATGTGATTTATGAACTTGTTCAACCACATTAGCCTTGGACTCAATGAGAATTTTCCCATTCCTCTTTTCAGCCTTTTGGTTATCTTCCTCAATTCTTAATCTTACAATAAGTTCATCCATGGTCATCTCTTTGCGTTTATGTTTTAAATAATTTTTGAAATCTTTCCAAGCCGGTGGTAACTTTTCCACTAAAGCAGCGACTTGGAAAGACTCGCTTAGAGACATACCCTCAGAATGAATATCATGTAAAATTAATTGAAAACTTTGAACTTGAGAAATTACCGTTTGGGAGTCTACCATAACGAAGTCAAAAAATTTACCGATAACAAATTTCTTCGTGCCGGCATCCTCTATCTTGTATTTCTTCTCCAAAGAATCCCACAATTCTTTTGCTATTTTCAGAGGACTGTATACATTATACAGTATATTATCAAGGCCATTGAGGATGTAGTTTCTACACAAGAAATCTGAATGTTTCCAAGCGTCTACAGCGGCAACAACTTGCCGATCACTTTCACCCTCTTTAAGTGCTGGAGCCTCTTCATGGAGAAACCGGGCCAAATTAAGAGTTGTAAGATAGAACAGCATTTTCTGCTGCCATCTCTTAAACTCAGTATCGTTAAATTTTTCTGGTTGTTGTCCATGATTGATTGGTACATGAACATGGTTCTGGATAGGGACCGGTGTTGGTGTAACAATCGGTGTACCACTTCCAGTTGCAGTTTCAGTAGTAGTAGCCATAATCTCTGATTACAAAAATCAGAAAAAATTAAAACACAAGTTAATTTTCTAGTTACTAAAACAAGAAAATAAATTATAACATAAAATAATTTTATTTTCCTTGTCACTAAAACTAGAAAAATAAAATGCCACAATAATTTTCTGCAACACAAATTAATATTTTGCAATTGTTAATGACACTAGTATATTACTACTAGTTGTCAAAGAAAAGAGACAGTATATTACTACTATCTGTCAAATAGCATAAACCACTATTTGTTTTTCCAACTAGAATATGTCTTATGAAATCATAGAAAATTAAATACAATGAAGATACCGAAAAGAAATCTGTCTTAAGATTGTTGGACAATCTTCACTGTATTTAAATAGTTTAAATTCTGTTGTGTACTAAACAACAACCAGAATATAAAGAAATAAAAGAAATGAGAGAATTTGTTTGATTACAAAAATCAAACTAGAAATAAAAATAAATAAATAAAAATCGATTTTATTTTATTACAAAAATAAAATTAAAATCTGATTTAAATAAACAATAATAACATCGAAAATAAATTAAATAACTTACTTGATTAATTCTTGAATAATAATCTGATCAAGTCCAGTGTTTGACATTGTGTTCTTAAGACAAATTCGTCCTCTCCACGGTGCTTTCAGAATGTGCACGCCTATCTCCCAGGATGAAATGATCAACTACAAACAATAGCAGCACTACAAATTGTTTGCCTTACGAACACACCAAGTGTTTACACTCTTTCTTACAAGGAAAAATAATAGAATAAATGCAGCAAAATGCAGAGACGAATTTGCAGCAAGGAAGGACGAAAATTGTTAATGAAAAACAAATGAGAGACTTGTCTAGTTATAGGAGAAATTATGGCTGTTGGGTTTGAATTAAACAGGTGCAAAACCTGTTTGAACAGGTATGAAACCTGTTCAATTTGAATAAACAGAAACAAACCTGTTGGATTCAAATTTGAACAGATAAAAACGGGAAGGGCCCTGTTTGGGTGTACAGTAAAACCGGACCAGTTTATTTCATGAATTAATTTGAATTCTGGATTTTATTTTTCAAAAAATAAAATTTAATTCAAATGTTTTTGACCCAAAAAGATTAGTATTGGACCGAACAAGCCCAACCCAACCATGCACCCGACCGGACGGACGGCGGCGGCGGCGGCGGCGCCGCGCGCGCGTTTGTGGTGATTTTTGGGTCCAATGGGTCTAGCCCATTTTGCTCATAACCTCCCTCTCTAAAACACTTGGGTACCCCTTGGGGCACACCCCAAGTACCAAACCCATGCCTTATAAATCCATTCAAAACTTCCCACCAAATCAATGTGGGACAAGCCTTATTCAAACCTTTAAGGATTTTTCACCAAAAACTCCATTTCCATGGAGCATACTTTAGCTTCAATTTCCCATTCACTCGGTAATGGTTTTGAGCAACCAAATATACCACGTGAATCACAACGCGGCATAAAACGCGTTACCACTTTGACCAGCGAAAATCGACGCTCGGGGCCCACCTAAAAAATAGACCAAACTTAGGAAAAAATTCTGGTTTTACCTAAAATTTTATAACCATTTCCAACATAGTCATGTATCTATTCAATTGGGTGTACACAACACCACAATAAAATTTTCAAAAGAGCAAATAAATACTCTTTAGTGTTGTGTCACGGACTGAGCGCTTGTCATTCTCTCGAGAAGTTGGCTCCACAAGTGGTACTACATAGCCTGTGCTTGAACTATTTCCAAGAATCTAACCCAAGTGATGCGATAGGAATTACAAGGTGTTTGGTATAAAACTCGCATTATCAATGAGTCGGTACATGACAATTGGCACACTAACCATCACATTAATTTTGATAAGTTACATTTGGCCAACATCCTATACTAAAAAGTTAAAGATTCTTCTTTCTATCTACTTTTTGCACATATTTTCATAAAAAATCAAAAGTCATCCCAAACAATTTTTTTAACCTTATATTTTAGTCAAAAAATAAAAAGTTACTAAAATAACATGTTCTTAAACGAGGCTTTAGTATATGTATAAAGGCTTACAAATAATCAATTTCTAAATTGTTAAAAAATGATCCTAACTAGTTATTAGAAGATCCCAACCTTCTTGGCAATGGAAGTCCTAGAAACAGTAGACAACACTGAAACTTTAAAATATCACTCCTAAATTCACTCATAATAACTTGATAACTAGAACATTGAGTTCATTTTCATCATTCCCCCCCTCACCTCCATTTCTATTCCTTTTTCATAATAAAAGTTTATGAATACAAAAATCGATCACCCTATCACATAAGGTAAGTCCCACACCCATGTAACTGGGTTGTGTACCGTGTTCTCTTATTAAATGTGGTGGAAGCATAGCAATTGTAGTAAAAATCAGGGTTGTTGATATGCATGTATGAGAGATTGCTGCATCTTGTTCAAGTAGGAGAGATTACCAGAACTCAAATTCTAAAAGATATAGAGGGAAACATTCTTTTCATTGTGGCTTGGCTTGGGATTGCTGCAGGGAAAACATAAAAAAATAACAATTGAGGTTTCAACACAATGTTTAAAACTCGAAAAAAAAAAGCAAAATTTATTTGATAATATACAGCAATCCTCATACATAATAGTTGTAACAAGAAGGTCCCCAAAAAATATAATATGCAACATTTCTAAATGGACATTTTTCTTTGATGGGAAACTCAAGCATCGAGTTTATTCATTTATTGGATAAAACTCAATTCTCGGCTCAAAACACATGCATGCAAATGCCACAGTAGCAACAAGAACAATGTACCCTACAACCACTAGATTAATTAGAGGCAGAAGGCACGGGTCTAGGAAGTCAGTCAGCATTACCTTTGGAGCAGATCGTGATGCCAATGATGAAAGGAGTTCTCCTGGATGCTTTCCCGTGATTGTTTCTAGTGCTATCACCCCAAAGCTATAACCATCACACTTTTCAGTCACAAACATGGTATAGGTAACTTCTGCACAAACAAAAAGTCAATGAAATAAATCATAGACTTCACTTTCTCTTTAAATAAGTTAATGAAATGCGATTTCTAAAGTGTTTTTATTTATCATGAATAATTGAGTTAGAGAAAAATAATTACTATTATTTAAACAATTTAGCTTAATTTTTTCCACATTATTAAAATTAAAAATAATAATAATACCTATAAAGGAAAAAGTACTTTTGCTACCTGGAGCAATATATCCATAAGTTCCTACAATTATGGTTTGATTCGATGAATTTGGATATAGCAATCTTGTAGTGCCAAAGTTAAAACAAAAGCCTCCAATTTAGAGTTCAATAGAATATTGTTGCTTGATAGGTCTCGGTGAACAATAGGTGGATTGCAATCATGATACAAGTAGGATAGAGCATGTGCTATTGCTTTAACAGTCTTCACCCTTTGAGTCCATGTACTCGTACACCAAGAACATGCATCTGTTGTGCAAACAGAACCTGTAAAGCTTCACTATGTTTGCGTGCTGTATATTAGTTAACATTTGCGCCTCATTTTTGAAACTCTTGTTGAAAGCGGGCTCTTCTACTTCCAAACAATGAAGTTTCTTCAAGCACTACAACATTTTCTTGGTTTACTGACATTTGAAAGTGCCACAAAACTATTCTTTTAATGACATTTTTTAGTCTTGTGGCATTTTAAACAAGTGTCATTTATACTCGTACCACGGTAGATACTAGTGGCACCTCAATGACACTTGCAAGTGCCACTACACCATCATGGCTAAAGACTTTTAATGACACTTTGATGTTATGACAGACACTATTTGTGACACTATCAAGCGCCATTATGAGACACGATGACAGTAGCTTCAATACACAGAATAATAATAATAGCTGCCATGTATACTGATACTGCTATGAGTACAAAAACAGAATAAACAAAGGACAATATCTTACTCATAATTGATCATGTGATATGGATTTTGTTGCTCTAAAATAATAGAGGATATCTTATGCAATGCATCCTCAGATCAAAACTCAATAGGCTTTTGAACAATATTGTTGGTGTGGACTGTTGAGAGAGCAATTGAATGACTTTAAGCACAAGTCCAAACCACCCAGATTTGGACACTCGGCCTTTGATTTTTCACAAAAAAAATACTGAAAATTAATGGGCATGACGTCTTATTGATGAATCTCTCAACTTTGATTGTTAAATAAAGATTAAAAAAATAAAATAAAAATAAAAAAGTGAGAAGAAATAAATATATATAAAAAAAAAGGCAAAAGGAAGGTTGTACACCACATGTATACGATAGCAGATTCCAGTAGCTTAAGATAGGAAAATGTTGCGGGAATAGCAATGTTTCGATGCCATTTTCAACTTGTGTACCTGTAACATGCCCGGGAAGTACCCGAGCACGTTAAATAGTTTGGACTCCCGAGATTTCTTTGATCTAGTCTCACGAGTGCAATATGAAACGTAGATGAGAGTTCAGATTTGGCAACTTTTATTGAAAATCCATTTTATTGCAATTTTGTCAAAAATGGACTGCGTCATCACATCTCAGAGTCGCCACCTAATATTTTGGGAAATTAGGAAACCCATGACTCATGCCAAGGCTACTGTTCGTCATAACCAAAGTTGTCTCGGTTTGGAACTTTAGGTATGAGAAGGGAAGGTCATTAATTGAGCACCCCTGCCCACCCGATCAAAAGATCGGCCTTGACTAAACCATGATATGAATTTTATTTACTTTATAAGTTCATATTCCGATTATTTAATAAATCCTAAAAAAATTACTATGTGAAGCATACAAGTATAGACTATGTCACCCACTTTGGAACAACTTGATTTCATGTAGTTTTGAAAGAGTTTTGAAGATATATAACCCAAATAAATTGAGTTTACAAACGTGAAAATCAACATCATTTCAAATTAAGCGACACAACCTCCATCCAATGGAATTCATAGAGTTATATCACATAAGCAAATAGCCTCATGGTAGAATGCTAAACATAATAAGAAGAACACACACAAACAGGATGCTAAAGCATAAAAACTTACATGTTTGATGTCCCGCGAACAAGCTACAAAACAAAATTAGTAAAACATACATGATCTTATATACAAAATCCTAATGCAATTCACTCATGAGATGCGACTAAAGATTCGGCTTCTAAGATATGACATGTGAATCATCTCAAGAAGATGAGGTAGCGCACATAATCACATAGGAATTGATTAAATCCACAAATGCAAAATTAGCCGAATCAAGATGCATGAAACATGGATGCAAAGCATGGATATAATGAAAGACAAAATATGATGCATATTCACAGATAAAGAAAGCAAGTAAAAGAACGGGATAGAAAGAAGCAGGACGGGGAATTATTACAACACTTGAAAGAATAATTACAAACCAAATTAGAGAGGGATGAGAAGAATATTACATTAAAATAAAAACCTCGCAAAACACTCAAAATAAAAATAAATAAAATAAAAGCTTCATGTTCCTTGGAACCGTCGGCGAAAATTGATCAACATTGGGAGATTATGCCATCTTATCCGGAAGAAGCTAACCGAACAGTCAAATAGGCCGAACAAAACCTGTCTTGTTGCGAAACCAAGAAAAGGAACAAACAAGAAATATGTAGGTAGCTCAACTAACCACTACCGGTTAGATTAAAAACAAGGAAACAAATATAAAATAATAAAAAAAAAAGGCGCAAACTTACAACAAAACTAACATGAACCTAAAACAAGAAAACAAATATAAGACAGAACATGCAAGATTATAACAAAACTAATATGAGACTAGTACAAGAAAAATATAAGCTAGGAGATGCAAGATTACAGCATAATTACTATGAAACTAAAACAAAAAAAAGCAAATATGAGGTAGAACATGCAAGATTACAACAAAACTAACATGAACCTAAAACAAGAAAACAAATATGAGGTAGAATATGCAAGATTACAACAAAACTAATATAAAATTAAAGCAAGTGAATAAAAATAAATAAATAATTATAAGCTAAACAAACTACTTGGATTACAACAACACACTATGAAATATAAAGTAAGAAAATAAATATGAGATAAACAAACCACTTGGATTATAACAAAACACTATGAAATAAGAAGTAAGAAAATAAATATGAGATAGAAAATATAAAAAACAATGAAAGACTAGAAATTCACCTTCCAAAGAAAGATTGAACTTCTTGATTTCCAAACTTCCTTTTGATCACCCTCAAGTTTAGAAAGTATGTTCTCAATCCTCAATTTGAAAACTTGGAGTCCTTGCTAAAATCATGGCTTGGAGGTGTATGTGGGGAAATATTATTATCTCTCTTATTTTTGCTCACTTTTACCAACACCCACTCTTCCTCTTGATCAAAGATAATGAAATTCAAGTATTTCAGAATTTTTGGAGGAGTTTTGGATGTAGAAAAGATGAAATTTCAGTTTGTATGGAAGGTATGGGGTGTATATGGAAGATAGGAGTATTTTTAGCTTAAAAACTCAATTTTTCTCTCTTTTTTTACTCTTTTCTCACTCTTTTTCTTCAATTTCGTGGTGTTCTCTCTCTCTTACAATATGATCATTCTATATAGCCAATGAGGGAGAGTGAAGGTCAAAAAGAAGGTGGGAGACAAGGTGGGAGACAAGAATGTGATAGGAGGGGTGAATTTTCAAAGTGGTTGCATGGGATATTGCTTTATGGATGCAAACAAAACCTATTTTTGACAATGGGGGATGATTAGGTATGTATTTGGTGATATATGGGTTGGCAAATAGGATAGAGGACTGTCCCACACACAAGAAAAAAAATGCAAAAATACTTTGCCTGCTGGTTTGAAATGATTAAATATTATTTGAGGGGAAATATAACACAAGGCAAAGCTTTGGCAGAGTGGTTAAGGTGTTGGGTATTGAGTGGTAGGAAGGGGGTTCCAAGCATTCCTTAAATTTTTTTTTTTTTTTTTGGTAAAGACAAGTCAACGCCATGTCATCAGCAATGACCAATCCAGTCATGCCACATTAGCATCCCAGTCAGTATTGACGGAATATTCTACATATGGACAGAATATTCCCTGACTTAACAGAATATTCCCTCATATAACAAAATATTCCCTGAGTTTTGAAAATTACTGGCCCAGAAGTTTCAAATAATTGTGCTGTAACCCTGATTTCGGGAGAATTTTTCAGTGAGGCCCTCGGAAGTGCAGCGAAGATTGATCCTAGCTAAATGAACCATTCTGGATGCAACCGTGAGGTCAAAATATGCCTTTGGAAATGTAATTTGTGGCTGTTTAGGGTTGAAAACAGGGCTCAAATTCTAAGTTTTCTTATTGAGAATTCTGTGAGAAACATCTTCTTGTTTTCATCATCGGGTAATTGAAAGGAAAGCGCCCAAGTCTTAGGGCCGGTCAAAATGGGGTATCTACAGCACCCCAATTTTATTTACCAGAACTGTTGGGGATCCGAGATCCCGCCCAAGACCTTTCAGAAATCATACCAATTAGAAAAACACACACACCCAAGGAGACACCATATTTAATGTGGTTCGGCCTCAATGCCTACATCCACAGGAGAGTAATCGGTTATCAGTACAACAATGGAGATATTACAGAAAGATTATAATAGAGGATGAGCTCACACCATACTCACTCACCCACTCACTCGTCTCCATCTCTCACACCAAGAGCGATGGTCTCTCTGCCTCACATCTCTCACTCTCTTTTGGTTTGCTCTCTCTCTTAAGCTCCTCCTCCTCCTCATCTTCACCTCATTTATACACAAATGAGAGGTGTTTTGATTGCTCACCACCTACCCCTTCCACTAGCTTCATCCACTAGCTAGTAGGGTAGGTGGAGTGGAAGAGCCACCTTTAAGGTAATGGAGGAAATAATCACACCTCACATGGGGTGATCTCCAACAAATCACCCCCTCAACCCATATGAGGTGATCCAGTGCACACACTGCTGCTAATCTTGTCACGCCCAAATTTCAACATAGTTTGCATCTCCTCATTGAGACGTTTGCATCCCCCTGAAGCTAGAGATAACACACCAGAGATACAAGAGAAGGAGGGAATCCTATATCCTCAACTCAACTCACACCACTCTCTGATTTAGAAAGAGCCTCTGCTCCTATCTCCCACAGATCTCTTCCACGCTTTCTGTCTCGGATGTGTTCACTTACTGTTCTTGAACTTGCGTAACCAATATATCCTGTACCTCCTGATTGGATGCCTTGTACTCCCTTGAGTGCTTAGTGACATTGCATTTCCTTTCTGGAATGACACTAACCTTCCATGTATCACAATACACGACTGGAGCAATAGAAAACACTATCTATTTTCCAAACAACAAGCTTTGCTTGGTCAACTTTCTTTGTCTTCTTTGCTCGGGGCTTTTCCTCTGAACTATCAGCCTTTTCTCTCTACACTTCTGAACAACCTCCTAGCGTTCTCATACGCTCGTCGTATGTGCCTTTGCAATCCCTGATTTGCTGTTCAGTAGATTGATGGTTGACAATAGCTCTATCTGTCAAAGCATCGTCAGCTATGCAATTCCTTGCATAGTGCTCGCACTCATGGCTTCTGGTCTCTTTGCATCGAGCTCGCCTAAGAAATCCGCATCAACTCTATCCTCCACTGCTATGGAACTAAAGAAACCACCATAGAGAAAAGAGACTTGCCACACCTTGGCGTGCACTCTTGCGTCTTATACGTCTCAATTTCTTTGTCTGGAGGTTCCTATGAACTTTCAACAACCCGTTGCTACACACTCTTTACGTGCCTCTGTACGACACTCTAGTGTACCCTTGCACTGCTGCACGTCTGTATTTGTGCTTCAGCGCTTTGTATGCTCCTCTGCAACTATTGTTCTATACGTCCACATATCACCAGTACCTACTCGTATACAGTAGCTCCAACAGCCATAGCATTTCCTTGAGCCTATACTTGTTGCCAAATCATCTATCCATCGATGAGTGGTCTTCTCTTCTAATTGAACCAGATCTTCCAATGAACTTTGGAGATAATTATCTCTGCTATCCTCTGATCGCCCTTAACCAATCCTGATCTCCATCGATTTTCCATTTGATTAAGCCTGATCTCCTTTGGTCTTCAATGATCTATCTTGATCTGTATCCAGTTGTCCAATCTGGTCAGAATCTACCCATTCTAACCTCTTCAGTGAATTCGCAGCGTTCCACAATATCCGGCAACTTTCCTTTGACTATTAAAGATGACAAACTCCCATGTTTTGACAATCTTTAAAAGTCGTTCAGAATTTCCCTATTCTGACCTCGTGGTTGCATCCAAAACGGTCTGTTTAGCTAGGACCAACCTTCACTGCACTTTCGGGAACCTCACTGAAAATTTTTTCCCAAAAAACTAGGGCAAAATTGCAAATTTTCCAAACACCGGGACCAAATTGTAATTTCACAAACAATAGGGGCCAAAATGAAAATTTCTAGAAATTCAGCGATCGAATTGTATTTTTTGAAAAATTCAGGGCCCCGATTACAATTTACCAAATTTCCAGGGGCCAAATTGCAATTTTAAGAAGTTTAGGGAATATTTTGTTCCAATAAAATATTCCTTTCACTGCACCTGACGTCGTCTGCCACGTGTCAGCGATGATGTCACCATCCATCACACTGACATCATCCCTATAGACACCCCATTTTTGATCGTCCTCAAAACTTGGATGTCACCGTTTGAACACTCGGTGATCACCCATGTTCGTGTTCGCTTTGAGTTCCCGGAGGTCTCGGCTACGCGCCTTGCCTCAGGATCTCTCAACTCGACTGTTTTGTGTTTGATTTTTCACCAAACACTTGTGTTTTTGCTTCTGAGGGTAGAGAGTAGCTTGTTAGCTACCTCTGACACCCACCGGCCCTGGCTTGAGGCCACCGGCCGTGTCTTCTTGCTACCGGCCATTGGTGAAATATACCATTGGCCGGTCGGTATTTGGTGTGGTCGGCCGACCATCTGTTTGGCCGATGGCCTCCTTTTCTGGCCCATACCACCTTTTTGCCTTTTTTAGGCATAATGCATGCTAGCTGTGCCAGCTGGAATGCACCGACCCTCCCCCCCATGCACGAGTGTGGCTGTTTTGAACCTTTACACCCTTTTGGTCCAAGCTTCCTAGAGAAGATTGCACCCTTTGCTCAAGCTTCTTGAGGAAGCTTGACCCCTTGTCATAGCTTCCTCAAGAAGCTTGCACCCTTAGCTTAGCTTCCCTTGGAAGCCTTGACCTTTTTTGAATAGCTTCCCTTGGAAGCTTAGTCTTTGCATTGTCTATATAAGAGACCCCTCTTCTCCTTTGATTGGGTTGAGCAAAACCAGAGCAAAATACATATATATTCTGATATATACACCTTCTCTCTCTATATCTCTCTCTCTCTCTTCATTTGTGTGTGTTTAAGAGCCTAAAAGTGTGTTTTATTCTTAGTTTTGCACTAAGACACACACCATTACACCATACTTTGATTTGGGAGGTCTTGAGGGTTTGTTCTTGAAGTTTTGGGTCAGTTTTGATCAGAAGAAGGTGGCTGCCCTTGCTGTTCTTCAAGGGATCTTCAAGGGTAACACTATTGCTTTATATTCCCCAATCTTGCACTAGTCTTTAACCTATCTTGCATGCTGTTTTAGACTTTGTGTATAACTGAAAAAATTCTTGTATTTGCATGCTTAAGATGTTTCATTGAGGTCATTTTGGTGTTGGGGGTCGACCTCCCCTTCTTAGGCCTTGTTTGGCCCTTTTTGTGCTCTCTTTGTTAAGCTTTGGAGACTTTTGTGTGTTGGCCTTCTCACCACTGAAATCCAGTGGATTTTCAGTGGTGAAGAAGAGGTTTTGAAGTCTTGCATACGGGAGGGACACCCCTCTCCCTTTGTTCCTCTTTTGTTTGTATTTTTGGCTCATAAAGGTAGCATGCATGCTTAGGTGTTTTTGGCTCCATTTCAGAGGTTTTGGGTGTCATTTGGTCATATTACATCTCTGCTTTTGGTCGGATTAATGGTCCTTTGCATACATAATACACTTGCTTTGTACTCCTCTATTTTGCCTAGAAATGCATCTTGCCATTAGGCCATCACGCTTGCATTTTTTTTCCTAGCTTTGTGAAGCTTTTGGTCATGTTTCATCATGCTTGAGGTCTGTTAGGCATTGTTTTGATCATATTTGCCATGTTTGGTATAGCCCCTTTGTATTTTGGCTTGTGAGCCTTGAGGGTGTGAGTCATGAGCATGTTTTAGTTGGGTTATTTCAATGATTTGGAGTCATTTCACATGGCATTTCAGTCCCTAATCCATGTTCCTATGCTTGCATCCATCACCCTTTTCATGCCTTGAAGAGGTGTCCTTTGTGCCTTGAAATGAGCATTGTGCATGCTTATGTATTTAAGTCTTTGGGGCTGCCATATCAGTGGGTTTTGGAGCATATTTTGATGCATAAAAACTCTGTTTTGGGTTGCTTAGTTCATGCCATGTTTGCTTGGGGTAGGTGTTGAGCAATGCCCTCTTTTGTGGCCTTGAATACCTTCTATTTTGCATCCATTCCCTAGCATGTTTTGGTGTCATCTTTTGCATGCTTTTCAGAGTTTAACATGAGTGTTTAATGTCCAAGCATATTGCCTTTAAGTATGCTTAGAGTTGTCTCCTTCCATGCTTAGATGATAGGCCTTGGTGTGTGCATGCTTGCATGCATAAGTTGTGCCATTTTTGACCCTTTTGGCCACTGTTTTAGGGTGTGGCTGAGGCCTCCCATTTCAGTCTAAGTCCATTCTTATACATAGTTGTATGTTTGACTTGTTGCCTCTCGTTGCATGCTTGCATTGTACCATGTTTGCATCACATGTTAAATTGCATTGTATTGCCTCTTGCATGATTAGCACATTGCATGCTTGCATAATAGATTGCATTGCATTTGGCATGTTTTGCATCTTAGCCTCATGTTGCATTCTTGAGCCATGTTTGTATACATGCATTGCATTGCTTGGTTTGGGGTGTCAAACCAAGCATGAGGATTGAGAGTGTTCGTACTCCAAGTGACATAACACGTCTCAATCCTCGGTCGCCGACGCCCTTGATCTCAATATGATAGGGTGTTGGCATTCATCTCTTTTGTTGCATGTATTTTACATTGAATGGCAAACTTGGCCTCTTAGGCCATCATGCATCAAAATGCATAATTAATGGCCCGAGGGTCGAGGGTCATGCTCCCTTGAGTCCATTGCATGATAGGGAGTGTGGCCATGCTCATATTTGCTTGAAAATTCCATGCCATACACTGCTTGCCCTCTGCTGCTGTCAACTGCAGGATTCTGCAGGAAGAAATAGCCGGCTGGCTACTTGGAGTGCCAACCGACCAAATACAATTAGCCGGTGGCTCAACCAATGGTCGATGACCATTCCCTTCGGCCGGTGGTGTTCCCATTTGGTCGGTGATGCTCTCCAGTGTTCAGAGAAGCATCCTTGGGACTTGTGCAAATTTTCAGAGGAGCAGGGCAGTGTAAACAGAGGCAACAGTGCTATGGCAGCAAGTTTTCGAGCGGGGCGAGTCAAGCATGCATCATTCGTGCATTCCGAGGCAGAGCTGCGGCAGTCTCTTTAGCTTCACATTTAAATTATTTTTGTGATTAATTTGTTAATTAATTAAGAGGGTCTGTAATAATTAATTAGCTAGGATAGTTGATTCATTATTCGGACTGTATTATTCTTTCGGTCCCCCCGAGTGAGGGCATATTTGTAATAAGTATGGGTGCGTGTGTGCATGCCTTCCAACCCCCCACTTCTTTCTCCATTTTACTTACCTGCTTTGGTGGTTAGTATTAGGACATATTTAAATTAGCATACCTTATGCTATGCATGCGTGCATCATTCATCAGTATTGCATGCACCGGGCTCGGCGCATCATGTTAACTGCATTGTATTTCAATTCCAAGTTGAATACGTGTTAGTTGTTGCATTTCACATGCCATCCATAGATTAGCCGAGCCTGTTCTAGCTGCATCCTGCATATGTTACATTAGCCATCTTAACATGAACTAGGATCATGCATATGATTACTTACTAGTTTCTGTTTTGGCTTGAAGTACTAGGTAAGCTTTTATGCTTTAGCATACCGCATGCGCGTGAGTGTTGCCATAATAGCATGATTACCATGAGGCTAGCTACTTATGTGATATAACTGCTTGAATGCCTGTGGGTGAAGGTTGGATTGTTTGAGTTGGAACGACTCGTTGAAATCCGTGTTTTAGCCTACTTGCGAGTAGCAAATTTCAAACCATTTCCTAAACGAAACGATATGCAATGCTTTGTTCCAAATTAGGCGATCTAGTCTATACTTGTTTTGTTGTGCGCATCACATAGTAATTCTAGCTAATTAATCGGAATAAGAACGCATGTGTTTTCGAAAACGAGATATCATGGTTAGTAGAGGCCGAATCTTGCACTTGAGGCCATTGATATTGATCCAGACACTTGCTGCTTTTCTTCTTCTTGTTTTGTTTAGACATTTTGTTGCTTTTCTCCTTTTCTTGCTTTATTTTTACTTTTACTAGTAGTTTGAGCACATTGTACTGCCTCAGGCAAGTTTTACTTTCTCAAAAACTATGTACTTTTGCAAAAGACATGATGGAAATGAAACAACTATTTTGTTCAAAAAGTGTTACATTTGTACATTTTATGCATCGCATCGCATCGCATTACATAACAATGTAAATAAGATTTGAACTTTTGTTTGAAAATTAAGCACTTACATCATAATAATCAGGTAGTGAACCGACTAACGACAAAAACAACTCGATAATCAAAACAAAGAACTCGATAAGCTAACCAACTGTAAATATAACTCGATAAGCAAAGCAAAGACTTAAAGAATGTGAAATACAACTTGATAAGCAAATGTACAACAACTCGATAAACAAATCAAAGTAACAGGCGCGACTTCGCAAAATCATCACAAAAAGGCATTGGAAGTGGTGCCAATCACAAATTCTCAGCATGTTCAAAACATAAACAGCTCAGGAAACAAGATGGGAGGCCACCGGCCAAAGGGAAAGGTCACCGGCCATAATAAATGGCCATTGACTAACATTTTTAGCCGATCGGCCAAAAGGGATGATCGGTCGGCACTATTTTTGGCCGATCAGCCAAAAATGGCAAGCACCTCTAGAATGTTGACACCTGTCTTCCACTCAAAACCTTATCTTCTATAAAAGCCCCAGCTTCGTAGTTTTCCTCATTTCAACACTGATTTGCACCAAATGGAAGAGTTTCTTACCCAAAATCTCACAACTTGGATTGCCAACTTGGATGGCTCCGAAAAGATAAATTTCCGAGGCTTCAGCATAAATGCACTATTCACTTTGGGTCGCACCCCGCTGCGTTTTCCGTTCCTCCATGCCACAGCAAGGTTTTGGAATCCGGTGACACATGTGTTTAGCTTTGGCAGACAAGAGATGTGTCCCACTTTCGAAGACTTCCAAGCTTTAATGGAATCCGAGTGTGACGAGAAAATCTTGCCTCAATTCCGGTTTGGCCATGTCCAAGCGCTAGGAAGGATGTGCGGTCTTACTTTGCATGACGCTCGGTCATTGATTCATGATGGAGAGTTGGACATTCCGAGCTTGGTTTGTCGGTTTTCTGATGTTGGCGACCGCGGCGACCATCATTGGCAGGGTTATCGACGACATGCGCTCTGCTTGTGCATGTTGTCTCATTTCCTACTGGCCCTGGGCTCTGGCGGGTTTAGCACTCGTTTGATTGGGATCGCCGAGGGCTTGAAAGAGGGCAAAAGCTGCATCGCTATGACACTAGCTAAAACGTTGATGGGATTGGATGCTTTTCATCGCCGGGAGACGGCTAGGTTTGCAGGGAGTCCACTACTATTGCAGGTAATGTTTCCCACCCTATCTCACATATATTGCTCACATCACTCGGCCCTCGAGCTCGATTTTTCTCTCAAAAACCTTCTGCTCACTTTTTCTCTCAACGTACACCTCTCTATTCTTTATTCTCTCATTTTTCATCCCTCTCCAGGTGTGGTTGATAGACAAGTTAAGAGTTGTGGACTCGTGTCCGACATATTCAGCTCGCAGCTACTTCTTTCGGCGACGTCTAGTCGATGCTCCAAATGAAGGATGGTGGTACAGTTGGATGTGTAATTTGTCCACGGATCGCATTCTTTGGCGCTGCCCCTGGCTCAATTTACCGGCAATGAGCTATAGCATGACCTTTCAGCCCGGGATCCAGTTGATTGGCCTGACACACTGCGTGTTTTACTTTCCGTTCCGGTTCTGGCGCCAGTTCGGACATGATCAGACTTGCCCAGATGAGGGGATTGAGTACCCCGCTACATTTTCGGTCCGAGGCGCACAGTTAGATCGATATGCCACAGCATGGAGAACGAGAGAACTTCTGGTCCCCGCTCCTGCTTTCAGCTGCATCCTCTCTGATGAGTGCTTAGATTGGCTCAATGAAGAGGCACAGATCGGGCCCAACTTGGCATCAGAGGCTTCGACCAGCTCTGAGAGAGGGCGCAGGAACATCTGACTATGCCCCGAATTTATTTGCTTTAATCAGAACTTTCAAGTTTTCTTCATGAATGTAATGAAAAGCAACTTCAATTTTGAATTCAAGAGCAAGAGAACTCTATATTGAAATCAATGAAATTGAAAGTTGTGGTACTGAAAATTTTCCATTCGGTCCAAAATGGTTTAAGTTGTAAAAAGATTAATTTGAGCAAAATCAACTTTTATTAAAACTTTTCAAAACCATTTTTGATATGGATCAGAACTGGATACGCCTGAGATCTGTCGCTGAGATGTACAACCCCGGATCCCAGAAACTGGAAAGTTGCCCCTAGTCTGAGCAGCACACACACCGAAGATCACGACTAAGCTCTTGAATGCTGAATAGACAAAGATGACCAAGGCGATCACATAGACAAAGTTGATCAGGGAAGTGTTTATGGTTGAAATTTGAGATGAAGTTGCCTACGTATCCCAAAGATGGGAATCAAGCCTTACGTAGTTCGGCTCGGGTTCGCTCGTGTATTAACCCTCACCTTTTACGCTCTAACTTTTGCCAAGGCCGCCCTTTGCGGGTTTTCAACCTTGCGAGCTCAGTTTTTATCATTTCAGTTTTTTTGTGCTCTAACTTTTGCCTAGGTCGCCTTTTCGGATTTTCGGCCTAACGAGCCTCTCAGGGAAAATATTTCTTCAACTTGTCCATGTTGATCGATTGGGAGAACTCTAGGCCATCTAGGTCCATCAGAACGACAGCTCCACCCGACCAGATAGACTTGATGATGTAAGGACCAGTCCAATTAGGTCTGAACTTGCCCCTAGGGTCGTGGATGGGAGCTCGGTTGTCCTTGAGCACCAAATCTCCTTCTTTCAAATTCCTGGACTTAACTTTCTTGTTGAAAGCCCTGGCAATTCGTCGTTGATAACCCTGAACATGGTACAATGCTTTCAGCCTCCTCTCATCAAACAGCATGAGTTCTTCGAACCTGCTCTGCTGCCAATCTACCTCAGCTATCTGACATTCAGCCAGCACTCGTAATGACGGAACCTCAATTTCGATAGGTAGAACGGCCTCCATCCCATAAACCAATGAATACGGAGTCGCCCCAGTAGAAGTTCTAATTGAAGTCCGGTAGCCCCACAAAGCAAATGACAGCTTATCTGGCCAGTCCCGGTAGGTTTCCACCATCTTCTGCAGAATACGCTTGATGTTCTTGTTGGCGGCCTCAACAGCTCCGTTGGTTTGCGGCCGATATGTGGATGACTTATGAAAAGCCACATTGTATTTTTCCAACAAGTTGATCACTTTCTTCTTGAAATGGGAACCATTATCTGAAATAATCTCGTTCGGGACCCCGTAGCGACAAATGATGTTGTTCCTGATAACTTTGCAACTTGTGAAGCCTTCAACACCGCATAAGATTGGGCCTCAACCCACTTTGTAAAATAGTCTATCGCGACCAGAATGAACTCATGCCCATTGGACCCTTTTGGAGTGACAGCCCCAATCACATCGATCCCCCAGACTGAAAATGGCCATGGCGAAGTCATGTTGTACGGCTTCGACGGCGGAAAGTTCATGCGGTTCGCATGGATCTGACATTTGTGGCATCGCCGGACAAAGTCAATACAATCCTCCTCCATGGTGGACCAGTAGTAACCCTGTCTGAGAATTTTCCGGGCTAGCATCACCCCGTTCATGTGCGCTCCGCACTCTCCTCCATGGATGGCCTCCATTAGGCGCTTCGCCTCTTGAGCCTCAACACACAGCTTATGTATTCCCAGATGACCTCTTTTGTACAGTTTTCCTTCGCAGATGATGAACTGAGCAGCCATTCTTCTGATTGCCCTTTTATCCTTGGCATTTGCCCCTGGTGGATATGCTTCTTTCTCCAAGAAGTTCCAGACATCATAATACCAGGGGTTCTCATCTTGTACCTCATCTATGGCGACAATCAACTCGTAGGCCGGCATAAACTTCTGGTCAATGATGATCAGATGCATCCGGACTCCAAAAGGGATGTCTATCATAGAAGATAGAGTTGCTAGTGAATCTGCGAACCTGTTGTTCTCTCTTAACAGATGAGCGAAATTCAATTTCTCAAACCGAGGAATTAGCAAGTCCAAGGTCTGGTGGTAGATTCTCATCTTTTCTTCTTTGACTTTCCAATCTCCTTTTGCTTGAGATACAACAAGGTTCAAGTCCCCGATGACATCCAACCGTTTTGCCCCTAGTTCTAGGGCTGCTTCTAATCCAGCAATACACGCCTCATACTCTGCCTCATTGTTCGAGACTTTGAACCGGAGTTTGAATGCTAGAGGTATACGGGAATTGTCGGGTGCTATCAGCAATACCCCTATCCCATACCTGTATTGGTTTGACGCTCCGTCAAAGTACATCATCCAAAACTCTTCTTCAACATGTAGAATGGCCTCGTCTGGGAATAGGTACTCAACTGCTTCATCCCCTTCAACCGGGTGATCGGCTAGGAACTCTGCTACCGCTCTGCCCTTCACTGACTTGCACGTCACATACTTCAGATCGAATTCGGAAAGCAGAAGCAACCAACGAGCTAGCCTACCCGTAAGTGCCAGTTTCTCGAAGAGATATTTGATGGGATCTAATCTTGAAACCAACATTACAGAGTGAGCTAACAGGTAGTGTCGCAGCTTCCTGGTGGCCCATACCAAGGCTAAGCAAGCCTTCTCCAGCGGAGTGTAGCGGGTCTCGTAATCCAGCATTTTCTTGCTCAAATAGTAGATGGCTCTATTCACTTTGTCCTCAGACTCTTGTGCAAGCATGTAGCCCATTGTAGTTTCAATTACTGAAAGGTACAAAATCAACGGTTTCCCCAGCTCAGGCGGTGACAACACGGGTGGGTTCTGTACGTATTGCTTGATCTGTTCAAAAGCAGCTTGGCATCGACCGTCCCATTGGAATTTCTTTCCTTTCTTCAGGAGACCAAAGGGTGGTTCACAAGTCAAGGTTAATTTAGAAATAAACCGTCTTATGAATTGCACTTTACCCAGAAAGCCTCGCACCTCCTTTTCAGTCCTCGGTGGTGGCATTTCTAAGATGGCCTTGATTTTGGAAGGGTTGACTTCGATACCTCTCTGTGTAATCAAGAACCCCAGCATCTTCCCTGCTGTAACACCAAACGTACATTTCTGAGGATTCAGCCGCAACCGAAATTCTCTGATCCTTTGGAAGAACTTTTGCAAGGCGGTGTAGTGGCCCTCTCTTTCTGTGGACTTGACAATCATGTCGTCCACGTACACCTCAACCTCTTTGTGGATCATGTCATGCAATATCGTGGTCGCAACCCGTTGATATGTAGCTCCAGCATTCTTCAGCCCAAATGGCATCGCCCTATAACAATAGGTCCCCCACGGGGTGGTAAAAGCAGTCTTCTCCCGGTCTTCGGGTGCCATTACAATCTGGTTATAGCCTGAGAAGCCATCCATGAACAAAGCAATGCATGCCAGCAGTAAAATCCACTAACTCATCGATATGCGGCAGAGGAAAGTCGTCCTTCGGACTGGCTTTGTTCAAATCTCTGAAATCCACACATACCCGAATTCTGCCACCCTTCTTCAGCACTGGAACAATGTTGGCCAACCAAGTTGGGTATTCGGATACCAGCAGGAACCCTGCGTCAATTTGCTTGGTGACCTCTTCTTTGATCTTGATGGCCCAGTCCGGGCAGATCCTTCTGAGTTTCTGCTTAACGGGTCGGGCATCTAGGTCAAGAGGGATCCGGTGCTGTACAATCTCAGGATCGATTCCAGGCATGTCTTCATAGGACCACACGAAAACATCTTTGAAATCTTTTAATAAAGCGACTAAGCACTCGCGCTCCTCTGAAGACAATGTGGACCCGATCTGGACCAGCCGCGGGTCCTTCTCAGTACCAACATTAATTTGGATGATTTCATCAACCAGGGGTTTTACAAACCTCTCCTGCTCTTGTTCTAACAAATATTTCAAAACCGGAGGAATTTCTTCCTCGTTGTTTTCATCGAAATTTTGAAAGTCTGAATTAATGCAATAAATCAAAGGCACAGAAAAATACTCAAAAGCCACAGCCACTTCATTCTCATTAATCACTTCCAAGTCGCCTGATTCCTCTGTTACAATAGACTCAAAGGAAAAAGAAAAAGACGACCTAGACAGGACTGTGGCATCTGGGTTGTCACCCCCAGAATATCGGACTCAGACTCAGACGAGCTGGAACCTGATTCCGACCCATAAGACTCGGTGGAATCAGATTCCGGCTCACTACCTGACCCGGTGTTGCTCGATAAGAATCCCTCCTCGTACTGCCAGACGAGGGAGGGTGCAATGGATGCATCCAAAATGTTTGCAGATGGGCTCGCAGCTGCTTCATTTCCAATCATGTACACTGAGAGATTATCCCCCAAGCACTCATGTACGATCGGAGGATCTGATAGTAGACTAGCCAGTGCTACCCCCATTTCAATCTCGATGCTCTCGGAATCCACTTCCTTACACTACTCAACCTCAGCTGATGGGTCTGTCTGCTTCTCGGCAACATCATCCCCGGACAATTGTAAATCGAAAAAGATCTCGAAACCCGGCAGGCGCCTCTTCTCGACATTCAGCCATGGTTCTGGAAAGCCGCAAAATGGAAAGTCTTCCCCGGATGAAGCGTCCGTTTAGGGTGCCCTGGATAGGCCGATGCATCAAATCAAAATGCCTCCCGGTCTACTTAGCTCTGGCTCTCCCGACCATTTCCTTGCCCTTTCTTACCTAGTTCTCCTTGGTGGGCAGATAGCCTAAACCAAAGGTATGCGGTTTATGCGGCACTTCGGCCGATACTGCAATGCCCTTCTGGCCACTCTTTCCTAATCCCATCCCAGGGACGTGTTAAAGCTTATTCATGAGGTATACTGACTGTGCGCTGACATACAACCTCTCATCAGCAGCCAAAATGTTCTGAACGACCTGGGCCTCGACTAGGGTAAAACCTGATAGGAACACATCCTCCACGCCATGCTCGATTTCCAAAATCGGTGTAGACACTTCTGGTGGCGGATGGATTGACAAATTCCCAAAAATAATAGACATCCCCTTCCCATGGGGCTATTTTAACATCTAATGCAGGGTGGAAGAGACTGCCTTTACCTGGTGCAGCCACGGCCGCCCCAAGAGTAGATTAAAGGTCGCAGGGACGTCCAAGACATGACAGTCAATCTCGTGTTGTCCCGGACCAACCTTAGTGTGAATCCTCACGGTCCCCATCACCTCTCTGCTTGTATTGTCATATGCCCGTATCACCTGGGCAGTTGGCTCAATGTCTGCGGGCTTCAACCCGATTGCATATGTTGTCCTTGACGGGCACACATTAATGGCGGATCCTGTGTCGACAAGAACTACCGGTACCCACTTATCTCTACACTCCATAGAGATATAGAGCGGTTTGTTATGGTTTGCGCCCTCAGGCGGCAATTCTTTGTCAAAAAAGGTCAACGTCGGGGAAGCTCCTCCCGGAAAGACCAATCCTACCAGTTGCTCAGGCGTGGTGTCTATTGAGAGTTTGGCTTTGTCCATTGTAGATAGGACAGCTTGTCTATGAACTCGTGAAGCCATAAGCAGTCCCCGGATGGAGATGTATGCCTGTATCTTCTTCAGCTGCTTTAGCACAGCCTCTTCTTCGAGTAACTTTTCTTTTGTTTCTCCACCTCCCCATCCTTCCCGGACGCCTCTGGTTGATCTAGATGTGGGGGGTTTGAAATACCGCCCGCTCCTAGTCATGTGATCAACTTCGCCAATGTACCAGGTATCATCCGGCTGGTTACTTCCCCAGTCTTCATCTGTGTGGGCAAGACATAGATCGCCATCTTTTCACCACATGCCATCGGCAGCCGACAGACACCTATCCGGCTCCATCACAACTATTCCTGTGCCCACAGCACCTTCCGTTCCCGTGCTCACAACACGTTCTGTCCCCTCAGGGGCTTTGGCTTTCCTGACTCTTTCAGAATCCTCGGTCCTTTCTCGCTCAAACTGCTTCAGCAGGGCTTGCTGTTCAATATCCTCTATACTCGAAATGCTCTGGTTCTGAGCAAAATTATTATCACCGGTGCTTTCTGGCGGTGCATTCTGATTCCCGGCCCTTCCGGCCACAGTCGATGTCTCTGTCCCTGGCGGACTTTGCTCTAACTGAGGTTGTTCTACAACATCTGGTTGGTCGTCAAGCCATCCAGTAGTTTCTGCTGACTCATCAAACCAATTGACTGTCATGTCCCCTGAATCTTGCTCTTCAAAGAATTGCAGATTTACAAGGTCTTCTTCCAGATCCGCTAGGTCATCTAGCCCTTGATCAGGTCCATCCTCTTGTGCTACACAAATCTCTGCCCCTACTGGCAATTCCACATTCGGCCTAGCCTAGCCTACTGATGTAATGTAACCGCTCGGGTTGTACTTGAAACTCGCAGATCCCTCAAGTTCTCATCCTTGTCTGTTCTCACAGTTGACCCAGTTCCGTCTCTGATAGTTACCACCACCGTTTCTGGTTGGGTTTAGGAGATGTCCAACACGCACAAGTTAGTGCTGTCAAGAATGGACACCTCCGGCTTGGGTAGGTGAGAAAGGGTGATATATATGCTGGGGTCATATGACGCGACCCCAGTTTGGATAAAATTGATGCGTTTGGGAGATGGAGTTTGGTTGTGTGGTGGGAGAGGGTTGGTTGTGACATTCGGTTTCTCCGGAGGCATGATCACCCTGTTGTCGATGAGATCCTGAATCTCGTGACGCAATCTATAGCAGTAGTCGGTGTCATGACCATGCTGTTAGTGAAACGCGCAATACTTCGCCGGGTTATGGGAGGGGGGAAGTTTTTCTGGCAGTGGCCGCGGCTCTAGGGGCTTCAAGTGCCCTTTTCTGATTAAAACCCCCAAAGCTTTGGACAGGGGCATATATAGCGGAGTGAAGGTTCTTTGGCCTTTGGGTGCGTATCTGGCTGTTTGCGAGCTACTACCGGACGCACCGGTGAATGGCGTAGCTGCAAGGGCTCTTGGGATATTGGTGGTGGTAACCATGCTCACATCTGAAGATCTAGCAGCTGCAGCACTGCTCGTGCCTGCATTCGTACTACGGTTGAATGTTCTCTTGGGTTGTTCTCTCTCATTATCAATGAGGCCCTACTTCATAGCGTCTTCGATCTGCACTCCTATCTCATGTAAGTCTGCAAAGGTGGGTGTAGACACGCCCGAACGTCCCGGGAAAATCCCGTTTTGTTCATTGGGCTCACTACAGTTCGGACTCAATATCACGGTTCTTAATCTGATCTTGCAAAGTGCAATGCGAGATTGATAAATCACCAAAGAGTCCAAATCCGGCAAATCGTTTTGAAAAACTATTTTTTTAGAAAGAAGCGCCAAACATGGACTGCTTTGCCAGATACAGAGTCCCCACCTAAATATTTTACTTTTAGAAAATTTAGGAAACCCTGACTCGTGCCTAAGGCCATGTGTCCGTCATCAGCAAAGTTGCCTCGGCTCAGGAACTTGGGTACGAGAGGGGAAGGTCATGCAATGAGCACCCCTGCTCGCCCGATCAAAGATCGGCCTTTACTAACATGATATCTTGTTTTTGAAAACACATGCGTTCTTATTCTGGTTTATTAGCCTAGAATTACTATGTGATGCGCACAGTATACAAGTATAGACTGGATCGCCTAAATTGGAACAAAACATCTTATGTTTGTTTTTGAAAGCGGTTTGCTACTCGCAAGTAGGCTAAAATCCGGATTTTGTCACCCTCAAGTGGGCATTAGAAAACATGGTGGTTTGCCACTCTCAAGTGGGCTTAAAAACTCGCAATCAATGAATTATTCCAATTCAAGTAATCCAACCTTCACCCACAGGCATTCAGGCAGTTATATCACATAAGCAGTTAGCCTCATGGCAAGCATGCTATCATGGCAGTCACTTACACACATGCAAGGATGCTAAAGCATAAACACTTACCGAGTATTCCAAGCCAAAACAAAAGCTATGTTAGAAATCAATGCATGATCCTAGCTATGTCAAGAATGCCTAATGCAACACATACAAAATGCAACTAAGATAGGCTCGGCTATTCTAAAATGTCATGTGAAATGCAATTTGATACATGTATTCAAACAAAAATTGAAATACAATGCGGCTAGTATGATGCGCCGAGCCCGGCGCATGCAAGACAGATGAATGGATGCAAACATGCGAGCATAAGGATGCTAATTGAAACATGTCCTAAAACTAACCATCATAAGTTGGTAAATAAAAGGAAGAAAGAAATGGGGGTTGGAAGACATGCATCACACACACGCACACTTATTTACAACATTGCCCTCTCGGAGGGTCCGAATAAATAATACAGAACCGACTAATTAACTAACTATTCTAGCTAATTAATTATTACACAACCAAACTTGAAACATATAACTATTCTAAGTTTACAAAGCACTGAAGTGGCCTCATGACGAAGGATGCATGCATGCTCGAATCGCCTCGCTCGGAAATCCATCGCGATGCCCCGACTTGCCTTTGTTTGCAATTGATCTCAAAAACTTGCACCAAGCTCCAGAGGGATGAAACTCCACCTTGGGAATCTGTAGGGATGCTGCCGACCAGTTGTTGGCATTGGAGACCACCTGCCGACCACTTTTTGTGGTGAAAACTAGAAAAAGTGGTCGCCCAGCCACTTTATCTGGTCAACCGACCAGTTTTGCTGCTGGTTTCTGGTTTGCTGCAATAGAGAGCAAGAAAGGGGCATGGCAAAGTATTTGCAACACATATATGCACAACCACTCTCCCTATCATTACACAAGCTTAAGGGAGTATAGTTCTCGACCCTTGGGCCACCAATCACGCATTTCGATGCATGATGGCCGAGGAGCCAAATTGCACAAGTCAATATGAAATGAATGCACACACGAACACATAAAGCCTAAAACTCCATCATGTATAGTCAAGAGTGTCGGCGACCGAGAATTGAGGCACGTTTCATCACTTCGAGTATGAAACGTCCCTCGTTTCCCCTGTTTGGACTAACTCCTATTCCAAACACAATGCAACAAAACATGGCATACACAATGCAACTCCAACATACAAACATGCAATGCAACAAAACAAGCATGCAAACAACATGCAAGGGACAAGCATGCAAACATGCAATGCAATGTAACTTAGCATACTCAATGCCAATGGCATGCACAATGCACAATGCTAAGAATCACATGGCCCACTCAATGCAATGTGACATGATTAACTTAACAAAGCTAATGACATGCAAATTATGCTAATGCATGCATACTCAATGCAAGACAACATAAGCATGCAACAATATGAACAACAACTAGCATACACAATGCGAATGGACATGGCATACACAACGCAATGAACCATATAGAATACACAATGCTCGATGGACTTAAACCAAAATGGACTGACCTCAATCATGCCCAAATCAGTGGCCATTAGATAATGGAAATAAGGCATCAAAACACAAACGATCATGTACAATGCAACGACCCCAAGTCTAAGGCACAAAACACAACTTTCCAAACACATTGAAAGGATGAAATATGGAGTGTAATGACACATGTTTCAGCTCTGAAATGGCATACAAAATGACTTCGAATTATGCAAACAACTCATGTAATGCATGTTGAATGGCTCAAGCATCGAAACTAGTGAAGTGTATTACACTATAGGCATGCAAGGCAATGCTCAAATGGCCAAACCAACTCCAAACAGACCCTATGCAGGCCCAAAATAGTAGCAAAATGAGTTGGGATGATGGCTTGAAAGGCACAAAAATGAAGCTCATGCAATGGCTCACAAAATAGGGTATAAAAGCACAACTCTCAAGGGCACTTAAAGAGTGGAAAACATGGAAGTATGACAGCCCTATATGCTCTGAAATATCATGCTCAATGATGTCAAAACATGAAAATACCTCAAGTTAAGCATGCAAGGGACTTCAAAACTCGAAGCTAGTCAAGGCTATTACACTACAAGCATGCATGGCAAGCATCTTTCGACCAAGAGGCCTCAAAAAAGAGCTAAGGCAGCGCAAAATATGAACAAAACCAGGTTGGAGCATGGCCAAAATATGCTAGAATAGAGGGCCAAAACATCATGCATTCTAAGCTAATAAACATGATTTACACTACAAGCATATGAAGCATGTGAGAGGCTACCAAACCAGCTAAAAACAGAGTCATGGAATGCCAAATGATGACCAAAAACCCATTGAAATATGACCAATACATGCAAGAATGACATGCTACTTTGATAAGCCACAAAAGGGATTACTCTACACATGCAAGAGGCAAACCCAAGGTGACCAAACCAGCCATAGACAGAGTCTAGGCAGGCCCTAAAAGTCACCAAAAAGTGCCTAAACCGAGCCTTGAAAGTATGAAAACATATGCTCCTTTGATAGGCCAAAAATGCAAGCAAATAAGACCAAAAGAGAGAGGGTCACCCCTCTCTGATTTAGGGCCTCAAAACCACATGCCAACCACTGAAAATCCACTGGATTTCAATGGCTAAAAGTCCATGCAAGGGTTAACTCAAAGGCCTTATGGCATGGCACAAAACAAGGCCAAATAGGGCATGCAAGAGGGAAGATGACCCTCAGCACCAAAAGGGCCTTAAACAAACATGAAAAACACTTAAAAATAAAGCTTTTTTTAGTTGAAAGTTAATCCAAAATAAGCATGCAAATAAAGCTAAGAGGGTAACCAAAACAAAGCTTAAAAAGGAGAAAAAGGGGTTACCCTTGAAACACTGCAACAACAGTATAGCGATCCCGGTTTCCCTTTTCTTTATTTGTTATATCCGGACATAGGTTCCGTGGAGCAGGTTGTTGAGAGTATGTTGTTTGCATCCTTTACTCCTTTTATTGAGTCTTGGGTTGTGTTGGGTAGATTTGGAGCAGGTTGGTTGAGCTTTGGAACCAAATCTAGTTGCCCAGATTTTGGCTTGTCCGCTCGAGCGGGGGTTTGGGCGCTCGAGCGGGGAATACACCCGTCCAGTTTTTCCTGTGTAGTGTTGGACGCTCGAGCGGGGGATTGGCCGCTCGAGCGGGAGGTTGTGAGTGACGCTCGAGCGGGGAGTTGGGCGCTCGAACGGGGACCTGTCTGCAGGAACTTCTGGGAGTGTGCATCCGCCGCTCGAGCGGGAGTTTGGCCGCTCGAGCGGGAGTCTGTGAGTGACGCTCGAGCGGGGGTTTCTACGCTCGAGCGGGGCGACTGTTATATAAATCCGAGATCCGACTTTCTGGATCATTTTCCATCTCCCTTTTGATTCTAAAACCCTAGAACCGTCTTCTCTCTCTTCCTACACACCTTCTCTCTTAGGTTTGATCTACTTAGAGTGTGTTTCTACCTTAGATCCTTTATTAAAAAGTTAGAGTGAGTCGAGGGCTTCGTTTTGATCCGAACGTTTGTGGATTTGGAGCACTTTGGATTTTGGGTCATCATCTCCATCTTCTCCATTCGAGTTCTTTGCTTCGAGGTAGGGATTTCCTACTCCATTTTATAGGTTTTAATCCTAAGTTTTGGTATTTCTGATATGTTGGGGTTGTTTGGTAATATTGGGAAAAGCTAGGGTTTGTTTTATAATTTAAAAAGCCCTAATTGTTGTAACAAAGTTAATTTGTATAATTTATTTTGGGAAAGGTGTGGAAATTGGTTTAATTCATAATATTGGAAAGTTATGAGATCGAATGATGTAGTTGGATAATTTAACCACTCATCTTTGAAATTGAGATTATATGTGTTGTTACATTTATTTCCTGCTTAGAAATAACTGTTTTGGGCTATCGGTGGAGGATAGTCATGATTGTTGTAGACATTGCATGTGGATTAGGGAAAACTGAAACTAATCAATTGGTTAGGTTGTTGAGTATAAAGGTTGGAATAATACATTAACTTTATGTATTGATTGATTGTGTATATGACTTTGTGTTTATATGCATCACTTGTGTATGGGAGGAGATAGGGGATGTACTCCACGGTTTAGGGGAAGATAGGGGATGTACCTCTAAACCGGTTAATGTTTAAGGGAAGATAGGGGATGGACCCAGGGTCGCAGCTCATATGCTCGCCCATTACAGTTATGATACAGCTCTTATGCTTATCTACTGGAGTATTTGTTGTTTGATTTGATACATCACTAAAATGTGTGTCAATTGGGAAGTATGGAAGTGAATTTTGATTGGGGTTGATACAACACCAACATGTGTATCCGTTATGATATAAGAAAGATTTAACTGGATTTGTTATCCCTGTGGAATTGGAAATATTGTTAATAAGAGATGAAACCTCTGTTGAGTTATTTGGCCAGGTTCTGAGCCATATTTGTATAAAGGGAAAGTGAAACGTGTCATAGACATTAGTGTCATGAAATTGTATAATGATGTAATTGACTATCTCGTGTTAACCATCTATCGAATGCTACTGCTTTAGTTAATTCTTATATGTGGTTTAGTATATTTCTACTGGGCTGTGGCTCACCCTTTAAGGGAACATCATTTTCAGGACCAGGTGATTCGCTACCTCCAAGGACTTAGCTTGGGAGGATTTGGACTCGAAGACTTGTCTTTAGTTTATTGGTTTTTATTTGAGATTACATGTAAACATTCAAGCCAAGGGCTTAATTTGTAATTGAGTTAGTACTCAATCTTTTGTATCCAAGTGTTGGCTTGGAAAGATGTAAGCCTATAGGGCACTTACTTTTGATGTTGCATGTGATGTCTTTCAATAAAAGTACTCTGATGGATAATTTAATGATTCGTTTTGTTTTATTAATGCATGTTAATGTTATATATTATGGGTTTATTTTGAGGGCGTTACAAACAGCACTTGCTCCAGCCCAAAACCAACTTTTTGAAGTCTCCACAAGGCCCTCTAGCAACTTAGCAACAAGGCAAGAGTGTTTGGATAGGAGGTTGTGTACACAAATGTGAAGAAAATGCACTTTAAGGCTTCAATATAAAGAGAGAGAGGGAAATATAGAGAGAGAGAGAGAGAGAGAGAGAGAGAGAGTATGCCTATGCTCTCCACCAAAAATCAGAACCTGGAGAAGGGAGAGAGCCTTTCCTCTTATAGAAAAACAAGCACCAAGCTTGTTGAAGAAGTTTGAAGCTAGATGCAATCCCTCCATATATGGAGGATGCAATCTGTGCACTCCAGCTGGCACAGCTGGCATCCACAACACTTGTAGAATATGCAGGAAGGCCGCCGACCAGTTAAAGTGGTCAGCCCGCCACTTTTTCTGGTCGGCCAACCACTTTTCATGAGAAAGTGGTCGGCCAGCCACTTTTTCTGGTCGGCCAGCTAGTTTTTTTGGTCGGCAGGAAAATTCTGCTTTCCAGGTCCAACTTCAAATGGCCATAACTCCTTCATCTGGACTCCTTTTCAGGTCATTCTTGTGTCCAAATTGAAGCCCCGGAAGTAAGCTTTCCAATGGTGGCAGCCTTGCATCAAAATTCCAACTATGAAAAAAGTTATGCCTGTTTTGGTGAAGCCACACAGTTTTGGTCTTACCCAGATTCATACCGAACTTCTCCCAAACTAGTTTTTTTCTCTCCTTTCCTCTTTTGTTCAACTCCAAACCCCTAAACAAAGTGTTTTGAAAGATTTTTCAAAGATTTCATCTCTCTTTCATTCATTTCCACTTTGTCCTTGCTCGGTTTACCGAAAAGCGCGACATTTAACAAAATGCGAGTGTCGGAACATCGTAGAAACTTTATTTTCAAAACATTTCGAAAGAGAGGGTTTCAAGGTCTAAAATCATTTGATCAAGATTGTTTTGGTCCAAAAGGGGTATGAAGTTGAGATTTGTCTCTCTCCTTGCCGAAAAAACTGAACTTTTGCCCTGCACACATTTCTCCACCAAGTAAACCATCAATAGTGCCCAAGTCTTAAGGGCGGTCAAAAATGGGGTGTCTATAGTGGGGAGGGGGAGAACGATCATCTTCTGCATAAGCTTGGGCTGGAGGTTGCGCACAACCATCCGAATCTGATCTTTGTCAACAGGCCTGATGGTCATCATCGAGGCCTTGGCCCTCCACTGGGTTACAAAATCGGAGAAACTCTCCTTCGGCTCCTGCCTGGTTGTCTCAAGATCACGGGTCGTAATCTCGATCTGTGTATTATATGAGTATTGAGCTATGAAGGCCTCGTCCATCTCCTCCCAACTCCTCTTGACGGAATCTTCCAATTTTGCGTACCAAATGGCCGCTACACCTGACAAGGTCCGGCCAAACAAGGAAAGCTTCTGTAATCTAGAGAGGCCCATCGGCCTTAGAATGTCTGAAAACAGCCGCAAGTGCACCATAGGGTCTCCTGACCCATCAAAGCGGTCAATATGTGGCATCTTAAAATGGTCCGGCAGCGTCACGACCGAGTCGGTATACCCATCCTCTATATCTGGAATGGATTTTACACCCTGAGATTTCTTAAACAACTTTTCAAGCTTGCTCACTTTTAATGTCGTGGGGTCCACCTCGAACTCAAAGGGGGAATCCAGCAGGTTGATAGGTGTTTTGGATAGCTGGGGTAGAATCGAGGGCAGAGCCAGCCCGATCGGAACGTCCGTATTACCCTAGACGGGTGCTATCTCCCCGAGTATGGGAACTCTTGGTGGGGGAGGAACTTGGTGTGAAGCAGATGCTCCGGTTTGCTGCTATAACCTGGCAATTAACTCTGTCTGTTGGGCCATGACCTCGGCCTGTTGTTTGGTGAATTTTGCTTGATGAGTAGCGTCCTGCTACATAGTTTTCATACTTTCTTGGAGCTGACGCATCATCTCCTCCATTCCTGTCATGTTATGCTGATCTAGCTGAATAACTGGTATATCTATCCCTACAGTAGAAACAAAGACCTCAGCCTGACTGTCCACTGATGGGGTAAACCACTGATCTGGCGACCGCTGCACTGATACACTGTGTCCTCTTGACCTTCGTCTGGTAACGGGGGTAAAGAAAGGAACACCGCTTGTCCGTCCATCAGATCCCTAGATCGATTAAGCCTGCGACCTCTGACCCAAAGTGCTCGGGGATATCTGTCTGGTCAGAATCAATGGTGCTAAACTACCTTGCAAAAAGATAAATAAAGCAAAAACTAAGGAAATAATGAATAGAAAAATGGACAGCACAACGGCTTAAATTAACACAACACACAGTTGGCAAACACAACTTGAATGAACCGTTCTTAACCACTGATCACTGTTCCCAAAATCATTGCCTCAATCTGAATCTGATACCTGCAGATATAACTGATTCTCAAAGCACTGATGCTAATGCCCGCAGGCCTGATAACCAAACTTGCAGACTGATACGCACGTACCTGTAGAGGCCAACTCAAAAAGCACATAACAAGCAAGTAACGGCCAAAAACACCCCTATGTTAGGGTAGGGTTTCCCTGTCCTATTTTGTCAGGAGCTAGGGTTTCGCTACGCACACAGCGGTTTCAAACAACCTATAATCGGGTAGCAACCTGTCCTAGATTGGAATAGTCACTATGGATTCTGAATATGTACTAGGTCGAATGGTCAAAAAGAGTGCCCTGGTAAAACCGGGGTTTGTGTTCCTGTGGTGGCAGAGCCCGCAATTGGTCAGCCTTATGGCACGCTTCTCGAAGCGAGCCTCTGGCAAACCGTTCAGGAATAGCATACGGCAAACACGGTGTCCTAGCCGTACCAATGCACATGCAATGCAAAGAAACACATAAGCTTAATCAAAACAAGATATCATGAGTTCGAGTCAAGTTCTCTAACTCCCCAGCAGAGTCGCCAGAAACTGTAGACGCGCCCCGAGGGCCTTGCTTCTACAATTCGGACTCAAAGTGTCATAGTTCTTAATCTGATCTCACAATGTGCGATGTGAGATTGATAAATCACCAAAGAGTCCAAATCCGGCAAATCGTTTTGGAAAACTAATTTTTAAGAAAGAAGTGCCAAACATGGACTGCTTTGCCAGATACAGAGTTGCCATCTAAATGTTTTATTTTGGAGAAATTTAGAAAACCCTGACTCGTTGCCTAAGGCCACGTGTCCGTCATCACCAAAGTTGCCTCGACTCGGGAACTTGGGTACGATTGGGGAAGGTCAGCTATGAGCACCCCCGCTCGCCCGATCAAAGATCGGCCACTACTAAACATGATATCTTGTTTTTGAAAACACATGCGTTCTTATTCCGGTTATTAGCCTAGAATTACTATGTGATGCGCACAGCAAAACAAGTATAGACTAGATCGCCTAACTTGGAACAAAGCATCGCATATCCGTTTGTTTGGAAATGATTTTGAATTTTGCTACTCGCAAGTAGGCTAAAACACGGATTTCGATGAATTATTCCAATTCAAGCAATTCAACCTTCACCCACAGGCATTCAGGCAGTTATATCACATAAGCAATTAGCCTCATGGCAAGCATGCTTTCATGTTAACATTCACATACATGCAAGATGCTAAAACATAAACACTCACAGTGTACTCCGAGCCAAAACAAAGAACTAGTTAGTAATCATGCATGATCCTAGTTCATGTTGAGATGGCTAATGCAACACATGCGAAGATGCAAATAAAATAGGCTCGGCTATTCTAAAATGGCATGTTAGATGCAATACTTGATACACATATTCAAGTTAGAATCGAAATACTATGCAATTAGTATGATGCGCCGAGCCCGGTGCATGCAATACTGATGAATGGATGCAAACATGCATAGCATAAGGTATGCTAAAATGAAATGTGCCCTAAATCTAACCATCGTAAGCGGTTAAATAAAAGGGAGAAAGAAATGGAGGTTGGAAGACATGCATCACACACACGCATGCTTATTACACAATTGCGCCCTCTCGAGGGAGACACTGAAAGAATAATACAAAATTAACTAACTAACAAGCTAATTAATTATTACAAAACCACTTAACTAATTAAACAAATTAATTAAGCTAAGAAAGTAGTAAAGCAGCCTCGGGAAGAGGGATGAATGCATGCATGCTCGACTCCGCTCGGAAATCTATTGCCATACTCATGCTGCCTCTGTTTACATTGCTCTGCAACTCTGAAAACTGCACAAGTCTCAAGGATGCTTCTGAACCACCTTGGGGACATTCTGAGAGTCCACCGACCAAGATATAAGGCCACCGGCCATGGGAAAATTGTCATCGACCAGAAGCAAGGATCTCGACCAACAATGCATAGCCGGCCGGCACTGAAGATGGTTGGTCGACCATGTCTTCCTGCAGAATTCTGTTTTTGCTGCAGTAGAGGACAAACAGAGCATGGCAATGCATTTTCAAGGAAATGTTTGCACAACCACCCTCCTTATCATGTTTAAGACTCAAAGGAGTATGATTCTCGACTCTTGGGCCACCAATCACATATTTCAATGCATGATGGCCAAAGGAGCCAAGTGTGCATTTAATATCAAATGAAATGCACACAAACACATGAAAGACCCTAACCTCTATCATAATTGATCAAGAGGCAAGGGATGCAAACATGCACAATGCTATGCAACCTAAACATGCAAGCAAACTAATGCAACATGAGCATGCGAACAAGCATGCAAACATGCAAGCATGTAACAACATATCAAACACATGACAAAATGCAAGCTAACAAGGATGCAAAATGCAACTTAAGCATGCAATAACATGCAATGAGCCAAGTATGCAACAACATACAAGGCAAGCATGCAACAACATGCAAAGGATGGACTTACACCAAAATGGACAGCTCTCGAATAGGTCCAAATCAGTGGCCAAAGTGACATGGAATGACAGACAAAACGCACCCAAACATGCACATGTAAGGGTCTAACACTTAGGCATAAAAAAGGTCAGCTCTTAAGCACATTTAAAAGAGACAAATATGGACAAACAACAAGCATGATAAGCTCTTAAAATGTGCAAGGGATGATGCCAAATCAACCAAACCATGCAAGTAAAGCATACAAAGGAGCCCAAAACTTGAGACTAGCCAAGGGGCTCAAGCCATGGCCATATCAACTAAGCCCCAAAGGGCCAAAGTGACCTAAGACAGTCCTTGGGCAAGCCAAAATAAAGTTAGAACATGCATGGAACAAGGCCAAAACATGCTAAAAGATAGGCACAAAACAAAGGGCATGCAAGGCTACAAAGGATGCATTACACTACGCCTATCACAACTGAACATGGCATGAATTATGCAATGAAAAACAGAGTTATAATATGTCAAAATAAGCCCCAAAACCCGCTTAGATAGCATCCCAAAGGCCTAAACATGATAGCATACACAATGACACTTTCATGAGGCGCAACATACCAACTCTTTAAAACATTAAAGGAGTCACAAGTGCAAGCATAGGAGCATACTATATGGACTGAAATAACATTACAAGTGATGTCAAACCACTGAAATGATCCAAGTAGAGCATGCTAGAGGATTCAACACTCAAAGCCTACAAGCTAGATTGCATGGTAGCTATACAAAGCATGGAATATGTGACCCAAGCAACCAAAACCAGACCTCAAACATGGTAAAACAAAGCTAAAAGCTTCTCAAAGTTAAGCCAAAACATGTAAGCATGGTGGTCTAAACACAAGGTGCATGTTAAGGCAAATGAAGGGATTGCAAAGCAAGTATATGAAGCATGTAAGAGCCGACTAAACCCACCCAAAACAGAGTCATGGCACGCTAAAACAACACCAAAAACCCACTGAAATGAGGTCAACATAGGCTAAGCAAACATGCTCAAACATGAAGCATACAACACTAGTTTGCAAAATTTACACTACGAGTGTATAAACCAAGCATGGAATGACCAAGATAGGCAAAAACAGTGGCATATGACAGAAAAATAACCACAAATACCAGCTAAGACATGGCCAACATGAACTTAACAAAGGTGCTCACATGTGAGGCAAATATGACAAGTATTGAAGACAATAAGGAGAGGGGATGGCCCTCTCCTTCTTAGGACCTCAAAACACCATCCCCACCACTGAAATCCCTCTGGATTTCAGTGGTGAGAAGGCCAATACAAGGTAGTCCCGAAGCTCACAAAAAAGGCACAAAAATGAGGCCAAACAAGGCCTAAGAGGGGGTAAACAACCCCAAACGAAAAAGTGACCTTAAGCAACTATAACAAGCATGCAAAATCAGAACTTTTTGTAGTTTAGAGTCAAGCCTAAAACAATATAGAAGTATGTGTAAAAGCTTAAAAAAAATGGGGTATCTAAAGCAAGTTGACTCATCCTTGAATAACAACTTCAAGAACACAAAACCAGCAACTCTCTCTTATCAAAACCAGCTCAAGAACCTTAAAAAACAACCACCTAGTACCTCAACAACCAAGGATGATGTAACTCTAGGTGTTTATGTGCAATAGTAAGAACAAAACACCCTTTTGAACTCAAACTCACACACAAAATGTAGAGAAAGGGAGATATAGAGAGAGATATATATATAACTTATATATCAGATTTCTTGAACCCCTAGAAAGGGAGAGGAGGCCCTCCTTTTATAGAGGTTCAATTTTGCCAAGCTTCTTGAAGAAGCTAAGCAAGGCTCAAATCCCTCCATACACGTGTATGGAGGGGGTTAATTGTGGATGCCAGCTACACTAGCTGGCACAAAATATCTGCATAAGGCAGATAAACAGGGTTCGGCCACCAAAAATGGCCGATCGACCAACACAATGGCCGGTCGACCAAATATAGTGCCGATCGGCCAACACTCTTGGCCGATGGCAAGAAAAAGGGGCCGATGGCTTCAAGCCTTGGCCGGTGGGATGTAGGGATGGCCAACAAGCCACCATCTTCCCTCAGAAGCAAAAACACAAGTGCTTGGTCCACAACCAAGCACAAAACAGGCAAGTTGAGAGATCCTGAGGTACGGCGCGTAGCCGAGACCTCCGAGAAGTCAAACGAACACGAACATGGATGATCATCGAGTGTTCAAACGATGACGTCCAAGTCTTGAGGACGGTCAAAAATGGGATGTCTACAGGCACATCTACACCTTGGTAGCTGCTGTAGTCTTAATATGCATGTCTTGGGGATGGATGTTCTTACATATGATAAGGTGCCAAAACATTTCTTAACTTTAGAATCTACATCATAAATTCAATATTCATAACTTCATCACAAAATGTCACAACATACATTACAAAACAGTTTAGTACCTTCTTCAAAGTGCATGTTGTATATTCCTTCTAATTTTTAAGGTCTTGAATTTGATGGTGATTTTTAATGTTCAGTTTAATGTATTTCAATGATTTAATAGTAAATTCTCTCTATCTATTGCCAAAAAAATAAAATAAAATACTCCATTCAGTGCATCTAACACTGTTTAATCATATCCATATACCAACATTTCATCTGAAAATAGACTGTAAAATTCAAAGTCTTCATTAAGTATAATTATTCAGTTCCCAATTCCAAGATAAGACAGTTATTTGTTTAACTCAGGAATTGTCTCGGATATTACAAATGAGGCTAATGCAGAAAGGCTTGCAAAGTCATAAGGTTTTTTAAGTGTTCTCAAAAGATCCCAAATCACTTGTTGAAAGATCTCTTTTTCACAAAAAGAACAAAAACAATCCCAAATAGATTCTTTACAGATCTCCCTCCAATAAAGGGGAGAATGATTGAAGTCCTTTCTAGGGTTTTTTTGTTTATTTAATTCTGAATAGAAGAGGGAGAAAAAGGGAGACCTCATAACTGAGAGAGAAAAGGCAGAAATAATGACACATTTATGCTTAAGATGGTTAGCCATGTAATCAGTGAAGGAGTTCAACAATATATAACAAATCACAAAATTAAAATTAATTATTAACTTTGATATAACAATGTTTATATACATATACATAATGGTTATAACAATTGATACTAGCCATCCTCTAAATCATTATTCATCATTTTTACTTTATTAGTTTATCAAATAAAATCCATTTCTTGATTTCGTAACTCACATAGTGAAATTGAATGAAGAGGTGTAGCTAGAGGCCTCCTGTTGCTGTGAGGGAGAAGCTTTTGAGAAACGTGTAGCATTGTTGGCCGAGATCTTAGTTCAGAATGCAAGCATGCGAATGCTAGTGCAGCGACAAGGACAACATTCCCTGCAACTAGCGGATCAACTAGAGGCAAAAGACGCGGGTCTAATACCTCATTTAACATTATATTTTGAGCAGAGGTTGAAAAATCTAGAAATCCCTAGATATTGATTTGTGATTATGTATCAATTTTAAGCAGTAAATAATAATCCCAATCAAACAATCAAGACAAATCGACACAACGATTTTAACGCGAGAAAACCACAATTGGAGCGCCTCCAATTGTGATAAAAAAAAAAAATTGTGATAAAAAAAAAAAACCACGGGCCAAAGCCACAAAACAATCCACTAAGAAGATAAAAGGAATGACACAAGTATACTCTCAATTACCTAACGAATCCACGCCCGAATTGAACCGACCCCTATATGCCTCTTCCACCATGGTTTTCACATCGGAATTGTCTTGCCCAACGTTGAATCCACAACGTCGATGTCAAATCCACGATGATGAGTCACTCCTGAATCCACCAAAGCTTCAAGCCCAAATTTCACGGAATCCAAAGAACAACTCTCTCTTTTGTATTGAATAAATAAAACAAACAAACCCTTTGATATAATCCACCCAATTCATGATTAAACTCTCACAGATATCAAAGGAAAACAAGCAAAGAAGCTCTAGAAGAAAACCCTAATACCCGAAAAGAAAATCTGGAATTCGTACCTTAAAATCGAACTGAAACACATAATTATAGAAAATAGATCCGCGATCTCCGCTCGAGCGAATCTACGCTCAAGCGCAGGAATGGCCGCTCGAGCGGAAAAAAACAACTCCCGGTACTTTTGCAGACGAGTGAAACTTCTAAAAGGTCTCGATCCCCGACATAGTCAGCGAAGTGGCAAACATGATAGGATTAAAATTACAAACTCCTCTGCATAGACACAATTCGGGTTGGATTAGCATCTAAAACTCATAGCCTCACTGAAATAAAAAATTACAACTGAAAGGAGTTTTGTCAAACGGAATTGTCAAGAATAAAAACCTAACAGAGGTCGATGCCAATAATGAGAGGAGTTCTTTTGGATGCCTTCCCGTGATCGTTTCTAGCGCCACCATTCCAAAGCTATAAACATCGCACTTCTCAGTTGCAACCATTGTGTTCTACAGAAAATAAACATTCACTAAACTAAATAAAAAAAACTAGAATAAACCATACACTATCTGGGATTTTCACATATTGAACCTTGTATATATATAAATGAGATATACTTTGGAAAATATAGTTTGGTTACCTGAGGCAACGTATCCAATAGTTCCTACCATTACGGTTACATTTGATGAATCAGGATGTACCATTCTAGCTGTGCCAAAGTCAGAGACAAAAGCAGTGAACTCTGAGTTCAATAGAATGTTGGTACTCGTTATGTCTCGGTGAACAATTAGTGGATTCCAATCATGATGCATATAGGACAAAGCATGGGCTGTTTCTTTGACAATGTTTATTCTCCGAGTCCATTCTAATTTAACAGCTTCAGCATCAATGCTTAGGGCATAAAATAAGCTTCTCCTTTCCAAATTCTCATATACCAAGAACATGCATCTGTTGTGCAAACAGAACCCGTAAAGCTTCACTATGTTACTTTAGTCAACATTTGCACTCATTCTTGAAACTCTTGTCAAAAGCTAGAACCTTAGCTTCGAAACGATGAAGTTTCTTCAATGCAAATACCTTGCCATTTGGCAATTGTGCTCTATAGACGATACCATAACCACCTGTTCCTATGCAATATGTAATATCAAAATCATTTGTTGCCGCGTATGCAATTTTTCCATCATAATTCCAGATTGAGCACATATATCCATTCTTAATCACTCTTTCTACGCTTTGGTTGTTTTTAACCTTAGCTCAATAAAAGAACATAAATACAACTAAGGTGAGAAAAATTGCGATGGGAGGAAGGCAAATCAGGAGATTAAGCATGAGTTCTTTATTCTCTAGGTGTGCATCTTGAGATCTACGCAGTATTTGACCCTCAAGAGCATTTTATGACAAGAAGTTGGAGATTTGGCAAGGAAGACCAATTCAAATCGTCAAGCTTTTTCCTCAAGAATTGATCATGAGAAAGGTCAACCCGAATGACACTTCCTGCTTCATTGCAAGTGATGGTTGTAAACTCACAGTGGTATCTTGAAGAAATATTTCCCCACCAACGGCTGTCGAGTAGAGCTTTCGCCTCCATTGACGATGAAAACGATGGTGACACTGATGATGATTTAGGCAATACTGGTGCTGTAATTATAATCATCACCATGCATACTACCACGAGTACCTGAGAGTAAACAGAGGATAAAATGTTTTTTTTTACCCATAATTGAAGCAAATATATATAGGTTCTCTGTAACAGCTCTAAAATAATGGGCATGCATGATCAAAGCTAAATAGGTTGTTAATAAGAATATTTTGGTATTGGTAATGGTGCCTACGATGACGAGCCAGGCACAAGGAGTCATTGACTTGAACAAATTGACTTACATTGGCGTCGACTTTGACTTGTCATAAGAAGAGAAAAAGTGCATAACACATGTTATGGATGATTCTCTAGACCAGTCTCCATGCTTTTGTGCGTTTCACTATGGCTTCCATCAAGGGGCAACGGTCACTGCCTATTCGGCAATTGGTATGGTTTACAATGGACCACACTCATTCAAGGTCCAACAAGTCGGCTGAAAACAAAACAGTTTCCGAATTAAGAAACTTTCTCAGAAAAAGAAAATTGTAAGATGTCACAAGAATGATGTGACAATATCATTTTTGTAACTAAAAGTCATCTTCATTCATAGGTGTTTTGTTTTAAAGCTTTCGCCCACATCAAAAAAAAAAAAAATTTTGTTTGTACGTCATTACTTAAGGAAGGTTCACAATATTGCAAGGAAATAGCAGGTTTCTTTCATATGCATCATCCCCAAGGAAGGTTCGCAATATTTGAGTACCATTTATAGGGATACAGGAATATATATATATATATATATATATTTATAAAGTAACAGAATGAATTCACACTCAACTACGATGCTGCAAAACTGTTCAACTTGTGCACCTCAATTATTATCATCAAATGTATACTGGTGTATTCATTAGGTCAAGAGACCAATATATAACACCCAAAAAAAAAAAAAAGGGCTTAGACAAATTAATTAGATCTCATTCCTTCAACCCCTTGGACTGGCGCACATGGCATCACATTTGGACAAGTTGCATTCAGGCTTACTATCCACTCTAAAAGCCATTCTAATTATGGAATTAGCTTTCTGATTACAGCTACACTTATTATATATATATATATATATCATATTTATTTATTACTTGATTGATATGATACATTTATAATTGTTCGAATAAATTCATGTAGTATTCACTGCACTAATGATCGTGGATGTACTACGTTAGATGATTGCGGATGTAACATTTCTGGATTCCATAGCTACAGCAGTGAAATTGCATAAAGAAAGTCTTCCTACAAGAAAGAAACTCAAGAGATATGCTTTGCATTTTTGGACGAGATCCCGGCTCAGAACGCACGCATGCAAATGCCACTGTAGCAAATAGAATAATGTTCCTTACTGCCGTTGGATTAGTCGGAGACGGAAGGCACGGGTCTAAAATATCAATTAGCATAGTTAGATTTAATGTATATAGAGAAAGAGAGAAACAATTGTGTATTGATTAATGTTATCTAATTGTGTACAATGACTCCTATATATAGGAGATGAAGAGGAATACTCACCTACCACACTCACCTACTACACTCACCTACTATCAACACCTACCACACTAACAGCCCCCCTCAAACTCAAGGAGGATAGGTACCAACCAACTTGAGTTTGAAGAGAGAAACAAAACAGGAAAATAAAAAATAAAATAAAATAGGATAGGAGACATTGTATGGTCGTGTCAGACCGTTGTAGAAAATACGGTGTGGTCGTGTCAGACCATTGTAGAAAATACTGTGTGGCTGTGGCAGACCGGTGTAGAAAACATTGTATGACTCGTGTCGAACCGGTGTAGAAGACACTGTGAGGTCATGTCAGACCGTTGTAAAAAACACTGTGAGGTCGTGTCAGACCATTTGTAGCAGACACTGTGTGGTCGTGTCAGACCGTTGTAGAAGACACTGTGTGGTCGTGTCAGACCACTGTAGAAGACACTGTGAGGTCGTGTCAGACCATTTGTAGCAGACACTGTGTGGTCGTGTCGGATCGTTGTAGAAGACACTGTAGGTTGCCCAAAGATATATATATATCGTGCCCTCAAAAGTTGGGCCCTCAAAAGTCGCTCCCAATACATCAAAAGTCGTGCCCAACGCTGTGGTGTCGAGCAGTGCGCGATGCGCGTAATGTCTGCCTTGGCTTGCGCTCCCGTTTTGTCATCTTAGTCTCTGCATTGTCTATTTAAACCGAGGCTGAGGTTGAGGCTAGTTGAAAGCAAACCAAAACGACGAACTCTGCAACCCCCTGCTTGTGCTGCCTCTGATATGGCCTCCTCTTCCCGTAGTGTGCTCACCCTTTTTCCAGACCTAAACGAGTCCACAATAGAAATAACCGGGTCAATCGCCCTTGAATCGCAACCAAACGCCCCTGGACCAAGCGCCCCTGTTTTTGCTCCGTTGAACTTTCCGATGCTGTCAGTTGAGCAAATAATGGCTGCTCAATCTGATATTGAGGCCAACCATTATACATTGAAGTCATGTGTGGAGACCATGACTGCAGTCACGAACTTGTCTCACCGGCTTCAAAATAGGACAAGTGAAGTACAGCAGTTAAATGCCCAACTGGCTCTGCTCCAGCGCATGTACAAGGATGCGCGAGCAAAGATATGTGTGCTGAAGGCGGAAAACAAGGAGCTGAAACGGAAGGCCACCGTTATGTTCCGATTCGGAGGTTCGCCATATGCAACGTTGGAGGAGCAGCGGGGAGGCAACGTGCTCGGTGTACTGGGAAGTACTGAGGCAGGGCCGGCCAAAGTCGCCCAAGAGGAAGGCAAAAGGAAAAGATCGGCGGCAGAGTAAAGGAAAGAAAAATCCCGCCTGAGTGTGTGGTTGTTGGTTGTTTGTTTGTTTGTTGTTTTTTTTTTTTTTTTTGAATGTAGAACTGTGATCGGGGTTGATCCCCGAGATAAATAAAACAAGGTTGGGGTGCAAACCGGATGGCATGAATAGGACAAGACTGAGCAAAGAAAAATCAGTGGGTGTGTAATGTTTTTTTTTTTTTTTACAAAACCAGGCATCATTCAGTAATGCATTTTCTAAAGAGAAATATTAAAAGGTAATGGTGGAAAGAAAAGTTTAAAAGAAATGATGGGAAATAAAAATAAAAGTGGGTATTTGAAAGAGATTAAAAGTAGTTTGGAGAAAACAAATAAAAATAATTGATTTTGAAATCAAACGTGATAGGAAGAGAGAGAGGGGACAAGCCCATGTGATAAAGTGAAGAGAGAGGGTGGTGGGTTTGGAAAAAAGAAAAAAAAAAAGGAGAGGTAGTGGGGAAATGATGGGTAGTGGGGAAGGAGAGATTAAAAGACCCACAGATGATAAAGAAATAAATAAAATAAAAAAGAAGAATGGGTTTGTGGAGGAGCTGTAAGCGATGAGTCCAATGCCTTGGTTGTTTTGTAAACCGATGAAAGCAAGGAAAAGTCCGATTCCAGCGGTGGAGGAGATTCGGACTGGTTTTGAAATAAGTTTAGCAAGTGTTGTGCGCAACCCAATTGATGAAATGAAGAGGAAGATCAACCCTTCGGTGAACACGGCTGCGAGAGCTCCCTTATAGGAGATATGGCCGGAGCCATGGAAACCCACTAGAGTGTAAGCAAAGTAAGCATTGCTCTCAATACCAGGTGCGAGAGCTAGAGGAAGATTTGCCAATGTTCCCATGATTACACACCCGATGTGGGAGGAAGCGACGGGGGAGATGATGAGACCAACTGTGATTGAATTGATGACTGAGGTTTGGAGACCAACGGTGTTGATGAACCAGATGGGATGGTCAATTTGTCGAAACTCTTCGTCTCAGCCATCTGATTGGCCCTGTTGGGGTGGCCTGAAATGCGTCTGACCAGAACAGTACTTGAGGATGAGCATGTGATGATGATGACGTCTGTAGATGACCACAAATCTGGGGTGGCCTGGAGAGGATTGAGACTGTGATGATGACGTCTGCGGAAACTTGTTGGCTTTGGTTGGCGGAGAGAGACGGTGGCAGTGGTGGCCTGAAAGGGCTTGGAAGACAAAGATTTCAGTCCACTTAGAAAAGGAGAAGACCCATATTGTTGTGCAGCAGTGGAGTGAAGGTATGTGTAGAGGTCCGGCGGGCGGCCAAGGCGAGGCTGCCGCCCGCCGGTGAAGCGGAATTACTAGGTTCGTAACCTAGCTCTGATACCAAGTTAGATTTAATGTATATACAGAAAGAGAGAAACAATTGTGTATTGATTGATGTTATCTAATTGTGTACAATACTCACCTACCACACTCACCTACTACACACTCACCTACTATCAATACCTACCACACTAACAAGCATTATGTTTTGAGCAGAGGACGATGCCAACAATGAGAGGAGTTCTCCTGATGCCTTTCCATGATTGTTTTTAGGGCCACCACTTCAAAGCTGTAAACATCACACTTTTCAGTCACTATCATGGTGTAAGCAAGTTCTGCACAAACAAAAAGATCAATGAAAAAAAGTTTATGAAGTGTAATTCCATGAAATTTTTATAAATAATGTTATATGTACCAATTAATGTATACATTAATGTACTAACAGATGATGTGGCATTATTTGTATGATTTTGGGTATTTATAACTTGTATAATAAATGTGGTCGATAATTATATCATAACACTAATGTGTACACTAATTGGTGCATGTAGCACCACCGAATTTTTATCTATCATGAATAATTGAGTAAGAAAAAAATTACTAACATTTAAACATTTCAGACCATTTTGACTCTTCTTTTTTTTTCTTTTTTTCTTTTTTAAAAAAAAATTATGTATAAAGGAAAAAGTACTTTTGCAACCTGGGGCAATATATCCATAAGTGTTTGCAATGAATCGAGATATAACAATCTAGCGGTGCCAAAGTCAGATACACAAGCCTCCAATTCATAATTCAATAGAATGTTGTTGCTCAATATGTCTCGGTGAGCAATAGGTGGGGTGCAATCACGATGCAAGTATGACAGAGCATGTGATATTGCTTTAATGATGTTTACCCTCTAAGTCCATCCTAATTCAATAGCTTGGGCATCAATTCTCAAGGCACGAAACAAGTTTCCCCTTTCCATGTACTCATACACCAAGAACATGCATCTGTTGTGAAAACAAAACCCATAAAGCTTTACTATGTTTCAGTGTCGTATATTAGTTAATATTTGCACCTCATTTTTAAAACTCTTGTTGAAAGTTGGCTCCTCTGCTTCCAAACGATGGAGTTTCTTCAAGGCAACTACTTTGCCACTTGGCAACCGAGCTCTATACACACTTCCATAACTGCCGATTCCAATGCAATGTACCTGTTTGGTGCAGCTTAAAAGCTGCTTATTTCAGCTTTCAGCTTAATTTAAGTTATTTTGATGTATTTGATTTAGCTTATAGCTTATAACTTTTTGGAAGTCAGAAATCAGCTTATTCTTTGAGTGGGGCAGGAGATGCTTAATTTATAAGTCAGAAATCAGCTTATGTTCATAGTTATAAGCTATAAGCTGTTTAGGCATAAACTATAAGCACTTTCCCACAGCTCTACCAAACAGGGCCAATATTTGATGTGAAAGTTGTTTGTTGCTTTAATGATGTCTTCATATGCAATTCTTCTATCATAATTCCATATCAAGCAAATATTCCCATTTTTCATTGATCTTGCCTCAGTTTTGGACTTTTTGGGTCTTTCAACAACAAAAGCATGCAAATGCGAATGCAAGGCAAGGAAAATTGTGATAGGGAGAGACATTACGAAAATAAGCATAGGTATTCTTTCCTTTTTTTCAGAAGAAAAGCAATAGGATGAGGAATCATTGACTCTACAGGAAGCAATTTTGGAAAAAGCATTTGCTTGGGATGGACATGAATACAGAGATCTACCTGAGATTTGACCCTCAAGCAGATTGTATGAGAAGTCACGAACTATTAAGTTGCAAAGACAATATGAGACTTTGCCAGAAAGATAATTGTGGGAGAGATTTTGCTTTAACCTTGGCAAATATGCAAGTCCAATAGGTATTGTTCCATTCTTACTACCCAATTCCAAATAGCAGAGTTGTTGTAGCTCTTTTGGGATTGGCCCGCTAAGCAAATTTTTAGAGAGGTCCAGATATTGAATTTTGCTGGGAAAATGCCCAAGTTCAGGAGGTATGTTGTCATTGATCTGATTTGCAGACACATCAAGAAAGTTCAAGTTCAATTGACCTATAGAAGATGGGACCTTACCTATAAGAAAGTTATGGCAAAGGTCCAAGTGAGCCAATTGCGTCAAATGTCTGGAGGAATTGGACCACCAAGGATGTTATTACTCATATACATCTCAACCAAATTGCTTAGCTTCCCTATATCTGGAGGGATGGTACCGTTAAGTCAATTCGAAGAGAGACACAGAAAGATTAGATTAGTTAATTGACCAATAGATGAAGGAATTGTATCAGTGATGTCAGTATTAGATATGTTAAGGTGTACTAGTTGGGTGCGGTTTCCCAAGGTAAGAGGTAGCAAACCTTGAAGATAATAGTTGTAAGAGAGATCAAGGTACATGAGCTTTGACAGAGTACCGATTTTGTCAGGAATGCTTACGCTTCCAGTTGAGAAACAATTGCTGAGATTGAGATATTCAAGGTTTGGTAAGGAAGTCCAATTCGGGAGAGAACGGGAAGAAGAAAAGTCAATCCGAGTGACACTTCCTACCTCATTGCAGGTGACGCCCATCAACTCGCAGTGATTTGCTGAAGCAAAGTTTCCCCCACCAACCGCTATTGAGTAGAGCTTTCGCCTCTATTGACAGAGGTGAAAATGACGATGCTTTCGCAGATTCTGGCCCTGTAATAAGAACAATAGCTACTATGCATACTGACACTGCTATTATGAATACAGCACAATGAACAGTAGACGTTATGCTATTAATAATCATGATTGGGATTTTGTAGCTCTAAAATAATGAGAGCATGTATGCAATGTATCCTCAGATCAAAGCCTCTTGAGCTTTTAAAAAATATTGTTGGTGTGGACTGTTGATCTTGACCCCAGGCACAGCACAGCAAGTCAACCCAACAGAGTTATTGGGACGACTACTATATATGAACCTTCCTTTACCTTCCTAAATGTTGAAATCATGATTTGAGCCATTGAATCATTGGGCACAGATTCAACGGTCCAGATAAATCGACCCTTGAACACAGTTTTTGGATTTATCACAAAAAGGGAGAAGAAAAAAAAGTACAAAATGTGTTCTTGATGATACTCTCAAGAAGTCTGCTTTCTCATTTATAAATGGGGAATTCACAATCCAGTGGAGTTTTAACCAAAAAAAAAAAACACATACATGGAATAGTTTATAAAATTAATTATTAATATTTATAAAGTTTATCATCAATCTGTAATTAATTTTAAAAAATTATCCTGAATTGTATTTTTCCCTTTATAAATCCTCCACTATTTTGTTCAGAAAGTATACAGCATTAACTAAAAGTACAGGGATAAAAGAAAGAATACTTTCAAAAAGTACACAGAATTAACTCACAGTCCACCACGATGCAGCTGTACTGTTCAATTTGTGCATCTCAATTATCATCAAATATATACATACAGGTGTATTCAGTAAGTCAAGAGACCAATACAACAAAGAAAGAAAAAAAAAACAAACAAATTGACTTGGACAAATGAATTAAATCTCACTCCTTCAACCCCTTGGATGATGGCCGCACTGAGCATTGGACAATTGGTGGAATTCAATGGTGCACACTCATTCAAGGTCTAACAAGTCAGCTGAAAACAAAACGTTTTGAGAATAGGCAATTTTCTCAAGGGAACATTGTATCCATACATAAAATTTATACTGAAAAACACTATAAAAACTGATGTTCAGTGTATGGAAAACATGGACTCATTAACAATCTGTATGGAAAACATGGACTCATTAATCATGTACCAAAATAAAAAAATAAAAAATAAAAAAACAAAAGAGAAAATCCATGATCAACCTCACCTAATTTTCGTCCATGGAATTATATATCTCCTGATTCATCAGCTCCCACATTGTAATGCCTGCAGAGGCTTTGGTAACAGCGGTCTGTGAACAAGAAACACTCAAGACACCTGCAGCATTGTTGGCCGAGATCTCGGATTGGGACTTAAGCATGCCATTGCCACTGTTGCTAAGAGAACCAAATTTTGAGCAATCAGTTGATTGACAGCAGGCAACAGACAGGGATCTAATAGGTCCTTCAGCAGACTATTTTGAGCAGATGATGATGACATTGAACAAAGTAGTTCGCTTGGATACCTTCCCATTATTGTTTCTAGAACCACCACCCCAAAACTATAAACATCACACTGCTCAGCCACGGCCATGGTGTATGCAAGCTCTGCACCAATAAGAGGAGTTCAGAAATTTTGTTTTCTACTCTGCCTTCACTGGCAACAACTAGATTATGTGATTACATTGCATAAGATATTTAAAAATACCATAAAAAATACTATATCTGCTCAATTTTCTTACATAATTCTTTTCCCACTCTAGCAGGTAAGGAAATGCAGAGTGGGGCGTGTGTCAAGCGGGTACAAAGCCTTGTGAATAACTCAAACTCAGAATACGCACAATAACCTGCAAATCACACAAGCTTGAATTTTTTCGCACCCCGTGAGAATCTAACATGAGACTTTCAAAAATTACCCTATAATGAAGCTTCTATGTTCGGCCCCTTACGCTGTGTTTGGTTCATCGATTGGGGAGGGATTTAGAAATGAAAAGAGAACAGGTTTGTAAAATTATGTTATTTCACTTATCTTTTCCCTTTTCCTTTCTCTTTCTCTTTCCCTCTCCCTCTCCCTCTCCCTCCTTTTTCCAAATCACTCCCCAAATCTTTGAACCAAACACTATGTTTGGTTGGAGAATTTGAGGAGGGACTGTGTTTGGTCGGGGAATTTGAGGATTTGGTAAAGGGAAATAGAAAAAAGTAAAAGTAAGTAAAATATAAATAAAATATACTTAAATTTCAGCTAGTTTCGCCTTTTTCTCTTTTCCTTTCCAAATCCCTCTCCTTAAATCCTCCAATTAAAACAGCGTTAATGACCACATCACCCATGCAGATTGTGGCAAGAGAATTGGCATATTCAATGTTATTCATGTGTATCATTAATTAGATTGTGAAATGAGAATCACCATATTCAATGTTGTTCTTGTATATCATTAATTAGCATAGCTTGTGCAAACAAAACCCCTAGGATCAAAATCAATGCAGCAGCAAAATCACAAGTTCACAACAGCAATTACCCGACAGGCATATCAATAACTGACGACGAAGCTTCCACCGACCTCCGATTCTGCCCAGTGACTACTTCTTCTTCTTCTTCATCTTCCCTCTCGACTCTCGATTAGGGCTTGTCTTGTTCTCCGATTTCGTTTGGGTTTTTTAGCGCTTCGTTTCGATCTCATTCACTTATCACATGCTGACAAGGGTTTCATTATTATTTTATTTAGGGGGATTTGGTGATAGCCCCCTCACCATTTAATTTGTCTTTCAAAAGGACAAGAATTATATAAGTACTTTCAAAACCCCCTGATATTTTAAAACTTGTTTCTTTTACTATATTACCCTCATATCTATCAGCTTTCTTATTAAGCCATCTTCACTATATATTTCAGAGTAAAATTTTACTCTGTATGAAAGTAAAATTTTACTCTGTATAAAAGTAAAATTTTACTCTGAATAAGAGTAAAATTTTGCACTCTGAAACTAAAAGTAAAATTTTACTCTGTATAAAAGTAAAATTTTATTCTGAAAAACAAGTAAACTGTGAAACTCTGAAGCTAAAAGTAAAATTTTACTCTGTATAAAAGTAAAATTTTACTCTGGTTCTGTCAAATGAAAAAAACAGAGCAATAGAACCAAAGTAAAATTTTACTCTGGTTCTATCAAATGAAATTTGATGTTTACTCTAAAAAATCGATGGAACTTTGAGCTTTGAGCTTTGAATCAAGCCTATAATCCTTGAATCAATCGATGTTTACTCTGAAAAACATTGAATCAGGCCTATAATCTGAAAATTTCAGAGAAATCTCAATTTTTCAAGAGGCCATCAGTGGAAAGGAAAAGAGTGGGGAAGAGAGTGGGGATAATAGTCATATAAAATAATTTTTTTTTTAAACGAAACAACAAAAAGCATGCATTATATAGAAGATCTGTGCAACAAACCAGAGTATATTCAATACAAACCAAACAGAAGTGCTAGAATCATAGCATAAAACAAGCTTTAAAATAGCACTAGAAAGCAATGAAGTAAAACCACCGCCAGAGATCTAGAATAGAAAACCAATCCATACACTATATAACTACTATTCTATACCAATCATCGATAGTCATAAACACCGTATCAACCACAAATCAGTTAAGAAATCATCTCATCCAACCGTAAAATCTTCATATCTAGAACGCAGATCCGAACACGAAAGCAACAAAGGTGATTAAGCAACCGATGGCGAACGAAGGCGAGATTGCTCCGGCAGCGGCGACGAGAGCCGACGTCGGTGCGTCGGCTGCGAAAGAGCCTTCGATGAGAGAGAAAATTAGAACTACCGCCATTAGAACAATCAGCGAAGCACTGCTCTATGAAACCGCCATTTGAAATTCTAGAGAGAGAGAGAGAGAGAGAGAGAGAGAGAGAGAATTGAGAGGTAGTGCTTGATGGGAGGGAGAGAATAGTCATATAAAATATTTAAATAATAAATTTGTCCTTTATGCAAGACTTTATAATTATGAGGGGGTTTAAAAAGTATAATTTTTTTCTTAGTCCTTTTAACAATGAAAGGAAGGCAAAGGGGGTTTATAGCCAAATTTTCCTTTTATTTATTTATTTATTTATTTTTATTTTTTTTAATGTGGGTTTGGTTGAGTGATTTAAAAAAAATTGCTAGAGAAAAATACGTGAAATTATTAAAATATAAGTATATTTTATTTATCTTTCTAGTTAAATTCATCCATAAATTTCTCAATTAAACACATAAATGTTTTTTATTTTACACTTTTGCCCTCACTAAAAGTTTTCAATTTTTTTGTTTTCACCCTAATCTCATTTTTAAAAAGAATAAACATGATTTTTTTAATATTTTTTTATCTATTAATTAACTTGACGTAAAATTTGAACTATCAACTTATAAAATTTGTTTCATATAATTCAAAATTTTGGGGCCTAACCCCTATTCTTTAAAAAATTAATTACTAGTATAATATAGTTTTTTAAGAAAATAACAAAAGATTGAAATTAGACAAAATATTACAAATTAGTATAGAATAAGTTTTATTAAAAAAAAATTACAAATAAATAGTTTTTATCTTTGAATTTATTAAAATATTTTTTTTCCACCGTTTTTCCTCTTTACTCATTCTTTTTTATTCTTGTGCTCTCATTGAAAACCATATCTTTTTTATTTTTCTCTACAAAAATGACTTAAAAACAAGTAAAACTTTCACTTAAAACACACACAAAATTGAGCAAGTAATCGACCGGTGAATACTTTGAGTTGATCTTTGTTAAAATAAATAAAAGAAAAGCCAAATTCATGACATTACTTAATAGGAAAAATTAGTCTAAGATCCTTGTCCACCTTTGAGTAGGAGAAGAGGTCCACAATAATATTTTTTGATACTTAAGGTCCCTCAACCTTATTTTAGGTTGTAAAATACTTAATCTACCCTCCTTTATAATCTGCATTGTTTTGGATTTTGGCAAATTGAATATTTTATTGCTATTTTCTAGGAGATTTCGTAGGTGTTGCGATGGACCTAACAATGGAGATTTTGTAGAAGATATCATAGGAATTTCGTAGGTGTTGCAGTGGACTTGACGATAAAGATTGTTGTGATCGTGTAAGTATTACAATGGTGTTGATTTTTTTTTATTTGATTTCTAGTAGAGTTTAATTAGGTATGTTTCGATGGAAATTCCATATAGATTTCGATTTTTTATTTGATTTGTATGTAAGGATTCTGATTTCACATTAGTTTTTCGAGTGTATTTTGAATTAGGTTTTTGTTTTCAGTTTTGATCAATTTGAGAGAGAGGCCAGCTCAGTGGAGTTGTTTTTGGTTTTTGGAATTGATTTTTCGTTCTATGTTATTGATCAATATTAGAGAGAGGCCAGGTCAATGGAGTTAATTTTGATTTTTAGAGTTCATTTTTCGTTCTTTATTTTTGATCAATTTCAGAGAGAGTCCAACTCAATGGAGTTAATTTTGATTTTTAAAATTCATTTTTCGTTCTCTATTTTTCATCAACATGCTTATCAATGATAAGTTTTGTTCTCTGTTTTTTCATTAACACGCTTATCATGTTTATCATTTTTTGTTGTTTGATTTTTTTAGACTTTTCCTTGTAGTCTAAAGAAAATTGTAAGTTTGTTATTATAATCTAACGAAAATTACAAAGAAAATTATAATTTCATATAGACATGTTATTTTTTATTTTTTTAATTGAATGTTTTGTGAGCAAAACAGATATTTTCTGTGATTTTCTCTATATTTGTGTGGAATAATAGTTAGCATTTTGTGTTTTGATGTGAATGTATTTTTGATTTTGTGATCTTGAAAGTGAATATAAGTTCATAAATTTCTCTGGACTTTTATTTGTAACCTAAAGAAAATTATAAGTTTGTTATTATAATCCAGCAAAAATCATAATTTTATTTGGACATGTTATTATAAGTTTGTTAATTTTTATTTATAATGTCCTCTGGATTAGATATATGGATTAGGGAATTAATTGAATGCTTTATGAGTAAATCTGAATTTCTCTATGATTTTTATTGTGTTTTTGTGGAATAGTTAGCATTGATGATGCTATGATTTTGCCTCCATTGAGTAAGAGACCAGCTGAGAGGCTGAAGAAGAATATAATTTCTTCTATTGGCAGGTTTAAAAGGGTGATAAAGTGCAGTCAATGTGGGAGTATTGGTCGCCATAAGAGGACATGCAATAAACGTTTAGTAAATAGTTGATGATATCCGTTCGTTTTAATTGTTTTTATTAATTGAATAATACATTTGAGAATGTTAGAGGAATTTATGTTGCATATTTTTATGTTGATTAACAGAGAGAAATTTGTATGCGTATCGATCGTACTACAAGATAATGTGTCTTTTGTGCATTGTGTTTTGTAATTTTCTCTAAACTTTTTCTAAACTTTCTCTGTAATTTCTAGATCAATTGCAAAACATACTTTGGTTAGTGTGTTTATAATACTAATCAAGTTCATCCAAAGAAATTTTTCAATACCAGAGAAAATTACTTTATGCATTGTGTTTTTTGAATTGGATGGTGTGAATTACTTTGTACATTGTTTTGTACCAATACAATGCACTACAAATTACATGATCAAATAGGCCCCCTCTTTGCATCATACCAAATAAATTTCTCTGTTACTAGAATTTTCTCTGTGAAATTCTTGTAATTTCAAATCAGAGAAATTTCTTTACAAATATAATTTTCTCTATGTACATTGTGTTGATAATCACCACTTAGCATGCATTATCAACAAGACATAAAGAGAATTGGTAATTATCAAAGAAACAAAAAAAAAACAAAAAATATATTTAACCATTGATAGCAATGAAATTTTGAAGTTTACATTAGTCAAAAAAAAAAAAATATATATATATATATACATATATATCAACCATTATCATCCCTTCAATATATCAAAAAAATATTGAAAGGTTATTCGTAATTACATTGGTCATTTACTAGTTGTCTCTTGGACTTGGACTTCTTTTTTTTCTTGTGATGTTTTGCTACTACTGCGTTTTGATCTCAAATCATAAGTGGCAGACTCAAAGACTTTCTATTTCTTTTTTGGTGTTTTTAGTGTTTTGTTGCTGCTGCATTTTGCCATTTCTAAGCAATAAAACATAAAGATGTCAACATTAAACTCTAGAGAAAATTACAGTTACAAGCACATAACTAACTAGAGAAAATCAAAAAGCAACATAAATTAATGTGGTCAGATAAAATTACATATGCCAGAGAAAATTAAACATGCCATAGAAAATTACACACAAAAGAGTATTAAGTGATTTTTAACAAAATAAATCAAACATGGCAAAGAAAATTAAATATACTAGAGAAAAATAATGTGGCCAGAGAAAATTATACATGCTAGAGAAAAGTAATGTGGCCAGAGAAAATTATGCATGCCAAAGAAAATTACACACACACAAGAGAGTACTAAGTGTTTTTTAAGCAAATAAATCAATCTAGCCACAGAAAAATTTCATTTCCAGAGAAATTTTCATAACTGAGAAAATTAAACATACAAAGTACATAACTAGCTAGAGAAAATCTACAAAACAACATAAATTAATGTGGTCAGAGAAAATTAAATATGCCAGAGAAAATTAAGCCACGACCAAAGAAGGAACAACCAGCTTATGTTTTTAACATCTTATTGTGTTTCGGGTATTATGGATATTTTGACAGCTTTAATATTTGTTGGAATGGACTACACAATGGCCCGTAGGATTTATTACATGTGATTTATATTGGATATGAAATAGTCAAAGTCTAAGCATGTTAGATTAGACGTTTTGAATTTCTAATACTATACCTGAGTTAAGGCCCTGTTTTGATCTAAGGCTGAGCGAGAGAGAGAGAGAGAGAGAGAGAGAGAGAGAAAAGTCTAATGAGACTTGAAACATGGTAGTCCTAGCCTAGGGTGGTTTATTCTTGTTTCCTCTTTTGATTGGGAATGGGAAAAAAAATAGAAAAAGGGAAAGAAGAAAGAAACCTTTCCATAAATAACAAGGTTAAAGTTTCTTCTAGTCCAAGAATTCTCTTTCGTTAGGTCACTTCACTTAGGCCTAAGGCTGGCTATGGGATATTTTTTAGGGGTTGGGTCTGGTCTTTGTTTCCATCGTAGTTGTAATTCTCCATTTGAGATCGAAAATTGAAAAAAAAAAATTAAAAAAAAAATGTTGAAAGCACACAACTAGAAGAAACTCAAAGAAGTAACATAAATTAATGTGGTCACATAAAATTAAACATGCTAGAGTAAATTAAACATGCCAGAGAAAATTACATACACAAGAGTATTAAGCAATTTTTAACAAAATAAATCAAACATGGCAGAGAAAATTAAACATGCTAGAGAAAAATAATGTGGCTAAAGAAAAATATACATGCCAGAGAAAATTATATAAACACAAGAGAGTACTAAGTGTTTTTTAACCAAATAAATCAATCTAGCTACATAAAATTTCCATTTCCAGAAAAATTTTCAATAACTAAGAAAATTAAACATACAAGTACATAACTAGCCAAAGAATGTCTACAAAGCAACATAAATTAATGTGGTTAGAGAAAATTAAACCACGACCAAAGTGACGATCTGGTGTATTAAACCATTGTCTATGGAAACATTTTGTAGACTAAGAACTGAAAGGTATGGTTCAATACAAAGCATGATACATGCACCCCTTTTGGGATCCTAGATACGTGAAGTAAGATGAGATAACCAGAGATATAACCATGATGGTCAATGGCTTATTTTAAGTAGTTTCTAACTAAATTGTTACCCAAAAGACAACCTAAGAGGGGGGTGAATTAGGTTTTTACAATTAAAAATTAATAATACCCTAATAAAAATTATGACTAGTACAATAGATAAATATAGTTAATGAAATAAAAATAATTAAAACAAGTATTCTAACAACTATGTCAGTTAATGATTTTAGCACAGTGAAAATGTGAAATATAGCTACAACAATTTAAATAAAATAAAGAGATAAGGGAAAGAGATGCAAACAAATTTATAGTGGTTCGGCTTCAACTCGGCCTACATCCACTCCTTAAGCTTCACTTGAGATTTTTCACTATACTCTAGCTTCACGGTGCTGCTAATCTTTACAAATGGAGCAATCCTCCACGGATTTTACACATACTTTCTAAGTCAAGAACACTGAGTGTACTACACTCTTACAAGATTGAAAAGAATGTGTTTTTGCTTTCACAGAAAATTACAAGAATTATCTCTCAAAGATAGATATATAAAATGAAGCTTTGATTTTTCTGTAAATCTCACACAGGAAAAATGAGCTTAATCCTATAAGGCTCAGTGTATAATTTCTAAGAGAGGATGTAAACAAAAATTGAAGAACACTTCTCAGAGAATTTTTCAGAGAATAGATGTAAGTGATTATAGATCAAAGAATATTTTCTGGTTTTTTGTAACTTGTTTACATTAGAGACTTTGGTATATATAATGAAACTTATAGCCGTTTATAGCCATTGTATTCATTTAAATTTAAAGTCGTTTATAGCCGTTGTACTCCATTATTACTAATTTGAATATCTTCCACTCCATCATTACTAATTTGAATATCTTCCACTTGAACCTTTTGAACTTTTTGAACTGCTGTTGTGCTGGGCTGTTTGAACCTCTATTTTGGGCTATTTGAACTCCTGATTTAATCAAATATTAAATACATTCTAACAACATTTAGGATAAAGGTTTAGGTGAGAAATAATGAGACAAAATAAATTTTGATTCTATTTTTCTCTTTCAAATCAATTCAAACATAATTAAATAAATCATCAAAATAAATTTTGGATTTAAAACATAATTAAATAAATCATTGTGGAGAAGTGGTTTGGAAATACTCTTCAGATCCTGGGAGACGCTCGTGATCCTCAGCTAGTCACCTGAAAAGATACAAACACTCCGGTCGGGGGTGCCGGAATTAGCACTCCGACGGACAAGTTAGTTCAGACACTCAGGATTACTTGTTTACTAAGTTAAGTGAAGTGATTCTTATATACCTTTCTATACCCGTTGTTCCTGTATTTATACTCGTTCCTTCCAATCCTCGGGCTAGGGCCTGCTTTTTAATCATTGTCCTTTCTTTTATTCGGCCCTAAGGACTTACACTTATTCGGCATATATATCATATTCGGCTTCCCACTCTCGTAGGATACAGCCGATTAACATCAGTCTTCTAATGGTACGCACCTTCTGATTTTTTCATATATTCGGCCCCCACAATTGCCCCCCGAACTCCCCATTGACGGTAGTTAATCAGCGTGTTTGGTCTCGAATTGGAAAAGTTAAAATAGGTCAGGCGACTTCGCGTACCCCAATACAGATGTCAGGATGCGCACACCTTTTCGTTCATCATTACGCTTTCCCGCCTCACTCGTGCATCTCGCATTTATTGTGATTTGAAATTTAAGTCCTTTCGAATGCACAGTTCGTCGAGTATTCGAGACTCTTGGACCGCCAGCGGATATCCCTTCTGTGACTCGCATTTTCTGCAACTCTTCTCCGTCTACCCTCGTCTCCCTTGCTCCTCGTAAGTCTTCTTCTCTTTTCTTTGCAATCCTACTTTCTGTTTATTATTTTCATTTTGGCGCACCATTTATTTCTCGTGAAAATGGCCAAACACTTGAAAGACCTCCTTTCTGAGGGTCGTGTCTCCGGATTCCGGTGACACTTTTCCATCCCCGACGATGTTCATCTATCTCTAGTGACGGACAACACTCTGGACATGGAGAGAGAGGACCAAAATTCAATTGTCTTCCCTCTCCTAGCCATTGCAGAGGGCGGGGTCCGTTTTCCCCTACATCCCTTCCTTAGGGCCGTCCTCCGCTATTGGGGTCTGATCCCTTCTCAGCCCGACGTGAACTTTTTTCGAATCGTAATGGGGATCGTAGAGTTGAACCGGCGCCTCGGGATCGATCTTGGGATTCCGGCCATTCGGCACTGCTATGCTTTAGCCAAATCTTCCGATCAGCTTGGGCGGTACTTTCTTAGGGCCAAGGATACTGACCATCATTTGGTAACCATGCTCACCAGTTCTGGCAAGCATGTGGATGACGTAATGGTCAATATCCGAGGGAACTGGGAATTTGGCGAAGGCGAGGGTCGCCTAGACCCTATTCCCAGACGGAGGGGTGAACCAGGTCGCCGCGTGTCTCCTTGTGTTTACTGAACTTTTCTTTTACTCGGCCTTCCCTCCGTGTCTAACCCTTTGTCTTTGCAGGCAGTAATTTGAAGAGGATTCTGGTTTCTACTGACGACGCGGTCCTTGTGCAGATTGCGACTGCATTTGGATACTTCGGCCGTCCAAACGTACAAAAGCAAGGGAGAGCAGCCCACATACTTCTTCAGTACGAGCCTACTTACACTACCTTTTCGGCCGCTGACAACATTTCAATTCCATCCGGCGATCAACAGCTTGTGGCTCTTATCTTCCCTAGCTTCAAGAGCCTTAGGCAAGTTGGTCTCGAGGCTTCTGATTCGAGGCAAGACGTCGAGCCGGTGGTAGAGGTAGCCGCCGAACCAGGCAGAGAGTTCGCTGAGGAGGCTGAAGAGGTTGACGAGGCCCTAAACTCGGCGTTTGAGGCAGCCAGACGTAGTCAGCCTACCTTGCCGTCCACTTCGGGTCGGGCGGAGTTTTCTTCTGGAGATATCTTTGGAGGTTTGGGAGACCTACCCGGCGATTTTTTTGAAGGTATGGTGTAGACACCCCATTTTTGACCGTCCTCAAGACTTGGACGTCACCGTTTGAACACTCGGTGATTATCCATGTTTGTGTTCGTTTGGAGTTCCCGGAGGTCTCGGCTACGCGCCTTGCCTCAGGATCTCCGGACTCGACCGTTTTGTGTCTGGTTTTGCACCAAACACTTGTGTTTTGCCTTGGAGGGGCAGGGAATGCCTTGTGAGGCATCCCCACACACCACCGGCACTAGCTAGAGGCCACCGGCTAGTTTTTGTTACCACCGGCAATGTAGATTGCCGGTCGGCACTCTTTGTTGCCGGTCGGCACTCAATTTTGTCAAAATGACAATTTTGAGTGGCCGACCACTGTTCATCTACTTTTTGTAGATATTTTGTGCCAACTGTGATAGCTGGCACCCACCCCTTTCCCCTCCATACACGTGTATGGAGGGTTCCCTCTTGGAAGGCTTGTTTTGTAAGCTTTACAAGAGGGAATTGCCTATATAAGAGAGGGTCTTCTCTTGGCATGGGGGTAGAAAGTTTTGGTTAGAAAGGTGAGAGGGAGCTCTGGTTTTAGGGTTAGGGTTCAACACATATCCTATATCTATATTTCTCTCTTGTTTGTGTGACTAGGTGTTTGTGTCTTACTATTGCACATCAACACCTAGTGTTTCACCTTTCCTTGGTTTCTGAGGTTTCAAGAGGTTGTTCTTGGTGTTCTTGGCTGGATTTGAGCCCAAGGAAGCAACAACATCAACACTTGTGAAGGTGGTCAACAAGGGTGAGAATCTTGCCTTTTATTCCCCATTTTTGCATCCTATTTTTACCTGTCTTAAAGCTGTTTTGTGTTTAGTGTATAACATAAAAAAGTTCTGTTTTTAGGCCCTCTTGATAGTTTATTAAGAGTGTTTTGTGCTTTGGGGAAGTTTGACCCCTCTTAGGCCTTGTAAGGCCTCTTTTGTGCTATTTTGTGCAAGTTTCGAGACTTTGGTGTTTGGGCCTCTTCACCACTGAAATCTTGAGGGATTTCAGTGGTGGAGATAGTGCCTTGAAGTCTCCAAAAGGGGAGGGCCACCCCCTCTCCTTGTTGTCCTTGAAAGGGACCATTTTTGGTCTCTTAAGGAGCCCTTTGTTCAAGTGTGTGTTGAGCATGCCATGGCTGTATTTTATGCTTATATTGCCATGTTATAACTTTGTATTAAGTTGGTTTTGGTACTCATGCGTGTTTTGCATAGATGCTTTGTAATGCCATGTTTAGGCCTTAGTTGCTTTGGGTTGTAAACCTTAATTCTAGCATGTTTTAGGCTTAGCTTTGTGAAGCTCTTGTGCTTATTTCATCATGTTTTAGGTCTGTCCATAATTGTTTGGGTCGATCTTGGCATGTTTGTATAGCCTCTTTATAGTTTGGGCCTGTTGGCCTTAAATATGTAAGTGTATAGCATGTTTTGTTTGCATCATTTCAATGGCTTGGAACCATTTTCCATGCTATTTCAGTCCCTTTAACATACTCGTATGCTTGCCTTGCATGCCTCTTTAATGCCTTATGAGCTTGTGTTGTATGCTCCTTGAAAGTGCATTTGTGCATGCCTTTGAATTCAAGCCATTTAGATGCCATCTAGGTGGTCCTTTGGGCTTGGTTTTATGCACTAAAAAATCTATTTTAGTTGTTTAATGCATGCCATGCATGATTACATCAAGTGTAGTTCAATCCCCCTTTGGCTTGCCTCAAGTACTTGAACCTTAATTGCATGCCTTGCTCATCTTGTTTGCTTGATTTGGCATCATATTCTTACATGATTTTAAAAGCTTTCCATGCATGCTAGTTGTCCATACTTAGCCTCTTTTAAGTGTGCTTGAAAGTTGCTTGCTTAATGCGTAGGTTTGTGCCTTGACATGTGCATGTGTGTATGTGTGTTTGGTCTCATTTCCTTTGCATTTTGGCCATTGTTTTAGACCTATTTAGGGCTGCCTAAATCGTGTTTAAATCCCTCTTTTATTTGGTTTGCATGCTTGCCTTGCATGCTTGCTTGTATGTTTGTATAAGTGCCTTGCATTGTTCATATTACATGTTAGTCAATATGTCTAGGATTGCATGGCATTGCGCATACTTGGCCTCTTGAAGTGAGTGTGATAGAGGTTAGGATTCTTTGGTTTGTTTGCTTGCTTTGCATTTCATTTGAAATAGAAGTTGCACACTTGGCTCTTTGGGCCATCATGCATGGAAATGCGTGATTGGTGGCCCGAGAATCGAGGCACATCCTCCCTTGAGTCATTAACATGATAGGGAGTGTGATTGGTGCATAAATGGCTTGAATTGTATTTGCCATGCAAGTTTTGCCCTCTGCTGCTGTGAGTTGCAGGTTCTGCAGGAACTTATTGCCGGCTAGCAGTATTTAGTGCCGACCGGCAGTCAATAGACAGCCGATGGATTCATTTTGTGCCGGTGACCACAAATTCATTGCCGGTGATCATTCTACTTGGCCGGTGATGATTCCCAGTATCCTGAGAGGCATCCTTGGACTTTGGCAATTTTCAGAAGGGCAAAGCAGGGAAAACAGAGGCAGGCTAGGCATGGCAGTGCAATTCTGAGCGGAATCCGAGCGCGCATGCATTGAGCCCTCTTCCCGAGGCGGTTTACTATTTTTTTAATTAGATTAATTAATTTGTTAATTTAATTAATTTGTAATATTTAATTAGCTTGCGTAGTTAGTTAAATTGTATTATTATTTGGTCTCTCCGTGTGAGAGCAAATCTGTAATAAGTGTGCGTGAGTGGTGTGTATGTCTTCCCACCCCCACTTCTTTCTTCCCTTTTATTTACCTGCTTACGATGGTAGATCAGGGCACGTTTATTTTAGCATACCTTATGCAATGCATGCGTGCATCCATGCATTTGTTGACATGCACCGGGCTCGGTACATCATTCAAACTGCATCTGTATTTCAATTCCAAATTGAATACGTGATAGTTGTAGCATTTCACATGCCATGTTTAGGGTTAGCCGAGCCTGCTCTTAACTGCATCTCTGTGTGTGTTGCATTAGCCACTTAACATGAACTAGGGCATGCATATTGCTAACTAGTTTGTGTGTTTTGGCGCGGAGTACGATGTGAGTATTTATGCTTTAGCATATCGCATGCGTGTGAATGTTAACATAACAGCATAATCACCATGAGGCTAACTGCTTATGTGATATAAACTGTTTGAATGCCTGTGGGTGGAGGTTGGATTGCTTGAATTGGAAAAACTCGTTGAAATCCGTGTTTTAGCCTACTTGCGAGTAGCAAATTCCAAAGCCTTTTCAAAACGAACGGATATGCAATGTTTATTCCCAAATTAGGCAATCTAGTCTATACTTGTTTGCTGTGCGCATAACATAGTAATTCTAGGATAATAACCGGAATAAGAACACATAACGTTTTCAAAGTTAGATATCACGGTTAGTAGAGGCTGGTCTTCGGACCGAGCGAAAGGGGGTGCTCATAGCTGACCTTCCCCGATCGTACCCAAGCTCCCGAGCCAAGACAACTTTGGTGATGACGGACACGTGGCCTTCGGCACTGAGTCAGGGTTTCCTAAATTTCTCATTTTAAAAAATATTTAGGTGGCGACTCTGTATCTGGCAAAGCAGTCCATGTTTGGCACTTCTTTTCAAAATCTGTTTTTATCAAAACGATTTGCCAGAGTTGGACTCTTTGGTTCAAGATTAAGAACCGTGACATTTGAGTCCTTTGAACTGTAGTGACCCAGAATATGAACGGAACGGGACTTAACCCTCCCGGATGCGTTCGGGGACGTCTACATATGGCTGGGGAAAGCCTTACGCAGATGGCTCGAAAGAAGAATGCTGAGCGTATGGCCGCGCGGAAAAAGGCCGAGACCACCCGTTCTGGGCCTGCCTTTGTTGAGTCTTTCGAACCCGTTATTGAAGAGCCGGCTAAGACTGTTGCGGCCGAAACGGCGAAAGAGGTTGAACAACCGATCATTGATGAACGTTGATTCCGGAAGAGCGGGGCAAAGAAACGTAGCGCCGACGGAGAGGCCGGTTCAGAAGATAGTCTTGCCGACAAAAGGCCTCGCTTAGAAGAATCGGACGTGGTCGTTCCTTTTATTGTTCAGCCAAAGATTAGAGACACGCCGATTCCTTCTGACGCATCGATCATTACCGATCCGGCGGTAGCTTTGAGCCTGGCGGCATCAGTCTCCCTACCAGCTGATAAGGCATCCTTTCATGCCGTGCCGGATTTGGTGGCCATAGCCCTATCTGCGCAGTCGGCCCTTTTGGTAGGTGAACTTTGACTTGTTTTGATTTTGGTTGCCTATGGCATCTAACGATCCCAACTCGTTTTGTAGACGGTCGGCAGGATCGCCAACTTGGGCCGCCGCCTATACGATGCCCTTGAGTGTTTGCAGTCAAAGTGGTCGATCAAAAGAGCAAGGCCGAGTTTGACATGATGAGAGCCGCCATGGAGACTGCGCGAGCCGAAGCCGAAGCGGAAAGGGCTCGGGCTGCCGATCAGCTCCGTTCTGATGCCGAAGATAAGGCGAACGCGAGCAAAGAATCGCTCAGGCTAGCCGAGGAGGCGCTTAAGAAGATGGAGACTGAGTTAGTAGAGTTGAAGGCGGCCAAGGAAAAGGCAGAATCTGAGGCTTCTGCCGCATTCAAAGCAGGAAAAGGCGTCGCCTTCACAGAATACGTAGATAAAGTCCCCAAGTTTGAGAATTGGGGGTTCAAACATGGGTGGCTCAAGGCCCTTGATGCCGCTGGGTTACATTGGCCTTGCCAATTCCTTATGAGCAGGTGGACGTTGAGCCACTTGAGTCTGACCCCGAGGATTAATCTGGGAGTCATTCAAATTTTATGAAATACTCTCCCTTTTAATTGTACGTTTTTGTTTTAAGGACTTTTGTTGGTTCCGAGTAGTTTTCATGTATAAATTGGCTACTGTCTGCGCTCAATTTATTAATAAAAATTATCTTGTTGTCTCAATTTATTAATGAAAATTATCTTGTTGTTTCACTACTATTTAAGCGCAGTTTGTGATGTTATGTTGGTTAAGCATTTTTGCCTTTCACTACCTTAGATAGAATGATTACTCTATTGAGCTTTCTACGATTGGGTATCTTGGCAATATTGACTTATCATTCGTATGCCGAATAGTTCGTTGGTATTACTCTGGGGCACTTAAGCCGAATAGATTGATTAATCTATCACGCCCTTGCCCCAAGCGGTGCATGATCATTCTGAAGTCGATTCATGGGCCGGCTGGGGCACTTAAGCTGAATATATTGATAAATCTATCACGCCCTTGCCCCAGGCGGTGCAGGATGATTCTGAAGTCGATTCATGAGCCGGCTGGGGCACTTAAGCCGAATATATTGATTAATCTATCACGCCCTTGCCCTAGGCGGTGCAAGATTATTTTCAAGTGGATTCATGGGCCGGCTGGGGCACTTAAGCCGAATAGATTGATTAATCTGCCCTTGCCCCAGGCGGTGCATGATCATTCTAAAGTCGATTCATGAGCCGGCTGGGGCACTTAAGCCGAATATATTGATAAATCTATCACGCCCTTGCCCCAGGCGGTGCAGGATTATTTTCAAGTGGATTCATGGGCCGGCTGGGGAACTTAAGCCGAATAGATTGATTAATCTGCCCTTGCCCCAGGCGGTGCATGATCATTCTGAAGTCGATTCATGAGTCGGCTGGGGCACTTAAGCCGAATATATTGATTAATCTATCACGCCCTTGCCCCAGGCGGTGCAAGATTATTTTCAAGTGGATTCATGGGCCAGCTGGGGCACATAAGCCGAATAGATTGATTAATCTGCCCTTGCCCCAGGCGGTGCATGATCATTCTAAAGTCGATTCATGAGCCGCTGGAGCACTTAAGCCGAATATATTGATAAATCTATCACGCCCTTGCCCCAGGCGGTGCAGGATTATTTCAAGTGGATTCGGGGCCGGCTGGGGAACTTAAGCAGAATAGATTGATTAATCTGTGCTTGCCCCAGGCGGTGCATGATCATTCTGAAGTCGATTCATGAGCCAGCTGGGGCACTTAAGCCGAATATATTGATAAATCTATCACGCCCTTGCCCCAGGCGGTGCATGATCATTCTGAAGTCGATTCATGAGCCGACTGCGGCACTTAAGCCGAATATATTGATAAATTTATCACGCCTTTGCCCCAAGCGGTGCAGGATTATTTTCAAGTGGATTCATGAGCCGGCTAGGGCACTTAAGCCGAATATATTGATAAATCTATCACGCCCTTGCCCCAGGCGGTGCAGGATTATTTTCAAGTGGATTCATGGGCCGGCTGGGGAACTTAAGCCGAATAGATTGATTAATCTGCCCTTGCCCCAGGAGGTGCATGATCATTCGGGCACCGGAAGAGACAAACTTAGGAGTTTGGAGGTTGAGCCAATCGGCGCCGCGATTGAGGTTTTCACAATTAATGAGATTGCCTCGAGGGTGCTGCCTCTGTAAAGGATAAATGATTAAGGGTACAACTTTTATGAATATAGTAAACGACTGACTCCAGCTTTTGATGGTATCGTATGAATGTCGAACAGACTCTTCTTTAACAGTAGAGGGGAAGCGAGGACGCTAGCTGAGCTGGGTGGAGACATGAATCGAAGTGGTGACCCTTCACGCATAGGGGGTAGGAGTTCCAGGGATCGAGAGAGGCGTCAGTCTCCTCAACGTCGAAGCAGGTCGCCCAGGCGGGACAAGCAGTCGCAGGGCAGATCTTCTCAACCTCGAGTCGAGAGAGGAGCTGACTCGAATCCGTGCCCATTAAGCTTTGCGGTATTTGTGGGGAATAGACCCATGACAGAGGCGGACTTGATCGTTCGAGACCCAAATGTAACGGTCGAGTTTGCTCGACAAATTTTTCCGCCGGAGGTTCAGCAATCGATGGTAGGTCGTCAGGACTACGAAGTATTTCGCGAAGGCGTTCACGGGGCAGTGAAGGGGCTGTACACTGCCTATGAAATCGGCATGCGGTTGTGCGCTGCCTGCCGAGAAAGTGAGAAGAATGATGAACGTATTCGAAGTTTGGAGGCCCGCGCGGAGGCAGCTGAGCGCGAGTTAAGGAAGACCAAGGCGGCCCAGGCATAACCCGCCGGGCAGGGAAACCCAATCGTGGAAGAGAGGTTACCAGTCGGCTTATCAGTTTCGCGCTTGCCGATCGTGAGACGGCGAGTATGTTCGCAATGGAGAATGCGAAGGGGAGGGCCTATGAGAAAGGTTTCCATGAAGGCCGAAAAGTTGGAATCGAAAAGACCAAGGAAAAACTGGCCGAAGAAGTTTGCCGATGTGAAAATCGTGGATTTAGGCACGGTTGGATCAAGGCATCTCAAGCTGCAGAAGCTCTTCGAGCATCGGGCATTGATTCGGCATCGCCACTCTACCACAGTAAACATTTTCTGTTTTCTGCTTTTGAAGTTGAGAAGAGTGATGATGAGGGTGACGCCGTATAAGTATATTTATTGTAAGGCTGAAGCACAGATCATGTTCAAAACTATGTAATTTATTGTTTGTTTTATCGAATAAAAAACATTCTATTACAAATATTTTATTGCAGTGCGTATTCGGCATGTATGTGTTTCGTTTTATTGTGTTTAAATGAATGTATAAACGTTGGCTGGCAGGGTCAATCCATACTTGATAGCCGTTTATTCCTGAATGAGGCTATTGTAACCTGAGGAAGCCGAAAGCCAGTGGATAGAGTGGCTGCGGCAAATTCAACTCGGCTCGGGGCCTAGATTTTTGGCCAGTGCACGTGCTTCAAAAAGTCGTTTGGATAACTACGCCGTAGCGAATGTCAACCGACGTTTTTCTCATGCAATTTAGTGTTAGCGAAATCACCTCGGATTGGGCCTCGAGATCGCTGCCAGTATTGAAAATAAAAGGAGTGGGCGCTTTGCGCAGATAAACAATCGCTTATGTGAGGTGGGATAAGTGGGGATGTTAGTTAGAGGCTGGAGTTCAGCCAAACTTGGTGTTGCCATGGAGCGCGGCAGAGGATCCATCCGTATGGGAAGTAGGCGTCCAAAAGTTGGCATGAATCTTCAAGTCGTCGAAGCAGATCACCCCGAAAGGAAAGGCAACGACCGTTGGGTTTGTCCCTCCTTGTCCTGGATCTTTGCCTTGACATTGTCAATGGTATCAGGGGAGGACTTGGGCACAGTTGGCTCAAGGCATTGCAAACCGCGGAGGACTTCCGGGGTGACGGGAGTTGATTCGGCGCTGCCACTTTACCAATGCGTCTTCTCCCGTTTTTAGCTTTTGAGATTGGAAATGGTATTGTAATGCTCAAATGCAAGTTGCGTTTATGTAACAACTGTCTGATTAAATAAAATTGTAATGCTCAAATGCGGGTTGCGTTTATGTAACAACTGTTTGATCGAATAAAAAGCTTTATTTCAAACATTTGCGTCTTATTCTGAATTTTGATACGCTCAGTTAAGGACCTTATTTGCGTCTTGCTCTGAATTTTATATGCTCAGTCAAGCACCATATTTCTGATGTTAACGAGTTTTGTTTTGTTCGTGCCAAGGGTATTCCGAATCCGGAGGCTTAATCGGCCCTAAGGTGTCATGCACCAAACGGGGCTCCGAATGTGGAGACTCAATCGACTTTAAGGTGACATGCACCAAAGGGGGCTCCGAATCCGGAGACTTAATGTGGCCAATCGTGATATCCACGAAGGGCGCTCCGAATCCGGAGGCTTAATCGGCCCTAAGGTGTCATGCACCAAAGGGGGCTCCGAATCCGGAGACTTAATCGGCCCTAACGTGTCATGCACCGAAGGGGGCTTCGAATCTGGAGACAATGTGGCCAATCGTGATATCCACGAAGGGCGCTCCGAATCCAGAGGCTTAATCGGCCCTAAGGTGTCATGCACCGAAGGGGCTCCGAATCCGGAAACTTAATCGGCCCTAAGGTGTGATGCACCGAAGGGGGCTCCGAATCTGGAGACTTAATGTGGCCAATCGTGATATCCACGAAGGGCGCTCCGAATCCGGAGGCTTAATCGGCCCTAAGGTGTCATGCATCGAAGGGGGCTCTGAATCCGGAGACTTAATCGGCCCTAAGGTGTCATGTACCGAAGGGGGCTCCGAATCCGGAAACTTAATGTGGCCAATCGTGATATCCACGAAGGGCGCTCCGTATTCGGAGGCTTAATCGGCCCTAAGGTGTCATGCACCGAAGGGGCTCCGAATCCAGAGACTTAATCGGCCCTAAGGTGTTATGTACCGAAGGGGGCTCCAAATCCGGAGATTTAATGTGGCAAATCGTGATATCCACGAAGGGCGCTCCGAATCCGGAGGCTTAATCGGCCCTAAGGTGTCATGCACCGAAGGGGGCTCCGAATCCGGAGACTTAATCAGCCCTAAGGTGTCATGCACTGAAGGGGGCTCCGAATCCGAAGACAATGTGGCCAATCGTGACATCCACGAAGGGCGCTCCGAATCTGGAGGCTTAATCGGCCCTAAGGTGTCATGCACCGAAAGGGGCTCCAAATCCGGAAACTTGATCGGCCCTAAGGTGTCATGCACCGTAGGGGGCTCCGAATCCAGAGACTTAATGTGGCCAATCGTGATATCCACGAAGGGCGCTCCGAATCCGGAGGCTTAATCGGCCCTAAGATGTCATGCACCGAAAGGGGTCCGAATCCGGAGATTAATCGGCCCTAAGGTGTCATGTACTGAAGGGGGCTCAGAATCTAGAGACTTAATGTGGCCAATCGTGATATCTACGAAGGGCGCTCCGTATTCGGAGGCTTAATCGGCCCTAAGGTGTCATGCACCGAAGGGGGCTCCGAATCCGGAGACTTAATCGGCCCTAAGGTGTCATGTACCGAAGGGGGCTCCGAATCCGAAGACTTAATGTGGCCAATCGTGATAGCCACGAAGGGCTCTCCGAATCCGGAGGCTTAATCGGCCCTAAGGTGTCATGCACCGAATGGGGCTCCGAATCCGGAGACTTAATCGGCCCTAAGGTGTCATGCACCGAAGGGGGCTCCGAATCCGGAGACTTAATGTGGCCAATCGTGATATCCACGAAGGGCGCTCCGAATCTAGAGGCTTAATCGGCCCTAAGGTGTCATGCACCGAAGGGGGCTCCGAATCCGGAGACTTAATCGGCCCTAAGGTGTCATGCACCGAAGGGGACTCCGAATCCGGAGACTTAATGTGGCCAATCGTGATATCCATGAAGCGCGCTCCGAATCCGAAGGCTTAATCGGCCCTAAGGTGTCATGCACCGAAGGGAGCTCCGAATCCGGAGACTTAATCGGCCCTAAGGTGTCATGCACCGAAGGGGGCTCTGAATCCGGAGACTTAATGTGGCCAATCGTGATATCCACGAAGGGCGCTCCGAATCCGGAGGCTTAATCAGCCCTAAGGTGTCATGCACTGAAGAGGGCTCCGAATCCGTAGACTGAATCTGCCCTAAGGTGTCATGCACCGAAGGGGGCTCCGAATTCAGAGACTTAATGTGGCCAATCGTGATATCCACGAAGGGCGCTCCGAATCCGGAGGCTTAATCGGCCCTAAGGTGTCATGCACCGAAGGAGGCTCCGAATCTGGAAACTCAATGTGGCCAATTGTGATATCCACGAAGGGCGCTCCAAATTCGAAGGCTTAATCGGCCCTAAGGTGTCATGCACCGAAGGGGGCTCCGAATCCGGAGACTTAATGTGGCCAATCGTGATATCCACAAAGGGCGCTCCGAATCCAGAGGTTTAATTAGCCCTAAGGTGTCATGCACCGAAGGGGTCTCCAAATCCGGAGACTTAATCGGCCCTAAGGTGTCATGCACCGAAGGGGGCTCCGAATCCGGAGACAATATGGCCAATCGTGATATCCACGAAGGGCGCTCCGAATCCGGAGGCTTAATCGGCCCTAAGGTGTCATGCACCGAAGGGGGCTTCGAATCCGGAACTTAATCGGCCCTAAGGTGTCATGCATCAAAGGGGGCTCCAAATCCGGAGACTTAATATGGCCAATCGTGATATCCACGAAGGGCGCTCCGAATCCGAAGGCTTAATCGGCTCTAAGGTGTCATGCACCGAAGGGGGCTCCGAATCCGGAGACTTAATCTGCCCTAAGGTGTCATGCACCGAAGGGGGCTCCGAATCCGGAGACTTAATCGGCCCTAAGGTATCATGCACCGAAAGGGGCTCCGAATCGTCATCATGACGAGCGTCACAATTGGGTTTGTGAAATGAATTGAGCGACAAAGAAAAATGATTTGCATTACAGAAGTGAAATATATACAAGTATCAAAGCCCACAGGTCGGGTCAGTGATAGAGTTTTCATAAAATCTCTGCTTGTGCCGATTGGGGGGAGCTACAGATCTCTTCAATGCCATGGGCTGTCGGGAAGCTTACAAGCTAATTATAAGTGCTTGGAACGGCCTTCATAATATGTATCCAGGTTCGCCCCATGATGACATTATACGGCGAAGGGAGCTTTACGACCAGGAATTCCACTTTGATCGTTCTAGAGCCCGCTCGAACAGGTAGTATGATCTTCCCTAACGGGTATTCGGGATTCATATTAAAGCCGAACAATGGGTGAGGCGCCGGAGACAGATCTGACTCGTTGAGGCCGAGTTTGATGAAAGTTTGGTAATACATAACCTCTGAAGTACTCCCTGGGTCTATGAGAATGCGTTCAATGGTGAACCGATTTATGCGTAATTTAATGACCAACGGATCAATGTGGGAAGTTGTTGTGCCGCTAAGATCGGAGTCATTGAAAGTAATTGTCGGAGCTTCTTTGGGCCATTCAGTCGGAATACGTTGCTTCTGGGGGATTGGATGCGATTGATTTGTGTGTACAGTTGGGGGTGCAGGCAGGCTGTAGATCACATGGATCACGCCAAGTGGAGGAGAGTCCTGCCTCAAGGCTAGTGCCTTGGTTGGCTTTCCCTTTCTCACATACTGTTGCAGTCGGCCGTCTTGCACCAGTTCTTCCAGGTGATCTTTTAATGCGTAGCAACTCTCTGTTTTGTGGCCGTGATCTTTGTGATATTCGCACCGCCTATCCCTTCTTCGCGTGTCGGGCGGCCCCACCATCTTTGACGGCCATTTGAAGAATGGAAGGTGTTGGACTTTGGTCATTATTGCAACGATTGGTTCCGACAACTCCATGTACTTCTTGTCGGTATGCCTCGAATGCCTGCTGTCGACTTGCAGTTGTTCATTCATCCGGTGGGAGCATTGATCGCTTGATCGGCGAGTATCCCGCCTTTTGTCTCGTTTAGCGCGTTGCCGAGGCTCTGGGCTAGGAGGTGGCACGGAACTTATTGGTTGAGCAATTTCAGGGGGGGCCGTTTTGTTGGACATTTGGTCGGCTTTTATTCTCAAGGCATCATCTTCCACTTTGCAATACTCCTCAACTTTCTTCATCAACGCCCAAACTGTTTTGGGGGGTCTTCGGGTCAGCGAACTGCGAAGAGGACTGTCAGGATGTAGTCCCATTTTGAAGGCAGTGATGGCCATGGAGTCGTTGCAAGCGTTGTCGACGAGGTTGAAGCACTCCTAATAGCACGCCGAATACGCTCTGAGCGTTTCTCCTGACTGAATCTGCATAGCCCAGAGAAAGTCGGCCTGTTTCGGCTGTACCTCGTTGGTGATGAACCTGGCCCTGAAGGATTTCTGTAATTGATGGAAGCTTTTGATGGAGGCCGGCTCCAGCTTGTAATACCACCTAACAGCTAATGGCCCCAGGCTGCTGGGGAATATTCGGCACATGAACGCTTCGTTGTCTGCATGCAATGTCATGGCCTGCTTGTAGTGACGGATATGATCAGTGGGGTCTGATTTTCCATCGTAAAGAGTGAACGACGGAGCTTTGAACTTCTTGGGCAGGGCCATGCCTTGCAATCTGTCGGACAAAAGGATCGTGCTGGTCCTCTTCGTCTGAACTGCTCCTCCTGCGCTTGTTCCTTGTATGTAGACTTTTTCGGAGGAGCTAGAAGTTTCGGATCGTCCCTTTTTGGTGAGCTCCGTGGGTAATGAGTTGGAGTCGCTATCGGTATCCTTTGGTCGGGCTCGAGGTCGTTGTCCACCGGCCCTCGGAGGTCGTTCGGGATCTTGGCGCATGGCTTCTCTTGATTTTGCGACTTCGAGGGCCAAATCTTGACGGAGACGTTCATTTTCAGCGATCATGTTCTCCAGCCTTTGTTCATTCTGCTTTGCTTGTTCCATGATCGCCTGCATTGTCTCTTGCGCTGAAGTCGTTGGTGAATCGAAGTTCAACGTCTTGCAGCGATGGTTTCTTTTTCGAGCATATTTGCTGGAGTGAGGTCATCTCCCTGTGCGGTCTCGTCAATGGCTACCGGAGGATCTTCAGTCACGCCTGCCATGGATGTATTTGAGTATTCCCACAGCTGGCGCCAATTGTGGAGAAGTGGTTTGGAAATACTCTTCAGATCCTGGGAGACGCTCGTGATCCTCAGCTAGTCACCTGAAAAGATACAAACACTTCGGTCGGGGGTGCCGGAATTAGCACTCCGACGGACAAGTTAGTTCAGACACTCAGGATTGCTTGTTTACTAAGTTAAGTGAAGTGATTCTTACATACCTTTCTATACCCGTTGTTCCTGTATTTATACTCGTTCCTTCCAATCCTCGGGCCCGGGCCTGCTTTTTAATCATTGTCCTTTCTTTTATTCGGCCCTAAGGACTTACACTTATTCGGCATATATATCATATTCGGCTTCCCACTCTTGGATACAACCGATTAACATCAGTCTTCTAATGGTACGCACCTTCTGATTTTTCCATATATTCGGCCCCCACAATCATTAAATTTTGGATTCTATTTTTCTCTTTTAAATAATTAAAACATAATAAATAATCAAAATAAATTTTGGATTCTATTTTCTCTTTCAAATAAATTGAAACATAATTAAATAAATCATCAAAATAAATAAGTCTAACATAAATGAATCAATCTAGTCACAGAAAATCCCAAAGAAATTTTCAATAACTAAGAAAATTAAACATATGAGTACACAACTAGCTAGAGAAAATCAACAAAGTAACATAAATTAAACATGTCAGAGAAAAGTTTACAACATAGAAATTTGAATGAATTAAACTTGAATCAAATTTGAAAGACAAAGAGGTTTGTGTATATTAAAAATGTGAAGGAGCAGAGAAATTTTCAATAGAAAATCAATTCTACAAAAGATAAAATCAATTCCACGATAAATTCTACCAAATAAACATGTCAAAGAAAATGAATTCCACAGTAAATTCCACCACATAAATAAATGTAGCCACAGAAAATACAAAGAAATTTTTAATAACTTAGAAAATTACACATAAAAGTACAAAATAGCTATAGAAAATCAAAGTAGCCACAAAAACAGAAATAAATGGGGAATAAACATGTTGGAGAAAATTCAAAGAAGAAACATAAATCAAGCACATCACAAAAAATTCAAATGCCAGATAAATTTACAGATACAAGCACACAACACGCTTCAAGAATAAGCTCAAAACTCTGAGAAATTTCATTTTCAAATCTACCTGGCTTTTATTACGAAATTGAAACCCTAATTAATGGAAGGCTATTATAAAATGCAATTAATTGTGTTTTAGAGAAAAACTAGTTGATTTGTATAAAAACTTCCCAGAGTGAGAATGAAACCTTAATTACGAACTGATATGCCTTGAGATAAAGATGCATTGTGATAAAGATGACGATGAACAGTGAAAATGTATCACAGAAATTTGTGAGAAAGAATCGCAAAGATTTTTGCATAAGATAATGAAACCCTAATGCTGATAGTGAAGATGATTGTGAAACCCTAATGTTGCTTTTCTCTCAATCGTGGATATCAGTTGTGGAACTCCAATCGTCAGAATCCAGTTCACTTTTCTTAGTTGATTGTGAAGGGTATTTTGGCCCATGAAATGAATGAAAAGTGCGCGTGTTTTGGTTCAGGGACCTGAGACATCATCTATTTTTTTTTTAGTGTCATTTGTCCTCTAAATTGCCATCATTAGGGATATTAAAAAAAAATCCCTTACTTATTTTGTTGAAGGTCTTTTTTTTTAAGTGTAAATTACGTTGATTTTTTTGAGATTTGAAGAAAATGCAACAAATTTTATAGTTTTTGCATAATTACACTAGCAACCTTTCTAGTAAGATTTACAGACCAAAATTAATGCAAAGAATATAAAAATATAAAGATAAATAAGATAAAATACGTATTTTAATCTAGAGAAATGATAATGTCATTTTTTATTTATACGATTAATGAATTTATAATAAAAAATAAATCAAGTTATATAAATTAAAACTTCAAAGGAATGTTATGTTAAATTTATAACTTTTTTTTTTTTAATTTAAAGAAGTGTAATTTACCTTCTTTTTTTATTTTTTTATTTGTATATCTTCTGCCCTTTTTTAACCCGGATCCACGACTAGCTGAGCCTGGTTTGGCTATTATTTTGGACGTAAAAAATATATATATATAAATAATAAAATAAATTAAATAAGATAATAAAATAAAATATAAGGTCCAATTAATAATTATTACACTTTTCTCATAAAAAAATTTAAATCAGGAGACTAAAAAAATCGAGCAAAAAAAATTTCAAACAAAAAAAATTGATTATATTAACGAATGACAAACGAATTGAAGGTCATGTCCACCAAAAAGCGTCGTTTCGAGTACTTTGTCAGGAACACAGAGCATCTTCATTCGGTAACTTTCAAACTCATCATGGATAATAGGTTAAGGGGATTTTGAAGGTAAGTGCAATGATTTATTTTTATGTTCATAAACTCTTCACTTAATTGAATCTCTTTTGCTGGTAATTTCATTTCAATGTGTTGATTATATATACATATATAGACACATATATGCAAATGCAATTTTAGCTTTCAATGTAGACCTTAACGATAAATTAACGATGAGTGTTGTAGCGATTCGTGGACTGTGAAAATCTTTTGTCTGCCATTCCAAACTACCAAATTGGTCGAAATTTTCTGTATATACGGAGTTATTAAGTGATACGGAGAAATCAATTCAAAAATCGATATTTTTTTTTTTTTTTGAAACCCTTAAAAGATGTTAAACCATATATGTTGTTTGACGATACGTGTGCTTATATATGAAGTGTTTATGACAAAAGTTGCAGATTGTGATGAGTGATGCAATTTGAGGAATTGAGTTGTTTTTTTAAAATCCGAGAATGGTGTTAGTGTTGGCAATTGGGGATCTTCACATCCCACACAGGGCACCAGATTTGCCTCCTAAGTTCAAATCCATGCTTGTTCCTGGCAAGATTCAGCATATTATTTGCACTGGCAATCTCTGTATCAAAGTAATTCTGTTTTCTCATGATTTTTTTCTTTTCTTTTCTTTTCTGGGTTACTTACTGATTTCTTTTATGTTAATTTCATTAATTTAATCTGCTTGGAGTTATGGTGCTTCCTTGTCATATACATAATGATGTTGCAAATTAGTCGCCAAATTATATGCACGACACCCGATGCTTTTGATCAGTCTTGTTTTGATTTCAATATAATCTCCAGGCCTGTAAATGAAGTAAAATTTAAGAGATGGAAATGTTTTTGGTTTAATGAAGGGCTGTTTGGTCATTTTTTGTATAAATTTATTTTGGACAATATATTTAATTTCTTTTCGAATGAATTTAGGGAAATTTCTTTTCGAATGAAATTTTGCCTTTGGGATATCATCTACTTTGTTGTCTTGGAATTTTAAGTTAATGGTAACCTAGTCATAGTCGAAACAATGCATAGGCTTCTGGTAATATTACCTCATAAAGGTTAAATGGCATTATTCACACACTACTTGGACCTCAACCCTAATCTAGTGATTGTAAAATTACTTTTTAAAAAAATAATAAAATAAAATTGAAGGTCGTATTTTTTTTTTTTTTGTATTTAGTCAATTTAGATGTAATATTACATATTGGTTATGCTGTTGATCTGATTGGGCACACAATACTACAATATTTCTTCTGATCTTTCTAAAACCATGCGGACCATTCTCTAATCAAATAATGTTATATTTTCATAGGCAGGAAGTTCATGATTACTGGAAGAGCCTTTGCCCAAGCTTGCATATTACTCGCGGTGAATATGATGAAGATGCCCGTTATCCAGAAACCAAAACACTTACAATTGGACTATTCAAGCTTGGGCTGTGCCATGGTCATCAGGTTTACTTTTCCTTCTATGTTTATTTTTAAGAGGTTTAGGATGGTGACCAGTTTGATTCTTTTGATCTAACTGCATGAGTGTAATTTTTCTTAATTGAACCTTAAAAGTATATTTGCTTCAGCATGTAGTGAAGAATATTATTCTATTAGGCAGATATCAATGATTTTATACCAGTAAAAATCGTTTGGTAATAGTATCATTGTGTTTTGTAGTTCTATCAAGTGCTACTCCTTTTACAGGTGTTTTAAATGATGCAATTCTTCAATGTATAATGTTTTTAACTGTCGCTTCAATTACATCATTTTTGTTCTGTTTACGAGCCTTCTGTCTTAAGGCTGTGCTTGGTTTTCCAAAGAGTAGATTTGGTAGTGCTATTGGTAATCCTTCTGATAAATGAGAATGAAGGACAAATAGGTACTTCCGATAGGTCGTTACACGCCAAAAATAAACAGTAAACTATACCAAATTCCTTAGCATAATGGTTAGTCCAGGTATCAATGGACAAATGTGAAATTAACTAATTTAATTGTTAAATTCCTAAATTAATTCTGATCAAAGAGATGATTTTTTGTAGACTAACGATAATTAAAATACTAACAAATTAAACTAGCGATTAAAAATGAAATTGGGATTACTAATTTTGGAAAAACCTAGGGTAATGAATTCACCACTAGTTACATAAATAAGTTCTCAATTTGATAATCAATTATGTTACGGTTTGAACCAAATAATACCTCGCAACTACAAGTTCGAAGTATTGATCAAGAGAATTATCACATTCAATGTATAGGCACGAATCGTTTCAAGTAGCACGAGTCGTTCGCTTTAAACTAGGGTAGCAAAACGACTCGTCCCTCGTAGTATGGCTCGTCTTATACCTTAAATATGAAAGAATAGAAAACCATTGCATGGAAAGCATTCAACAATCACAGAAAGAAGAATACTTGAAGAAATAATGGAAAATATATTTAAACACTTCTTGAATACCATACGACTTGTTCAAACCATTACATAATCAAAAATAAAAAAGAAAAGCCTACTTACTTGGCTAGGGTTTCATCAAAGCCCTAAAAATAGGAACTTAGCCACTCATGGAGGAGTGGGAAGAGGTAGAAGAAGAAGAAACCCCTATGGAGAATGTTCTTGAAACTTGAGAAGCCTCCTTTCCAAACCCTAGCCCCTCCTCTCTTTTTGGAATTTTTGGAACCCTAATCTAGCCTTTTCTTTTGCCTTTTATTCTTAGTAGAACAAACTTGAAATTCTATGCACGCGTCTCTAGGTGGACAGCTCGAGTGCCCACAATTTTCGCTAGAGCTGTGGTGGGCCGCACGTGTAGTGAAGTCTGGCCACACGTGCGGTGAGGTGGCAGGCCGGGAATTTTCACTACTCGTATGGAGAATCTGCTTTTGCGCTACTTTTTTGTTTGAATTTGTGTGTTGCCTGCTAAATTTGTACAAGTACATAAAACGCATTATCTCCACCAAATAAACAAAATTTAAAGACTATAAATGTAACTTAAGCGGCCTCAATGTGGTACCTTTCGGCCCACATCACATCCCTAACTTACATTTTGCTAGTTCTCGAGCAAAACAATAGAAATAAAAAAACTAAAATACTCTAAGCCACTTTCATAGGAACCACGATTGCATTTAGCATATGCAACAAGCTTTTAAATTACAAGGTTACCCCGAGTGGATGAGTATAGTCTCGTGAGGGTTTTCAGAAATTATACCCCCAAACATCTACATATTCACATTTACTCAACAATAAGTAATCACAGTACTCCAACTATCAATTAACTTATGTGCCAACTACAGTGTAACATTAAGACATGATGAGTCATTGAAGGTACAGTGGACAAGTATGAAGGAATCTATTAAGCAAGAACCGTAATTCAGTATTACAAAAGTTAAGTCCCCTATACTTGCGAATGCTAGTAAACACATCATCAGTGCCCTTGGTGTAAAGTGTAGTCCCCATAACTAGTTAACTGTCTACAATAATAGCCCAGTGTAACTCATAATAACACCCAACATATATAGAAAAATTGAACTTTTGCAATCAGGATTCTCAAATTTTTCTCTTTTTTTATTTTTATTTTTTAGACTGTGCAATGTCCTAATCCATTAAGCTTTCTTATCAACCCATGTAACAAGCATTGGGCCAATGACTCCCAAACCAGACGGTTTTAGGGAACTAGATGTGAAAACACCCCTACGGACTTAATAACTCGAGTTGAAAATGCTACGGATCTGAACAAGTCATTTTCATTATTTTTCCTTAACTGTGAAATGTCTAGGTCCCTTAAGCTTTCTAATTAACCCATGTAGCAAGTATTGGGCCAATGACTCCCAAACCAGAGGGTTTTAGGGCACTAGGTGTAGAGACATCTTTACGAGCTTAATAACTCGAGTTAAAGAGGCTACTACGAATCCAAACAAGTCAAGTTTTTTTTTTTTGAGAATCAAGGCAACTCTTTTATTCTTTTCTGCTACACTAGCAATTATCAATGATGTACACTAGGGATTATAATAGAGAGGTCACTGCTATGATAATGTGTTCATGTGAATCAAGGCATACTCATGACAAGTGTACTAATACCACAAACACAAACAATTATCCTAGTACAAATATCACATGTGAGTATTTATCCATTAAACCATTTTCATACAAGTCAACTATGTTCCCCAATTAACATATGCTTATATCACCACCATACTAGCAAAAATCTAACATCAAGTGAAATGGTGTAATCAAGTGTAGCAAGTACAAACATGAATTGTGAAAACACCTTCACCCCCCAACTGGAATACAACATTGTCCTCAATGTAAACAATGTAAAATAGAGAGTAACATGAGAGAGAGAGAGAGAGGATTGTACCATACGGCGTAAGCGCACATCTAGCGAGGCAGGGACGAACCAAACACACATACAGACACATTGGGTGTGTTTGGTTTGGGTTTTGAGATAAATTTTCAAAAATAAATTTGGGGAGAGAATTTAGAAATTTTTTGGTTTGTTTGGTTGTATATTTTGAAAATAGTTTTGGAGTTTGGAAGTTTGGGATGATTTGATATTTTGTTGTAGTTGAGTAGATATGTGTGAGAGAAAAATTGATTGGGAAGGAGAGAGGAGAGAGAAAGTGATTGATTGATGTGTAGGAGAGTGATTTTGGAAAAAAAACTCACAAAATTTGAACCAAACAAAATTTAAAGAAATTTCTCAAAAATTGTGTCTTGAGATACAAACCAAACATGCCCACTATATATATATATTTTTTATATTTATTTTTTTGTGTTTTGGTGGGTTTGTGGAGTTTAGAGAGAGAGAGAGAGAGAGAGAGAGAGAGAGAGAACAAAGAAGATGATGAGAGGTAGAGAGAGTATCTGGAAAGTGATGGTCAAAGGGCGGCTAGGGCTTGAAATATAGAAAACAAAATTTATTTTTTATTTTTTTAATCTGTTCGCTCGTGCACCCATGTGGGCCGCACGTGCGTTGAATTTTGGGCCGCTCCAGCAGCGCTTAAGCAGAATGCTTTTGGGCTTGGGCCGCCCGTGCGCTCTGGGACTCCACTTGAGGCGGCAAATTTTTTTTTTTGTTTGGTTCCAAGGCTTCATGTTGATCTTCCTTTAAGTAATCCATCTCAAACTAAATCTGTTAGGTCGTACTCAGTAGTTCCATTCAAAGGTGTACTCATCTATTTGGCCCTGACACACCACACTGAAAACACACAAAATAATAAATAAAGAAATAAAACTAAAATGCTCAGGTTTCCTCCCGAGAAGGGCTAAATTTATTGTCTTCAGCCAAATATCAACACAAACTTATTTTCGCCTTTTCTTCCAATTTATGAGATATGGGTCCCTGTAACGAAAATAAATCAACCCGTTCAATAGTGCGGGACTAGGTTGTAAATGACTTGTGGGAATAGAATTCACGGAGTGGAGAAATATGTGTGTGAAAAGTAGTGTGTAAAGAAATCTCATGGGTGGACACAATAAGATCAAAACCAAAAATAAAATCCCACCTATGCTGATTTACTTTATTACTATAATTTTTTACAGTTAAATCCCTTCCAATTTCTTCCACATGAGATCCAAAACTCTGGGGAGAGTTTCTATCATATCTATGGGTGCAACGGTAGGCTCAAGTGACAAAAATACTAACTCCATATCAGTTGTTGGATCACTGGATAGGTGTGTTGTGGCTTCACTAGGTTCAATTTGCAACTCTTTTTCCAAAATCTCACGGCATGCACTCTGATGAAGGTCTTGAACGAGTTGGTCAAAAGAAATCCACACCTCAAATGGGAACATCTCAAAATATTCAGTTGCCCACACTGTGTCTACAAACTGACTTGTTTGAGAGTTCAACCCATTGTGAAAGAAAGCAATGAGTTGAGTCATTTTGTAGCCATGCTATGGACAAGCATCTATATTGCTCTTGTATCGTTCCCAACAATGACAAAATAACTCTCCTACTTCCTGAGTAAAATTTAATAATTTTTTTTTGAGAAGAGTGAGTTCAGATGGAGGTTGTGATTCTTTCCATTTAAAATAAGCCGACATATTTACCAAATAATCCTCATTAATTAAAAACTCAGGACCAGGAAAGTCACTTCCAAAGAAAGTCATCTTCAGGGCTTGTGGGCTGTTCACTAGTTGTGTAGATATGTGAAAATCCTGCACAAGTAGACACTAGCAAGAGAGAGAGAGTAGTAAACCAAGAATAAAAATAAAATAAAATCCTAAATTATAAATTAAAATAAGAATATAGCTTTAAATTAATTAATTTCGCTACCTCAATGATCAAGCAAGATAACAAAGCTTCTAGGAGAATCCTTCGCAAATCCAAATTTCAATCGGTAGGAAAGTATGATCTTCAAGTCTTCTTCACTTTTTGATAAGCGATCTTGGCCAAATCTTAGCAAAATGGAGGGTATTTTAGAGTGAGAGTATAAGGTTTTTGGAAATGAGGAGAGAGGAGGGAAGATAGAAAAGAAAAGGTAAAGAAATGATCTAGAATATCCTGTTTAAATTGCTGAAATCGCGCAGACCGCTCACGTGCAACTTCCTACGCTCGAGCGTGAGACACAAACTCGGAAGGCTCGCTCGAGCGACAAATCCTTCTCTTGAGCATAAAATGACAAGTCCCAAAAGTTTTTCAGAGCTACAGGGAAACAACTGGGAGCCAACATTCTCTACTCGAGTGCAAACGGCACCAAAATTTGATGGGTTGTTACACACAAAAAATAAATACTAAACTATACCAAATTCCTTAGAATAATGGTCAGTCCAGGTATCGATCACGGGGACAAATGTGAAATTGAACTAATTTAATTGCTAAATTTCTAAATTAATTCTGATCAAAGAGATAATTGTTTATAGACTAATGATAATTAAAATACTAACAAACTAAACTAGCGATTAAAAATGAAATTGGAATTATTGATTTTGGAAAAACCTAGGGTAATGAATTCACCACTAGTTACATAAATAAGTTCTCAATTTGACAATCAATTATGTTACGGTTCGAACCAAATAATACCTCGCAACAAGAAGTTCGAAACATTGATCAAGAGAATTATCACATTCAATGTATAGGCACGAACCATCTCAAATAACACAAGTCATTCGCTTTAAACTAGGGTAACAAAACGACTCATCCCTCGTAGTATGGCTCATCTCATACCTAGAATATAAAAGAATAGAAAACCATTGCATCAAAAGCATTCAACAGTCACACCAATACTTGAAGAAATAATGAAAAATATATTTAAACACTTCCTGAATACCATACAACTTGTTCAAACCATTACATAGTCAAAAACCAAAAAAAAATCCTATTTACTTGGCTAGGATTTCATCAAAACCCTAGAAATAGAAACTTAGCCACTCATCGAGGAGTGGGGAGAGGTAGAAGAAGAAGAAACCCCCATGGAGGATGTTCTTGAAACTTGAGAAGCCTCCTTTCCAAACCCTAGCCCCTCCTCTCTTTTTGGAATTTTCGGAATCCTAATCCAGCCTATTCTTTTGCCTTTTATTCTTAGTAGAACAAACTTGAAATTTTGCACATGCGTCCCTAGGTGGACCGCTCGAGCGGTGGTGGGCCGCAAGTGCGGTGAAGTCTGGCCGCACGTGTGATGAGGTGGAAGGCCGGGAATTTTCACTACTTGCATGGAGAATCTGTTTTTGTGCCACTTTTTAGCTTGAATTTGTGTGTTGCCTGCCAAATCTGTACAAGTATACAAAACACATCATCTCCACCAAATAAACAAAGTTCAAAGACTACAAATATAACTTACCCACATCAATTTCGCTTTGAACAAAGGTCTGCTGATTCATTGTGTCATGGGGGGGTAGCTTTCTTTCCTGTACTGGAATGCCATCTTTGATTTCACAAAATCTCATATGATCACCTGCATAATTCTGCCAAATATTTGATGTATTCATCCATGTAAGTTGGACAACTTATCATAATTTTTATGTTGACAAATGCTTAATATGAATAATGAAGCTCAACAAATGTCATCAGTTATACAATAAGTGCTAACAGCACTGTTCTAATTATATTCTTTGCAACTACATTCTTTGCATCTACTAGAAGTTTCCTTTGCATGTTCAAGTTTGTTGTCCATTGCATTCTTTAGTGCATGCCCATTGGATCACATTTCCAAGAATGTCAGACATCGCTCTGTGAGAGGTATTTGCATCAGATAGATCATTGGAAGAGTGCTGGAGAAGTGCTGTCAAGGTGTCCGTAATTGTTGCAAATACATTTTCAAATTATGGAGTGGCCTCGTTTGGGAACAAGTTATTTTATTAACTTTTTGGTTTTTTACGAAAATATGTACAGAAAAATAGAGAGAGTGATGTGACAACTTATAGTGATCTTTTAAACTCATTTTCAAGCGAATCCGAGGAAGTGTTGGTGTAATATGCCTTCTCACTAGAATTGCCCTTTTTTATCTTAGCAGTGTCCATGCTTGCTTAGTTATTAGGTTGCTGCATGATACATACGGGGCAAATTTTGAAAGTGGTTGGGTAGCTTAACTTCAAGAAAGCTGTTAAAGGAGAACTACCTCATCTTTTTTGGGTTTTTTCACGGAATACATAGTTGTCACCTAATTATCGCTCTTCTTGTGATTGAAGCATGGTAGTAGCAGTGTGGGTTTTCCATGCCAGTCACCAGTTCTGCTGGTTTATCATTTTTCCTGAATTCCAAGTGGAGTATAATGCTATTGAACGTTTAATTTTGCTGAATTTGTACTTGTTTATCTTGTTCATTTTGTATCTTTATAACCAATAAATTCTAACCCGTTCTTATTAGCTCTTTATATTTTGAAGGTTGTCCCATGGGGGAGACCTTGATTCTCTAGCCATGCTCCAGAGACAGTTAGATGTGGATATTCTTGTTAGTGGTCACACCCATCAGTTTAAGGCCTACAAGCATGAGGGTGGGGTTGTCATAAACCCCGTGTCTGCGACTGGTGCATACAGCAGCATCACATATGATGTGAACCCAAGTTTCGTGCTCATGGACATTGATGGCCTGCGTGTTGTTGTCTATGTGTATGAACTCATTGACGGAGAGGCGAAGGTTGACAAGATAGATTTTAAGAAGACGACCACAACTGCAACACAATGACCTAAGCTTCTTTTGGTATTTCAAGGCTTTTGTTCTGCACCTGAATGTTATTTTATTTCATCTTTGCTTGCCTACATTGCGGGCCTACTTCTTGCTTAAATTGTCTCAATCTCTTTCTGGTAAGTAGATTTTTGTTCTTGATTAATGGTGAGAGTTTAATTTTATACTAAACTTTAGCTCAGAAGTTTTTTGACTTTAGTAATATAAACATCTGTCATATTCAAAGCTTGTATGAAACAGTCATCCTACAGATCCCAACAAATTCGGGGTCTGTAGCATTATTAATGATGCTGATCATTGACTTTGGGATAACTTAGCTGGCATATTTTGTTGAGAAATTATAGTCACACCTAATTATGATTATAGGGTAAGTTACACTGACACCCCTTCAGGTTTGTCTTTAATATAAGTATTACCTCCACGTTTTGAAAATTACATCTCTCCCCCTAAGGTTTAAACTTCCATTACAATTTAATCCTTTCGTTAATCAACCATTAAGTCAGCTAATGGAAAAAATTAATATAAGAAACTAATTTTTTTAAATGCCTATTTTACCCTTGTTGGCGTATATAAAATTGACAAACAATTTACCGTTTAGAAAAATTTTATATGCCCTAGTCATATATTTGGTTATGACCTATTATGGTGTTAGTTATAACTATTGATTATAATATTATTTTGATTATGATTTAAAAGGTATTTGATTATACTTTATGCGGTGTTTGGTTATAACTATTTCTTTTAGTTATGATTGAAAATGATCTAATTATATAATATTTGTGATAATTAACACTACAAAAGCTTGTGGACCATAACATTACCTAAATGTTTAATAGTATAATAATATATGTATGGATTGAATTTTTGTCATTCCGTACAGATTTTCTATACTCATCCAGTAAATTTTTTTTTTAATAGTAAAATAGGCATTAAAAAAATTAATTTCTTATATTAGTTTTTTCTATTAGTTGACTTAATGGTTGACTAACGGAAGGATTATATTACAATTGTAGTTCAAACCTTAGGGAGGGGATGTAATTTTCAAAGTGTAAGGGGGTACTTGTATTAAAACAGACCTCAAGGGGTGTCAGTGTAATTTAACCATAATTATAATACAAAAAATATAGAGTTAATTTCGAATACACCCTTTGAGGTTTAATAAAAATATAAAATTTTCTTTGTACTTTGAAAAATTACAAATATCTCTTGTCAAAATTTGTCTATTAACGGAAAATATAAAATTACCTAACTAATCTTCAACATCAAAAACAATTGTTCTACAGGTTACACCTATCATCTCCTTCATCCCTTAACCAAACAGTTATCTCTGTCATTACCCACCACCATCCACTTCTCTCCACCACCCCCACCCTCCTTCAAATTTTTACAAAACCCAAAACAAACACAAAAATCAAAACCAGTGGGATCTGCACCCAAAATAAACACTGTGTTTAACCCATTACAATTTGTAGTCATGTGAGTCGCATTAAAAATAAATATGTGATCAACACACTTTAAATTTTGAGTATTTAGTGAGATATTTTGAGTATGCAACATTTACTATTGACTCTAGTCTAGATCATTATTATAGAAGTGATAATATCAATAAGTCTACCAACATAGGACCAACCACTGAATCAGCCAAAAAATCACAATTCTGACCATACTTCTATAAAGAACAAGTCAGTCTTGATTATGGGGTTCGCTATAAAGAAATAGTTTCAATCTTGCTTCACTTAGTATTTTATTTTGTTGGTTATGTGGTCTGTTCTGTCAATTATGTCTCCGGAGACTTATTGACAATATATAGACAGCATAGAGGGCGTATTTCAATATCAGGGCTTCCACTTCCATGGCACCAACCCAAACTTGCAACAATCTTTTGGTGCTGTTCCTATGCGTCTTTTGTCTACAGTCTCACTGCTAGTGCAGATTCACATGTTACTCTCTTTCTCTCTGTTTTTTTTGTTTTTTTTGGTTCTCTCTCAAACTAACATGTTTTGTCTTTGCAGTGGCATGAAAGGAGAGACCATACATGTTCAGGAGGTTTGTTGAATCATGGTGGTGGTATACATAACGGTATATATACCCATGAAGAAACCCAGATCTGCCCATCAACTGTTTCAAACCCTAGTCTTGAGTCGAAATTCAAATCAGGGAGGAAAGACATATATGCAATGTCTGCATTTTTTAACGGCACTATGTATTCTGCTAGATCGGATGGGTTCATCTATGCCGTTAAAAACGCCAATAGTTCAGTCTTGTGGAAAAAGGACCTCCAAAAGCTAACTGGCCTTAATGCAATTATGCACCCTGGCAATGGCACCACCACGGTGTCGGCTCCGACTGTGGCCTGTGATCTCCTCATTGTTGGGATATATGGGCCAGCTTTGGTTGTTGCCCTTGAACGTGCCACCGGGAAGCTTGTCTGGTCAACCCTGCTCGATAGCCATCCTACCGCTGTTGTTACCATGTCCGGAACATTTCACAAGAGGTTAGTCATATATATAAAATAGATAGCAAGTTTGATTTTGAAAATATATTTATATTTTTTTGAATGTTCAATCAATTAATTTTTATATGAATAATTTGTTTGAAGAAATGAACTATTTGAATTTCCAATGTAAACAGTACCTTGTCGTTTATTTTCTTGGATTGGAAATAATCCTTGCTAAATTAATTAGGAGCTTTTATCCATCAAAATGCCTGCTAATATGCAAAATTTTCATTATGATGAGTTAATTTTTATAATTATTTTTTGGAAGATTCGAATTTTCTTTGAAGCCCAAACTGATGCCTTTTATCCATCCGTTAATTTAATATACACGATGTATTTTTCCCCATCTCCCTTCCTTTTTCTCATGTCATGAATGGAATCAGTTTGAGCAGCGGATAATTGCAGAATTGGGTCTTGAAGTTAATACTGGTTCGTTTTGCAAAGAGTTTAAGAGGTTGGCGGGTTTTGCCTTTTTTTGCAGTATGATCCATGGGTTGGTTAGAAAGTTCTGAGAGGATCATGAAGCCACTCTTTGTGTGTGGCTTTACAGATTGTTTTGAACTTAAACGAACTCAAACTTCAGATGTACCTGCCTTGTGTCTTTGTTTAATTTTTATTTTAATTTTATAGAAGAGAACTCCTAAATGAATGCTGTTTACTATTATGCTTGCATTTTAATCTGTCATAGGTGAGTCACATGCATGGAGATTGCTGGAACTTTTCCAATCCGAAATTCCTGTGAGTTTTACTCCCAGTGCAACTGCACTTGTACGAATGTGTGCATATCACTAGATAGAGTGATGATACATGCCCCTCTGCAAAGTTGGACATTTGAAACAGAAATTTTCATGCATTAGCAGAGTATGGTCAAATGATGATAATGTTCTAAAGATGGATTTCCCAACATTTGCGACCGGGATCCTTTGTGCTTATTCTATGCGAAAGGGATGCTAAGAAATCCCAGAGATAATGCACTTCCTGAAGCGACACAAGCTTAGATACATAACATGAATATCCGACTTCAAAATCTACTAGAGAACATTCTTTTCATTGTGGTACAAGTTTGCTGTGGCAAAAATATAAGAAATTTTATGCTATATTTAGATTTTTTATTTGAGTATGGATTTGTGGAAGACCAAAAAAAAAAAAAAAAGGAAAAAAAGGGGCCATTTTTTTAACCACTAGTTAAAGTCCAGATTCAGCAGTTAGAGGTCTGTTCAAAAAAAGCAGTTAGAGGTTTCAACACTAGCAACCAGGAAAAAAGTAGGTGAAAAATTCATATGTAAATAATAGTTATAACACCCAAGACCCATAAAAAAATGATAATCAACATTTCAAAAGGGGTATTTTTATTCTGATGGGAAACTCATGCATCGACTTTATTCCTTTATTTGTGTAATATCCATTTTTGGATCCAATAGCTGTCGTAATGAAATTGCACGAAAAGGTGTAGCTAAAGTCTTCTCGCAAACAAGCAACTCTTGAGATACGCATAGCATTGTTGGACGAGATCTCGGCTCAAAACGCACACATGCAAGTGCCACAATAGCAACTAGAACAATGTTCCTTACAACGACTGGATTAGTTGGATGCGGAATGCGCGAGTCTAAGACATCAGTTAGCATTAAGTTTTGTGTAGACGGCGATGCTAATGATGAGAGGAGTTCTCCCGGATGCCTTCCCATGATTGTTTCTAGTGCTACTACCCCAAAGCTATAAACATCACAGTTTTCAGTCACAACCATTGTGTAAGCAAGTTCTGCACAAACAAAAAATTTATGAAAGAAACTCTATATTTTCACTGCCTATTTTAAAGCAAGTTAATGACAAATAATTATGTGAAATATTTATCTATCATTGACTTGGGATAAAAAATTGTTAGCCACTAAATATGTATGTCACTAAAAAAAAATTAGACCAATTTTTTTAAAAAAAAATTCCACTTTTTATTGAAAAAATAAATACGTATAAAGGAAAAATATTGTTGTTACCTGGGGCAATATATCCGTAAGTGCCTGCAATTATGGTTTGATTCGATGAATCGGGATATAACAATCTAGCAGTGCCAAAGTCGCCAATGAAAGCCTCCATTTTAGAGTTCAACAGAATGTTGTTAGTCGATATGTCCCGATGAACAATAGGTGGAGTGCAAGCATGATGCAGGTAGGATAAAGCATGTGCTATTGATTTAATGATGTTTATCCTTTGAGTCCATCCTAATTCAACAGCTTCAACCTCAATTCTCAGGGCACAAAACAAGCTTCCCCTTTCCATGTACTCATACACCAAGAACATGCATCTATTGTGCAAACAGAACCCATAAAGCTTCACTATGTTTCGATGCCGAATATTGGTTAACATTTGCACCTCATTTCTAAAACTCTTGTCAAAAGCAGGCTCCTCTGCTTCGAAACGATGGAGCTTCTTCAAGGCAACTACTTTGCCATTTGGCAGTTGAGCTCTATACACGCTGCCATAACCGCCAATTCCAATGCAGTATTTAATGTCAAAGTCGTTTGTTGCTTGGATGATATCTTCATATGCAATTCTTCCATCATAATTCCATATTGAGCAAATATCCCCATTTTTCATTGCTCTTGCCTTAGTTTCTTTTTTATGGGTCTTGCGACAAAGAAAACACCCAAATGCAAGTAAACCAAGGAAAACTGTGACGAGGAGAGAAATGAGGAGAGAAAGCATCATTATTCTTTTCTTGGAAGAATTTATGGCTTTACAGCATGTGGTGTCGTTAATTGCTTGTGATGGGCGTGGACAATCATATCCATGTTGTGGGATTTGACCATTGAGGGGATTGTATGACAAGTCAAGACCTGTTATGGAGTCAAGACCGCATGGGACTTCGCCAGAGAGATCATTGTGGGAGAGATTTAAGTACTGTAATTGCGACAAATATGCAAATCCGGTTGGTATTGCTCCACTTAAATAATTGTCATTCAATCTTAAGTACTCCAAATCTTTAAGCTGTTCTAGCTCCTTTGGGATAGGTCCGTTAAGAAAATTGTGAGAGAAGTCCAGATATTGAAAGCTGCTTGGAAGTTCGATTGGTGGTAGTTGGCCTAAAAGTTGGTTTGATGACAAATCGAGATGTCTAAGGTTGGATAAAAGCCCAAGTTCAGCGGGTATGGTGTCATTAACTTGATTTGAAGATGCATCAAAAAAGTTCAAGTTAACCAACTTACCTATTGAAGATGGGATCTTACCTGTAAGAAGGTTATGGCTAAGGTTCAATTGTGCCAATTGCATCAAATCTCCTATCTCCAGAGGGATGAAATCATTGAATCGATTTGAAGAAAGATCTAGATTGGTCAAACTGGTCAAATGACCAATAGATGAAGGGATTGTACCACTAAGAATGTTATCACCCATAGACATATAAACCAAGTTCTTTAGCATTCCTATTTCTTTAGGGATGGAACCGTTGAGTTGATTTGAAGAGAGATAGAGAGAGGTCAGATTAGTCAATTGACTAATAGATGAAGGGATTGGACCACTAAGAATGTTATCACCCATAGACATATAAACCAAGTTCTTTAGCATTCCTATTTCTCGAGGGATTGAACCGTTGAGTCGATTTGAAAAGAGATAGAAATAGTTCAGATTAGTCAATTGACCAATAGATGAAGGGATTGGACCACTAAGGATGTTTTTATGCATAAACATATAAACCAAGTTCTTTAGCATTCCTATTTCTCGAGGGATGGAACTGCTGAGCCGATTTGAAGAGAGATAGAGATATGTCAGATTACTCAATTGACCAATAGATGAAGGTATTGGACCACTAAAGATGTTATTTCTCATAGACAAAAAATCTAAGTTCTTTAGCTTTCCTATTTCTGAAGGGATGGAACCGTTAAGTCGATTTGAAGAAAAATAGAGATAGGTCAGATTAGTCAATTGACCAATAGATGAAGGGATTGAACCAATAAGGATATTATCACCTATATCCATATGCACCATATTCTTTAACTGACCAATACAGGAAGGGATTGGACCAGTGATATTAGTATAATATATGCGAAGTTCTACTAATTGGGTGAGGTTTCCCAGGGTAAGAGGTAGCAAACCTTCAAGATTTTTGTTGCTTGAGAGGTCAAGATAGGTGAGCTTTGACAGAGTACCAATTTCCTCTGGGATGCTTCCAGTTAAGTTACAGAAGCTGAGATCGAGAACTTCAAGGTTTGGGAAGGAAGTCCAATCCATGTTTTCAAGCTTTCGGTGGGGGGAAGAATAAGAAGAAGAATAAGAAGAAGAGTAAGAATAAGAAGAATAAGAAGAAAGGACAATCCGAATGACACTTCCTGCCTCATTACATGTGATGCCTTCCAACTGACAATGATTTGCAGAAGAAAAGTTTCCCCACCAACCGCTATTGAGTAGAGCTTTGGCCTCTAACGATGATAATGATGATGAATTCACAGTTGCTGACACTAAGAAAATATTAGTAGCTGCAATGCACAGTGCTACGAGTAGAGCAGAATAAAAAGAAGAAGAGGATGCGTTATTTTTACTCATAATTGATGTATGTATGTATGGGACTTTGTAGCTCTAAACTAATGGGAGCATGTATGCAATGCATACTCAGATTAGAGCTGTAGCAGGCTTTTTAAAAATATTGATGTCAGACTCACGATATGGACCCAGGCACAGGGAGTCAGTGAAGCCAGAGAGTCTTTGTAACTATTTCAGTCTTCCTGTCTCGGCGATATTGTGGCTACAATTATACCAACTTTCCTTCTAGCTTACTGAATGTCGAAATCATGATCCATGACTTGAGAGAGCCATTGAATGAATTAGGGACATATCAAACAGTCCACATTCATTCAACCTTGCTTGGGCACAGCTTTTGATTTTTCACAAAAAAGTGAGAAAATGTGCATAACGTGTTATTGACTCTCAACTTTGATTGTTAAACACAGAGAAAAAATGGGTTAAAAAAATTAAAAGGAATATCTGACATAACTCTCTCTCATATATTTTTTAATTATCAACTAATCATCTCATTTACACATTATTAAATCTAAAAAATAAATTTATACATCATTTTTAAAACATCAACGTTTTCTGTACATGAATTGCACTTTTCTATTCATAACAATTTTCTTGACAAATTTTAAGTAGAGTTTTTCTTCAACCCCTAGGAGGGGCATACTAACCTTCACATTAATTTGGACAAGTTGCATTTCAGTCTTCATGCCGAAAGTCATCCTAATTATGGAATTTGCTTTCCTGCCATCTTTACCAATGGAAATAATGTAAACTACCACTTCCAATTTTTATTTTAGGACTATTTTTGTTTTGGATAAATTACACTTTTTTTTCCCTTTATGTTGGGTTACTTACAAAGTGAATTTTTACTCCAAAAAAGTATATTTACTCCGTTGGCATGGAGTAAATTTTTTACTCCAAAACTTTTTTTACTTTTAAAAAATTTATCAGTCTATATATCTTCTTTCTCTGATTTTGATTGAAAGTATACGGACTGATTTCATCAAGGATACTTGACCAAATACAAAGTAAAATCCAACAGCCCAAATTCATCGACCTTTGTTCTTGGCTTTTGATTTATCACAATAAATAAATAATGTGTTTAACCTATTGTTGATGATTCTCTATAAGTAAATAAGTCATTTATATCTCAACTCTAATGCATTATCACTAGGGGGTGGGTGCGGGTCGGTTGTGGCCACGAAACCTTTAATCCGCCATTCATCCGCCAGATTGGCGGATTGGAAAAAATCAATCCGCATCCGTTCGCTAATTCGGCGGATGTGGATTGAGCGGATTGGCGGATGGATGCGAATTGGTTTGGTGGTTTAAAATTTTTTAAATTTTCAACATAATTCAACTTGTGCACTTCTTTAAAATAAAAAAAAAAATATTACAGTCAATGACTTAAAAAAGTATTACAATTGCTGTATGCCTCATCCAAAAAAAGAAAGTTTAAAACTTTAGAATATTACAATCACTGCATGCCTCATCCACACATTACAATCACAGCATGCCTTATCCACATAAAGTATTACAATATGTGGTTCTTAAAATATAAAAATAATTCAAACCACCACAACCATGAATAGAGCAGTAGTAGAGATTGTATGCCTCTCTATTGTTACATCTATATCTGTTTTTGAAAATAAAAACCAATCGGCATATATCATCTTTTTTATTTATTATTTTTAGAGTTAGATTTAAAAACTAAAAATATAGATAAATAATACATTTATTTTTTTCAATTCAAAAAATATGTTCAAGTTTAAAACTCTTTTCTAACAAAATATTTAAACTCTTTTTCAATTGAAAACACAAACAGAATGTCTAAACAAATTAAAAACATAAAATCTTATAAATTACTAGGGCGCTCACAGTTTGGCGGTTTGGTTGTGGCCAAATGAATCTCAAATCCGCCATCCGTCCAAAATTAGACGGATTGGAAAAAAATCAATCCGCAACTGTCCGCTTGTCATCACGCATCCTTTCAAAATGCAGCATCGGTTCGGTATATCCTCTGCTCACTCCTAATTATCACTTATATATATATATATATATAACAATGTGGCTATTATTTTTCATATCATTTAATTTTCCATAGTTATGATATTTTTTTATAAAAAAAAACTTTTTGTTTAGTATTTAACGTGACACAATTACAAGTATTAGTGTAATAAATCTTAAGTTATTACAATGAAATGGGTCCCATTTTATCAAAAACAATGCTAGGATGTCCGGAATTTTTTTTAATTTATAATTTTTTTTAGTTTTTTTATTTTAAAGCTCCACTATCAATTTCAAAAGTTGAGTATAGAGTACGCCCCATGCCACTTGAACCAATAGAGAGAAAGACCTATTTTGGCAATTAGGAAAAAAAAATTAATTAATTAATTTATTTAAATTATATCACTTTTCTATATTTTTATATATTTTTTAAAACAAAAGTCAAAAAAATTTAAAAATTTACTTTTTCTTACTTTCAAAATAGGCAAAGGGTGCGTTTTGACAAGTTGACAAAAAATCAATTTTGACTTTTTAACCTTTTTTTTTTGTCACATTATCTCTATTTTTTGATAAAAACAGTCAAAAAGTTATAAAAAAAAATTAAAAAATTAATTTTTTACCACCTTCTCAAAACATCACTAATGAGAGAAAAGCTAGTCCACTTTCTATCAGGGTTGGCCCTGGGGCATAGGCCACAAGACCATGGCTTAGGACCCTTCAAAATAGACTCAAAAAAGGGGTCTCCTCCTTTTATAATTTATTATAATATATTAGGTATGTTTTAAGTCTAAAAAAATTAAAAAAAGGTCTAAACTAACTTAAAATAAATTTACCCATTAAAAAATTGAAAGGCCATTCAAAAAAATTAACATTGTTATCCATTGAAAATAGACTCAAAAAAGGGGTCTCTCTTATTATAGTTTAATCTAATATATTAAGTATATTTTAAGTCCAAAAAATATTAAGAAAGGCCCAAATTAACTTAAAATAAATTAATCCATTAAAAAATTGAAAGGCCCATTTAAAATAATTAGTATTGTTATTCATTGAAAATGATTTTGTAAAAAAAATTAGATTATGCAACTATGATTGATTTATTTGCTTCTAAAAATACAAGAAGAGTGAGGATCAAGCGATAGTTATTAGTTATTGTAATGTAATGCTAAGTATTTTTTGTAATTTTGACACAAATCTTTTATCCTTTACTTTCAATTTTTTTTTTTCATTTAATGAAAAAAAAAATATGAAAGGTCTCAGAAATTTATTAATTGATTATCGATGTTGAACCCCGAAAATTTCAGGACCGGACCTGCTTTCTATCATGATGTATGCCCAAGGAAGGTTCACAGTAATGTGTGTTCTTTTCCGGTTGCATGCACTTCAATTTTTATCAAAGGTCTCCTACATACTAGTACTGGGTCTAACAATCTATTCAGAAGTCAAGCAACGTATCAACAACGGAATGTCTTTTCCACAACGTATCAACGACGGGAATGACTTTTCCACAATTCACTTAAATCGTATCAACAACGGAATGACTTTTCGCAATCCACTTAAATCGTACGTGCTTCATGCTTATTTTGGGGAGTACATTAAAAGATAATTTTTTAATTATTTCGAAAAAATATATAAAAAAGTAGAGAGGTAATATGATTCAAAAAAAAAAAAAATTAAAAAGTCAAAAAACTGACTTTTAACCGAATTGTCAAAATAGGTCTCAACCCCTAAAATAATGTCATATGCACCAATTAGTGTATCAATTGATGATGTGACATAATTTAAGATATTTTTGGTATTTGTAATTTGTATAATGAGTGGGGTCAATAATAATGTCATAACTAGTGTTGATACATTAGTCAGTACGCTGATTGGTGCATGTAGCACTACCGCAACTCCTATGCCACACATTGTTTTTGGGGGACTTAATGGAGAAGTGATGCGACTCACAATTAATTTTTTTAAGTTTTTTTGAAACAATGTGTAAAAAACTAGAGAGTTGATGTGATTTCAAAAAGTCAAAAAGTCAAAAAAACTTACTTTTAACTCAATTGTCAAAATAGGCCTTAATCCCTATGCCACGCGTACTATTTAGTTTTGGGAGACTTACGTCTAAGTCATAATAGGTGGACTTATTATCCAATAGGTCTTAAGATAATTAATGACGTTTTTTTATCAAACACTATTGTAAAAGTCACTAATTGTTAATTTTCAGCGTCGGTTTGAAAATCTTGTCATAAAAAATGTCACTAATTATAAATTTTAGCGACAGTTTAAAAAAATCGTAACAAAAAAAAAAATCATTAATTTTTAACTTTTAACGACAATTTGAAAAATTCATCACATAAAAACGTCACTAATTGTAAGTTTTAACGACAATTCATAAAAATCGTGAAAAAAGTCATTAATTGTCAATTTTTAACGACATATGCAAAGAAATTGTCACAATTTTTTATTTTTTAACAACAATTTTACTAAAACTTATTTTCAATATGACTTTATGGAAATTAAATCTAACTATTAGGATTTATTGGTAGTTTACCACCATGGCAACGTTTGGTTTAATTTTTAAATTAACATTTGGATGAAAAAGTTAAAAAAAGTGTTTGATTAATAAATTTTCAAAATTATTTTTTCTATTTCCTCTCTCCTTCTCTTTTTTTATATTAATAAATAAATCAATCAATCATTTTTTTTCACTACTCTCTCTTCTCTCATTTTCTTACATTCTACATATCAATCAAATTTTCTCACACCTATCTATTCAACTAGTAAAAAAAAAAAAAAAAAACAAATCATTCTAAAATTATTTTCAAAACTCATAACCAAATAAATTTTAATTTTCAACAACTTATCTTTCAAAATACAAAAAAAAAAAAAAAAAAAAATCAAAAACTAAACCAAATGGAGCCCATGTGTTTGTGATAGGATATCAGTATAGTTCACACTGGCCTCTTTTGGGGAGGCAAAAAAAAAAAAAAAAAAAAAAATTTATTGGTTTTTTGACTTATTTAGATCATATCACATCTCTAATTTTTTACACGTATTTTTAAAAAAAGCCAATAAGCAAAAAAAAAAATTCACTTCCCAAAATAGGCCTTTTTTTTTTTTTTTTTTTTGAGTCATGTATCTATTCAATTGGGTGTACACACCACCACTATAAAATTTTCAAAAGACCAAATAAATACTCTTCAGCATTGTGTCACGAACTGAGCGCTTGTCATCATCTCGAAAAGCTGGCTCTACAAGTGGTACTACGTACCCCGTGCTTGCATTATTTCCAAGAATCTAACCCAAGTGATGCGATAGGAATTACAAGGTGCTTGGTGTAAAACTCACATTATCAATGAGTCGATACATGACAGTTGGTACACTAACCATCACATTAATTTTGACAAGTTACATTTTAACTTAATTTAAAACTAAAAAATTGAACCCAAAAAAATTCATACAAAATCTTACCCCAACCTACACATAACCATCACATTAATTTGGACAAGAAGCATTCCATTTTATTAAAGCAGCTCATCCATCCACATCTTCGAAATTTTCATGACTCGCACTGTAGCGACCCTAATTTTCTTAAGTCATTATTTATTTATTTATTATTATAATTATTATTATCTTATTTTATTGGCTTTATTAATTGTGTGGTCAGATGAAAATTTAATGTGATATTTAATGAATTTAATGTGATAATTAATTAATTAAATGTGTTATTTAATTATATATAATTAATCTTTAAATATTTATGTTTGTTATATATAAAAAAAGGTGATATATATAAATATATATATTTAATCTTATATTTATATTTATATATATTGTAATTATGTTGTATTATATAATATAATATATTATTATAGTTTATTAAGTTATTATATATTGAGATTTAGGTTTATAATATAATATTATTAGGTTATATACTAGCTCCTAGGTTATTATATATATAATAACATAGAAGTATTCAACTAGGTTTAGGAGATCAAAAGAAAAGATAAGAAAGAAAACAAAAATGAGAGAGACCAAGCCGTGAGAGAGAGAGAGAGAGAGAGAGAGAGAGAGAAATCAAAGGAGACAAAGAGAGGGACGGCGGCAAGGAAGAAAGAGGAGAGGGAAGAAAGAGAAAGATTAGGGTTTTGTTTTGGTGGCTCTATTAGTTTTTCAAATATTTTTTGATCTTCAATAAAATATTGTGAGTACAATGATTTATGTTTAATTCTTTGTTTTTATTTATTTATTTTTATTTATTTGATATTAGTTTGATTTTGTATTTACATAAAGATGATAGATTGATTTTAATTATTGACTAGTAGTGTATGTAAAGTTTAGGGTTCTTAGATAATTGATTGATTTTAATTACTTTGCTTAGTTGTGTAGGTAAAGTTTAGGGTTTTTAGATGATTGATTAATTTTAATTATTTTGTTTAGTTGTATATGTAAGGTTTAGGGTTTTTAGTTGATTGATTGATTTTAATTATTTTGATTAGTTGTGTACGTCAGATTTAGGGTTTTTATATGGATTTTTTTTATGGTTGTAATCACCCTCATGATTATATGAAACTAAAATTAATATGGTTATATGAAATTAAAATTAATTAAAAACCTATAGATAAATTTCTTATACTCCACCATGACTTCATGGATTGTTGTTTTATTTGAGTGATGGTGAGAAAGAGTGTATAAAAAAAAATGAGGATTATGAGATTTGTTTAAATGCCTTAAGCCTGGCATTGTTATGTTTATTCTCATGAGTGAGATGTTGTGTATATATATATTGTTGCCTCGTTCTCATGAGTAGACGAATGTTTTGATTTACACGCGTATGTATATGCTAATCATCCGGAGAGTGTGAGTCAAACTCGGGACGATATCCCGTGCAAGTTTGGCTTTGGAGCGGTGTTAGGTATACGGGAGACACATGGGATATATGTGCAGGCCGGAAGTGGAGGGCCGAAGTGGTGGAGTTAAGGTACAAAGAATTTAATTACGAGTTTATTAGTATAGTGTGTATTATATTGATTTGTACATCTTGAACAAAATAGTAAACGACCTCGATAAATTATGAAATTTGAGCAGAGGCATGTATACGTGATTCTAGACAACTTTTGTGTTTTAACTTTTTATTAAAAAGATTGATTAGAGCTTATAATCGGTTGATCTTGGTTATTGTAGTTTTGATTCATTTTGGCAATGCAAATTTTAGATACTGTTTTAACCCACGAAATGAGCTCATTTTTATTGGTTTCGCGTAAACTGAAGTAAAACATTATTCTGCACACTTTTCACGTTTTGAACTTTTCTGAAAAAAATCATCTTAGAGCAGTTTTTGTTCGTTTCCAGTTTCAAATTTTTCGATTGAATTCCGTCTAGATTTTTCTATCTAGTTTTTCTCTCAACCTGTTTAGTTCTTGTTAAATTCATTCACGTTGTCTTTTAGGAAATTTGATTATGTACAACTTTTGTTCTTTGAGTTTTGGTCAATTCAAATTATTTAAGCATAAAACGGTATATTTTTATACTTCTTCAGCAAGTTACTTATAATTAAATGATACTAACTTTATTTTTTTTCAGGATGGTGGGTCTTACTAATTTTTTTATGCAGGGCTGACCCACCATATTTTTATTTCTATTTTTTTTATTTATTTTATAATTAATTTATATTTCGTTGTGTACGGACAAGAAACTAAATGCCACTGTATCTCGAGAAACTACTCATTCGTCTCGGTGCGGTTGGAATTACTTGTCTTGTCCCGTAACAAGTATTAAATGTATTTTTGTTTGTGTCTGGTAGACACGTGGGTGTTAAATCTTGTATTCATACCAGTATACCCGTATACTGACCCGTTTTGTCTCTTGACAACTCGGGTGCGTTCTATTTGAACGCAGCCGAGCTTCCTTTGCAAGATTAGTTAAGGCTATGGTGGTGACAAGAAATAACTATGATCGTAGGACATGTCGTTTGGACTTCTTTTGTTTTCTTGAGCTTAGGGTTGATATTAGTTGATGTATTTATTATTATTTTTTTTTTATGACTTTAGTATTGGGATAATTTGGCATGGTTTGTAACCGTACATGATTTAAGTTATTTTGACTATTTATTATTTTAAAGTTGGAGGTATTGGTTAGTTATGAATTTATGGTGGATGGTTTGGTTGGCGTTTAGTTTTTTTTGTTTCACCCCTAGGATTTGGATAACGGAATATTGATTGGGGTTAGTCCTAATTTAATATTTAATTGTCCGAATTTTGGGCGTGACACGCACCCTCTTGATATTTTCTTTCTTTATTCTCATTCTTGTATTTGTATTTGTATTTTTTAAAAAGGTAAATTATTCTCGAGATTATTATAATTTATCTTTTGTATCAATTTAATATATGTATAAAGGCTTAAAAATAATCAATTTCTAAATTGTTAAAAAAGATCCTAACTAGTTATTAGAAGATCCCAACCTTCTTGGCAATGGAAGTTGAACGTGTTGGGGTCAACCCATATGCTAGAAACAGTAGACAACACTGAAACTTTAAAATAACACTTCTAAATTCACACATAACAACGTGACAATGATGAAAGGAGTTCTTTTGGATGCTTTCCCATGTAACTGGGTTGTGTACCGTGTTCTCTTATTAAATGTGGTGGAACCATAGCAATTGTAGTAAAAATCAGAGTTGTTAATATGCATGCATGAGAGATTGCTGCATCTTGTTCAAGTAGGAAAGGATTACCAGAACTCAAATTCTAACAGATATAGAGGGGAACATTCTTTTCATTGTGGCTTGGCCTGGGATTTCTGTAGGGAAAACATAAAATATAAAAATAAAAAATTAACAATTAAGGTTTCAACACAATGTTTAAAACTAGAAAAAAAAAAATGCAAAATTTATTTGATAATATATAGCAATCCTCATACATAATAGTTGTAACAAGAAGGTCCCCAAAAAAATATGATCCACAACATTTCTAAATGGACATTTTTCTTGGCTTAAAACACACGCATGCAAATGCCACAGTAGCAACAAGAACAATGTACCCTACAACCATTGGATTAATTGGAGGCAGAAGGCACAAGTCTAGTGTTAGGATTAAGGTACTCCAGAAATCAATCACACACACACAGAAAGGAGACACAAGAGATTTACGTGGTTCGGCAATTGTCTACGTCCACGGAGAGAGATATCCACTATAGAATTATCCCGGAGGGAGATTACAAAATTCACACCTTACAACTCTCTATAGAACTCTCTCACTCACAGATTACACTCTCTGCTCTCTTCAGTTCTGCGTATTCTATGTGCTGTATCAACCTCTCCTTCTCACCTCAATTTATACACAAATGAGGGAACACCAAGAGAAGAGCTCATTGGTTGCCACCTACCTTCTTTCACTACCATTTTCCACTAGCATCCTCCACTAGTAATTGGGGTTTCCACTACCATCTTCCACTAGTATCCTCCACTAGTAATTGGGTGGGAGAGCCACCTTTCATAATTTGGGCTGGAGCTAACAATTCTCCCCCTCTACGTCCATATGGATAACTGACTTCTCACTTGAAGTCCATCTCGGTCAGATTTTTGCAAACTTCCAGTTTGTCTCTGGTGACACCCTTGGTCATCATGTCAGAAGGATTCTTGTCCGTGTGAATCTTCACTAGTTTCATTAGCTGCTATTCCATCACTTCTCGTATCCAATGATACTGGACATCAATGTACTTTGTACGTGAATGGTATATGAAATTCTTGCTCAGATCAATTGCACTCCGACTATCACAATGTACCTTGTATTCTTCCTGCTGTAGACCCAATTCTTGGAGAAACCGCTTTAACCACAACATTTTCTTTCCAGTATTTGCGGCAGCAATGTACTCTGCCTCTGTTGTAGATAAAGCAACACACTTTTGTTGTTTGGACTGCCATGAAATAGCTCCCTCTACAAAAATGAACAGAAATCCTGATATAGACTTTCTACCATCAAGATCACCTGCCATATCGGCATCTGTAAAACCCTCCAAAATTGGTTCAGCTCCTCCGAGACATAAACATAGGAGTGAGCATGGTCTGGATTGGACCAGATTGGGGTAAAACCAAGACCAATCCGTTATCTACAGTTCCTGAAAAATTGGAACTAATCCAATCCATTTAAATCATGGAACCAATCCGAACCAGACCAATCCGTTATCTACGGTTCCTAAAAAATTGGAACTAATCCAATCCGTTTAAATCATGGAACCAATCCGAACCAATCCATTTAAATACAGATTGGATCGGTTTAGGACCACAGATTTACATAATTAAATAACAATATATATATATATATATAACACTTTAATTTCATAAAAATATAAACATAGCACTATATTAGTTCCACAATAGCAATATGGTTTTCTATAATAGCGACATACTGTTCTAGAATTTAAACAATCATAAGAAAATTGGTTTCACCATAAGTATTTAGACCATTACAAATTAAAACTAAAAACTCACAAACAAAAATAATAAAAGAAGATACTATGCGGGTTTAGGTTTAGGTTTAGATTTAGGTTTTATATGGAATAAGAGAAGATACTATGGGAGAGGGTGCATAATAAAAATATAGACTATTTGTATACGGTCCAGATCGGTTCCAATCTGGAACTGCAGGGTTCAATCCGAAATCAATCCATGGACTACGGATTTTTAATTCTTCAATCCAGAACCGAACTCCAAATTCAAAAAACCAATCCAAACCTACCGGATTGGACTGGATCGGATTACGGATTTCACGGATTTCTTGCTCAGCCCTACATAAAACACATCTTTGAAGTTCCCTTCAAGTACTGAAGAATTCATTTGACCACCTCCTAATGCTCCTTTCCTGGATTTGCGAGGAATTTGCTCACAACGCCAATTGCATGAGTTATATCTGGCCGGATACACACCATTGCATACATCAAACTTCCTACTATGGAAGAATAAGGGATTGCCTCCATTTTTTCCTTTCAGAGCTGGTCGTAGGGCACGAACGCTTTGTCACCTTGAAATGGTTGGCCAGTGGTGTGCTCACTGGCTTGGCATCTTTCATGTTGAACCCTTCAATTACCCGTTCAACATATTTCTTCTATGACAGCCACATCTTCTTGTCTTTCCTGTTACGAACAATCTTCATGCCCAAAATCTGCTATGCTGGGCCTAAATTCTTCATGTCAAAATACTGTGACAAGTCCTTTTTTAACTTGTTGATCATAGCAATATCATGTCCGATGATCAGCATGTCATCGACATACAACAGTAGGATGATGAAGTTTCCATCCGAAAACCTTCGAAAATATACACACTAGTCTGCTACCGTTCTTTGGTACTTGTGATCCACCATGAATAAATCAAACTTCTTGTACCATTGTCTCGGCGCCTACTTCAGGCCATAGAGACTGTAGACACCCCATTTTTGACCTTCCTCAAGACTTGGACGTCACTGCTTGAACACTCGATGATTATCCATGTTTGTGTTCGTCTCGAGTTCCCGGAGGTCTCGGCTGCGCGCCTTGCCTCAGGACCTCCTGACTCGACTGCTTCGTGTATGGTTTTGGCACCAAGCACCTGTGTTTTTGCCTTGAAGGGCAGGGAATGGCTTGTTGGCCATCCCCACACCCCACCGACCCTCCCTACCATCACCAGCTGCATATGGGTGCCACCGGCCATGGTTTCTTAACACAAATGGCCGGTCGGCACTATATTTGGCCGACCGGCACTTTATTTTGCCGACGACCTCTTTTGCCGGCCGGTGTGACTCCTTTGCACCCTTGAGGCATGGTGCATGCCAGCTGTGCCAGCTGGAATGCACCATCACTCCTCCCCGTGCGGTTTGTGGCTGGTTTGAGCCCTTGACCCCCTAATTCCTTCTAGAAGGATGACCCTTTGGCCAAGCTTCTTGGGGAAGCTTGGCCAGCTGTCTTAGCTTCTCCAAGAAGCCAAGACCCCTTTGTACCCCTTGACCCTTTCTCTTTAGCTTAGCCATTAAGTTTCTTGGCTTTGTCTTGCCTATATAAGCATCATGCCTCTCCCTTTGCAAGAGGTTAGCCATTTTTGAACAAAAAACCAGAGCTTTTGTACCTATATATCTGTCATATATCTCCTCTCTCTAGATTTTCCCTCTCTCTCCTCTTTTGTGTGTGTTTCTAGGCCTAAAAGTGTGTTTTTTACCTTACATTTGCACTAATACACACACCATTACACCTTGCTCCGAGATTGAGAGGCTTGGAGGGTTGACTCTTGAGCTTTTGGACTGATTTTGATCAATAGAAGGTGGCTGGATCATCTGTTCTTCAAGGGTTCTTCAAGGGTAAACATTTTACTTTAGTTTCCCCAAACTTGCACTAGATTTCTACCTGTCTTGTATGCTGATTTGGGTCTTGTGTATAACATAAAAAAGTCTTATATTTTTGTGCTTAAGAACTTCCATTGAGGTCATTTTGTGGTTTGAGTTCAAACTCACCCTCTTAGGCCTTATTTGGCCCTTTTGGTGCTTCCTTTGTGAGACTTTGTTTGCTTGAGTGTTTGGTTCCTTTTACCACTGAAATCCAGCGGATTTTTAGGGGTAAAGGAGAGGGTTTGAAGTCTTGTATAGGGGAGGGACACCCCTCTCCCCTTTGTCCTTCTTTACCTTGGTTTTTGGCTTTAAAAGGCAACATGCATGCTTGCTTGTTTTTGGCTTCATTTTAGAGTTTTTTTGGTGTTTTGGATCATGTTATATCTCTGTTTTTGTTTGAATTTGTACCCCCTAGCATGCATCTTATACTTGCTTTGTAATGCTCAACTTTGCTTAGAAATGTGCCATGTGTTTAACCTTGTATATCCTCATGTTTTAGCTTAGCTTATCGGAGCTTTTGGTCATGATTTGCCATGCTTTAGGTCTGTTGGCCACTGATTTTGCCATGTTTGGCATGCTTGACGAAGTTGCTTTGCATTATGGCTTGTAAGCCTTGAGTATGTGATCCATGAGTATGCATTGGTTAGGCTATTTAGGTGATTTGGAGTCATTTAACATGCTATTTCAGTCCATATGCCATGCTTATATGTCTCCATTTGTCATGTCTTTCATGCTTTGAAATATTGGTCTCTTGTGCTTTGAAATGGACATTGTACATGCTTGCATGTTTAAGGCATTTGGGTTGCCATATCATTGGATCTTGGGGTGTGTTTTGATGCCATGAAGCTCTGTTTTTGGCCTAATAATCCATGCCATGAGTGGTCTTGGAAGTGGTAGTTGAATGCTCCCTTTTGTGCCTTAATCTTGGGCCCATTGATTTATATGCTTGTTGAGCATTTTGTCCATGGTTTTAGGCACTTTTGGCCACTGTTTTGGGGTGGATTGAGGTCTGCCCCTTTACGGTTTAAGCCCACTATTGCATGCTTGTCTCATGTTCCTTGCATGATTGCTTCACTAGGTGTTGTAGCATGGTGATCCTATTGCTTAGATTGTCCTTGTTTGCATTGCATTTGCATCTTGCATGTTTAGCATTACATACTTGCCATGATAGGTTGCAATGCATTTGGCATGTCTTGCCTCTTAGCCTTAGGTTGCATTGTTGAGCCATGTTTGCATAACATGCATTGCATTACTTGGTTTGGGGTGTCAAACCAAGTGTGAGAGATGAGAGGTGTTTGTATTTTAAGTGACAAAACACATCTCAATTCTCATGTCACCGAGGCCCTTGACTTTGACATGATAGGGTCTTGGTCCCTATTTGTGTGTTGCATACATTTCCATTGAATTGCAATCTTGGTCTCTTAGGCCATCATGCATCAAAATGCATAATTGGTGGCCCAAGTACCAAGGGCCATGCTTCCTTGAGTCCCATACATGATAGGAAACATGGCCATGCTTACATATACCCAAAATTCCATGCCATACACTGTCTGTCCTTGTTGCTGTCAAAAACTGTCTTCGACAGGAATTTTCTGCCGACCGGCAGTATAGAGTGCCGACCGGCCATTGGTGTGTGGCCGATGACCTCATGAGCAGTCGATGGACATTTTACATGGCCGGTGGCCATTTCATCCAGCCGATGGTGTGAAGCAGTGTGCATAGAAGGTACCCTGGGACTTTGGCAGTCTTTGGAGAGGCAGGACAGTGAAAACAGAGGCGGCAGTGGTGTGGTGCAGGTTTTCCGGGCAAGACGGATCGAGCATGCATCATTCGCGCATCCCGAGGCAGAGCTGAGGCCCCCTTATTTTTACATTTGATTTAATTTGATAAATAGAATTTTTGTAATAATTTATTCTATATTTGGACTGTGCTATTCAGGACTGTATATTCTTTTAGTCCCTCCGTGTGAGGGCGTATTTGTAATAAGTGTGCGTGAGTGCGTGCATGTCTTCCAATCCCACGTCTTTCTCCCCTTTTATTTACCTGTTTACAATGGTAGATTAGGACATATTTAAATTAGCATACCTTATGCAATGCATGCGTGCATCCATGCATTTGTTTACATGCACCAGGCTCGGTACATCACGCTAACTGCATTGTATTTCAATTTCCAAATTGAATACGTGTTACTTGTAGCATTTCACATGCCATGTTTAGGATGGCCGAGCCTATTCTAGTTGCATCTTGCATGTGTTGCATTAGCCATCTTAACATGAGCTAGGGTCACGCATGATTACTAACTAATTTCTGTTTTGGCACGGAGTACTAGGTAAGCTTTTATGCTTTAGCATCCTTACATGCGTGTGAGTGTTGCCATGACAGCATGATTACCATGAGGCTAATTGCTTACGTGTTATAAACTGCCTGAATGCCTGTGGGTGAAGGTTGGATTGTTTGAGTTGGAATAACTCGTTGAAATCCGTATTTTAGCCTACTCGCGAGTAGCAATTTCAAAACTGTTTTCAAAACAAACGGATATGCAATGCTTATTTCCAAATTAGGCGATCTAGTCTATACTTGTTTGCTGCGCGCATAACATAGTAATTCTAGGCTAATAACCGGAATAAGAACACATAACGTTTTCAAAATCAGATATCACGGTTAGTAGAGGCCGGTCTTCGGATCGGGCGAGAGGGGGTGCTCATAGCTGACCTTCCCCAATCGTACCCAAGCTCCCGAGCCGAGGCAACTTTGGTGATGACGGACACGTGGCCTTTGGCACCGAGTCAGGGTTTCCTAAATTTCCCCATTAAAAAATATTTAGGTGGCGACTCTGTATCTGGCAAAGCAGTCCATGTTTGGCACTTCTTTTCTAAAAATCTGTTTTTCTCAAAACGATTTGCCGGATTTGGACTCTTTGGTTCAGATTACGAACCGTGACTATTTGAGTCCGAACTGTAGTAGACCCGCAAAACGAACAGAACGGGAGTCATCCTCCCGGGGCGTTCGGGGACGTCTACAGACTCTTCTTCAGTTTGCAGACTAGATTCTATTTTCCTTTAACTTCAAATCCTTTTGGTTGCTCTATATAGATCTCTTCTTCCAAATCATCATAGAGAAAGGCAATTTTGACATCCATCTGTTCTATCTCCAGATTCAAGCGAGCTGCTAATCCCAGAGCTACTCGAATGGAAGTCATCTTCACAACTGGGGAGAAGTTCTCATCAAGGTCAATTCCTTTCTTCTGCCCAAAGCCTTTAACCACCAAATGAGCTTTATGCTGCAATAGTTTACCGTTGCCATATTTCTTCAACTTATACACTCATTTGTTCTTCAAGGCTCTCCTGCCTCTTGGAAGTGGAACAAGCTCATAAGGGTGGTTCTTCTACAAAGAACTCATCTCCTCTTTCATGGCTTGCATCCAATAGTCTTTCTCTGTATGACTATTTGCTTTCGAAAAACTCTCGAGCTCCCCTTCATCAGTAATAAGAATATACTGAGAAGCGGGATATTTGGTTGATGGCACGGCAGTTCTTTCAGATCTCCGCAACTGAAGCCCAGTTGCCTCTGGTTGAGGGTGTTGCTCTCCCTGCTCAACACCCTCTTCATCCGGGTCTTCATCTCTTTCCTCTTGATCCTCAATTTTTGGCATAAGATCATGTAACTCTGGCACTTCTTGTTGCACATCATCACATCTAGCATTTTGTGATGGCTCGGGAGATGGAAACAAATCCAGAGTGATGACATCTCTAGACTTTGCAGACTTCTCAAAATCTACTACTGTCTGGTTTTCCTGGAACACAACATCTTTACTCCTGAACATCTTCTTGTTCACTAGGTCCCACAACTTGTACCCAAATGCTGCATCTGAATAGCCCATAAATATGCATGGAATGGACTTGTCATCAAGCTTCTGTCTGTTTTCCTTGGAGATGTGTGTAAACGCCTTACACCTAAAGACTCTCAAGTGAGAATATGATACCTTTCTTCTGGACCAGACTTCCTCAGGTATCGCAAAATTCAATGGGACTGAAGGCGACCTGTTGATGAGATAACAGGCTGTACGGGCGGCTTCAGCCCATAATGACTTTGGCAACTTTGCCATTCTGAGCATGCATCTGACTCTTTCAACAATAGTGCGGTTCATCCTCTCTGCCACACCATTGTGTTGTGGGGTACCAGGAACTGTTGTCTCATGCCGGATACCTCTGCTGGCATAATATGCTTTAAAAGCATTGGAAGTGTATTCGCCTTCATTGCCTATGCGAAAACACTTCAATTTCTTTTCGGTCTCTCTTTCCACCATTGCATGGAACTCCTGAAAGTGCTGGAATACCTTATCCTTTGTCTTCAGGAAATACACTCATAACTTCCTTGATGCATCATCAATGAAAGTCAGAAAATACTTGCGCCGCCAAGTAACTCCACTTCGATTGGGCCATAAACATCCGAGTATACCATACTAAGCAATTTTTTTTTCTCTTGCTCGTTGAACTGAATGATACTCGACGCTGCTTGCTATAAAGGCAATGCTCACACGGTTTCAAGGCACTTCTTTTGGGTAAGGGTATCTTGGATTGCTTTGCCAACAAATGCAATCCCTTCTCACTCATGTAAGCTAGTCTTCTGTGCGATAAGTTCGGTGACTCATTGTCTTCTGCTGCATTAAGACTTTCCAGACATATCTTCGTTTGAGTCTTGTACAGTGTTGAAGACATCTCTCCTCTAGCGATTGTCAAAACTCCTCCTATCAGCTTCCAACGGTTATTTCCGAATGTACTTGTATAGCCCTGTCGGTCTAGGGCGCTTCTGGAGATAAGATTGAGGCGTAAATCTGCAACATGCCTCACATCTTTGAGAACTAGCTTGTGCCCGGCATTAGTCTGAATACTAATGTCTCCACTACCCACAATCTTCAAATAGCTAGAATTTCCCATTCAAACAGTGCCAAAATCTCCAGCATTGTACGAGTTGAAGAGTTCTCTGTGGAAAGTGGCGTGATGGGATGCAGTTGTGTCTATCACCCATTTTGTGTAACTATGGTCAGCCACGTGAAGGCAGTCATCCTCTTCACCAACTGCAAGAAGTATTGCATCAGTTATTGTAGTTATCGTGTTCTCATCTCCCTTTGACTTACTGTTTTGGCCTTTATCTTTCCGGCTTGGGCAGTTTCTCTTTATGTGACCCTCCTGGCCACAGTGAAAACAAGTAAAGTTGGAGTTTCCTCGACCTTTATTGTCTCTGGATTTACCCCTGTTGTTCCAGCTGCCTCTACTCTTGCTTCTTCCTCTGCATCTTCCTCTGCATCTTCCTCTATCTCTGTCTATGCCTCTATCTTCTGTGACAAGAGCATGAGACTGATTACCTCCCATGTCTTTCCTCCTTGTCTCTTCATTGTACATGGTATCTGTGACCATGCTCATGGTCAGCTTCCTTTCTGGTGCAGAGTTGCTGAGAGAAACCACTAACATCTCCCAGCTGTCCTGTAAAGAACTGAGCAGTAGTACGGCTTGCATTTTATCGTCCAAGGGCATCTTGACGATTACAAGCTGATTCACCAAATTTTTGAATTCACTGGTGTGCTCAACGATAGACACACCATTCTTGAACTTTAGATTTACAAGCCTTCTCATCACCAAGGCTTTGTTTCGAGCGGTCTTTGACTGGTACATGTCTTCTAACATTGTTCAAAGAACATAGGCATCTGTCTCTTGGGCGACATGATGGAACACACTGTGGTCTATCCATTGTCTAATATAATCGACAATCTTCCGGTTCATCTTTATCCAGTCTTCATCCTTCTCTACTTTCGGTTTAAGCCTTTTTAGAAAAATAGGGTCAAACAGGTCTTTATAATATAGGATGTCTTCCATCCGCGACTTCCAGATTGCATAATTAGAAGGATTCAACTTGATCATGGATCCTGAAGTAGATATGGATTCCTCCATCTTCTTTTTTCTTTTTACAAAAACTCTTATTCAAAAATCTGATCATATAGATCTCTTTGGAATACTCCAAATAGTTGAAAACCACTATTGATCGCCAAAATCGAACTTCAAATGGCTCAGATCTAGCCAAAATAAGTTCGATGGTTTAGATCTGCAGATGTACCTTAGCAGCATAGCACCGGATAGCCCTCTGTCTCCTGGTCGGGTCAACCGGCGGATTGACTGGTCAGCCGGCATGATGACGTGGTTGACACGTGGATGACGTAGATGACACGTGGCGATGATGTGGCTGATATGTGGCGTTGACGTGGCAGTAACCACTTGTCTTCTTCCTTCCGCCGCGTGTCAGGCGCGTGTCTGCGACTGACGTCACGTGCTGGCACAGTCAACGGCACGTGAAGCGCGTGTTTGAGCGTGGGCCTCACGCGTGTTCTTCAGATGGCGTGTGAGGGCGCATGGGGCATCCTCTTGGGCTTTGCTTTACAGTTCTGGACTCCTCTCGTCGAGAGCTTCCTTCTGGTATACTCAAAAGTGAATTTCGAGCAACTTGATTTCTGGCAGTTTCGCAAATCGCACTCTATTTTTTCGAAAAATGACCAACTCGGCTTTGATACCACTTGTTAGGATTAAGGCACTCTAGAAATCAATCACACACACACATACAGAAAGGAGACACAAGAGATTTACGTGGTTCGGCAATTGCCAACTGTAGACACCCCATTTTTGACCGTCCTCAAGACTTGGACGTCACCGTTGGAACACTCGGTGATTATCCATGTTCGTGTTCGTTTGGAGTTCCCGGAGTTCTCGGCTACGCGCCTTGCCTCAGGACCTCCGAACTCGACCGTTTTGTGTCTGGTTTTGCACCAAACACTTGTGTTTTGCCTTGGAGGGGCAGGGAATGCCTTGTGAGGCACCCCCACACACCACCGGCAGTGGCTAGAGGCCACCGGCTGGTTGGTGTTGCCACCGGCACTATATTGTGCCGGTCGGCAGTCAATTTTGGCAAATGACCATTTTGCCCTGCCGACTACTGTACAGCTGCTTTATCAGATATTTTTAGACAGCTGTATCACTTTTTGCTCCCCTCCATACACGTGTATGGAGGGATGAGCCTTTAGGCTTACTTAACTTGTAAGTTTTGTGCCTATACAAGAGAAGCCTCTTCTCTTGACTCAAGGGTGGAAGTGCTTGAGAGACTTAGCCATTTTTAGAGAGAACCAAGCTCTGGTTTTTAGGGTTAAAATAGATACACATCCTATCTCTCTCTTTTCTTTGGTATTCTAGGTGTTTTGGTTCACATTATTGCACTAAAACACCTAGTCTTCCACCTTTCCTTGGTGTCCTCGAAAATCAGAGCTTATTCTTGAAGTTCTTGGCTGGTTTGAAGCTCAAGGAAGCAACAACATCAAGCTTTGTGAAGGGGTCTACAAGGGTGAGACACTAACTCTCTTTTTACCCCATTTTTGCACCTTGTTTTTACCTAGCTTAGAACTGTTTTTGTGCTTAGTGTATAACACAAAAAAGTTCTGTTTTTTAAGCCTCTTTATTGTTTATTAAGAGTGTTTGGTGGTTTGGGTAGGCTTGACCACCCTTAGGCCTTGAAAAGGCCCTTTTTTGTGCTATTTTGTGAGAGATCCGAGACTTTGGTGCTTGGGCCTCTCCACCACTGAAATCTTGAGGGATTTCAGTGGTGGAGATGGTGCCTTGAAGTCTCCAAAAGGGGAGGGCCACCCCCTCTCCTTGATGTCCTTGGAAAGGGCAAGTTTTGGCCTCCAAAGGAGCACCATGTTTGGTTGTTTGTTGAGCATGTCTTGGTTGCATTTTATGTTTATTATGCCCTAATATGACATTGTTATAAGTTGGTTTTGGTCCCCTATGCATGCTTAGCATAGTTGCCTTGCAATGCCTCTTTGATGCCTTAACATGCCTAGCTTGTGTGCCTTAGTTTCTAGCATGTTTTAGGCTTGCATTTGTGAAGATTTTGTGCTTATATTGCCATGTTTTAGGTCTTTCCTAAGTTGTTTTGGTCAATCTTAGCATGCATTATATAGCCTCTTTGTATTTGGCTTGTTGGCCTTAAGAGCATGAATGTATAGCATGCCTTGTTTGCATCATTTTAGTGACTTGTAACCTTCTAGCATGTCATTTCAGTCCCTTTGGTGTGCTTGTATGCTTGCCTTAGTTGCCTCTTTAAAGCTTTGAAAGCATGTGTTGTATGCCTTATGTTTTGAGCATTAATGCATGCCTTCGAATTCAAGTCACTTAGATGCCATCTAGGTGGTCCTTTAGACTTAGTTTTATGTGTTAAAACTCTGATTTTAGTTGATTAAGTATTGCCATGTATGGTTGTACTAGGTGTGGTTCAAAGCCTCATTGGCTTGCCTTGGTACTTGGGCCGTTTGCATGCTTTGTTTGGTCTATCTTAAGTTGGTTTAGCACCATGTTTTGCATGCTTTTCAGAGCTTACTATGCATATTAATGGACCATATTTGTGCCTCTTAGGTGTGTTTAAGAGTTGCTTAATTATGCTTAAGTGTTGGTGCCTTAACTTGTGCATGTGTGCATGTGAGTTTGGCCCTCATGATTTAGCATTTTGGCCACTGATTTTAAGCCTATTTGAGTTGCCTAAGTCATGTGTAAGATCATCATTTAATTGGTTTGCATGCTTGTCTTGAATGCTTGCTTGAACCCTTTGCATAAGTATGTTGCATTGTCCATGTTGCATGCCTAGTTGACATGCTTAGGGTTGCATTTGCATTGTGCATGTTTGACCTCTTGAAGTGGAGTATGATAGAGGTTTAACACCCTTGTTTGCTTGTTTGCATTGCATGCATTTGAAATCTAAGTTGCACTCTTGGTTCTTTGGGCCATCATGCATGGAAATGCGTGATTGATGGTCCGGGAATCGAGGCACATGCCCCCTTGAGTCAAAAACATGATAACGGGTGTGTGTAGTGCATAAATACCTTGAATCACATTGCCATGCATGTTGTTGTCCTCTGCTGCTGTGAGTTGCAGGTTTTGCAGGCATTTAGTGCCGGCCGGCAGTGTTTAGTGCCGACCGGCAGTAAACAAGCTGCCGATGGATGAATTTTGTGCCGGTGGCCTCCTCCTTCAGCCGGTGGTGCTCTACCCCAGCCGGTGGTACTCCCCAGTGCCCTTAGAGGTACTTCTGGGACTTTGGCAATTTTCTGAGGAGGAGAGCAGAGGAAACAGAGGCAATCCGTGCATGGCAGTGCGGTTCCGAGCCAGTCCCGAGCGCGTGTTGCATCCGGTCCTCATCCCGAGGCGGTTTACTGCTTTAATTAGATTAATTAATTTATTTGATTAATTTAATTAATTTGTAATATTTAATTAGCTTGCGTAGTTAATTAATCTGTATTATTATTTTGGTCCCCCCGAGTGAGGGCGTATTTGTAATAAGTGTGTGTGAGTGGGTGTATGTCTTCCAATCCCCATTTCTTTCTTCCCTTTTATTTACCTGCTTACGTTGGTAGATTAGGGCATACTTATTTTAGCATACCTTATGCAATGCATGCGTGCATCCATGCATTTGTTTACATGCACCGGGCTCGGTACATCATACAAACTGCATCGTATTTCCAATTCCAATTTGAATACGTGATAGTTGTAGCATTTCGCATGCCATTCTAGGGTTAGCCGAGCCTACTCTAAATTGCATCCTTGCCTGCGTTGCATTAGCCACTTAACATGAACTAGGACACGCATGCTTGTTAACTAGTTTCTTGTTTTGGCACGGAGTACGATGTAAGTATTTACGCTTTAGCATACCACATGCGTGTGAATGTTGACATGATAGTATGCTTACCATGCGGCTAGGTGCTTACATGAGATAAACTGCTTGAATGCCTGTGGGTGGAGGTTGGATTGTCTGAGTTGGGAAAACTCATTGAAATCCGTGTTTTAGCCTACTTGCAAGTAGCAAATTCCGAAACATTTTCAAAACAAATGGATATGCAATGTTTGTTTCCAAATTAGGCAATCTAGTCTATACTTGTTTGCTGTGCGCATAACATAGTAATTCTAGGTTAATAATTGGAATAAGAACACGTAATGTTTTCAAAATTGGATATCACGGTTAGTAGAGGCCGGTCTTCGGACCGGGCGAAAGGGGGTGCTCATAGCTGACCTTCCCCGATCGTACCCAAGCTCCCGAGCCAAGACATTTGGTTATGACGGACACGTGGCCTTCGGCACCGAGTCAGGGTTTCCTAAATTCTCCCATTTTAAAATATTTAGGTGGCGACTCTGTAATCTGGCAAAGCAGTCCATGTTTGGCACTTCTTTTCAAAAATCTTTTTTTCTTCAAAACGATTTGCCAGAGTTGGACTCTTTGGTTCAGATTTAGAACCGCGACCATTTGAGTCCGAACTGTAGTAGCCCCCAACATAAACGGAACGGGACTTAACCCTCCCGGGACGCGTTCGGGGACGTCTACACCTACGTCCACGGAAAGAGATATCCACTATAGAATTATCCTAGAGGGAGATTACAGAACTCACACCTCACAACTCTCTATAGAACTCTCTCACTCACAGATTACACTCTCTGCTCTCTTCAGCTCTGCATATTCTCTGTGTTGTATCAACCTCTCCTTCTCACCTCAATTTATACACAAATGAGGGAACACCAAGAGAAGAGCTCATTGGTTGCCATCTACCTTCTTTCACTACCATCTTCCACTAGCATCCTCCACTAGTACTTGGGTGGGAGAGCCACCTTAGATAATTTGGGCTGGAGCTAACATCTAGGACGTCAGTTAGCATTACTTTTGGAGCAGATCGTGATGCTAATGATGAAAGGAGTTCTCCTGGATGCTTTCCTATTATTGCTTCTAATGTTATCACCCCAAAGCTATAAGCATCACCCTTTTCAGTCACAACCATGGTGTAGGTAAGTTCTGCACAAACAAAAAGTCATTGAAATAAATCATAGACTTCACTTTCTCTTTAAATAAGTTAATGAAGTGTGATTCCTAAAGTGTCACAATTGAAAAGTTAAGAACCAAAATAACATAAGTCTCAAATTATAGAGACTGTTAGTATAATTCGCCCTAAAATAAAAATAAAAAAGTGGGAAGAAATAAATAAAAAAGGCAAAAGCAAGGTTTTACACCACATGTATATGACGGCAGATTCTAGTAGCTTAAGATAGGAAAATTTTACAGGAATAGCAATGTTTCGGTGCCATTTTCAACTTGTGCACCCTAATTTTATTTATCATAAGAACAACGTAAAAGACGGAAATTCTCTAGTTTAAATTGATTTGACTATGTTGTCCAGACCTGTGGAGTCTACACAAGTCATATTTCGATAATTCAAATTATTTATTTATGGTACCATTTATGTATATCATCTATAAAAAAAAAATTAGGCCGATCCAATAATCATAATTTTTTCATTTTATTGCGATTGTCTCTAAAAAAAAAAGATTATCTATTAAAAAAAAAAAAAAAGGCACTTGTGATCCATTTCTTCACAGACAAATGCAATAAAATAAAAAGACTACGATTATTTGATCGATCTAATTGTTTTTATAAAATTCTCATCTTCATACTCAACATTTTCATTAAAATCCCAATTTAGTATCACTTTTAATTGTCCTAAAAATAAAGTAACATGTGGCATATATACCGATTTTTGTTAGTCTCATTAATATCATACATATGATGAAAGGATAACATTACAATTTAACACAATTGAAAGTGAAAGAATTAAATTTTAATTAACCCTTTTTTAATGGGAAACTAACATGATTAGATGACTAAAAATATTATTTTGGTAATGAAATTTAATTTAAATTAGAATTAGTTATCCGTAAGGTTATCACAAGCTCCCCTTTTAATTGGTCTACGGAGTGCATGAAAAATTTCATATGCACATATCATTATCCTTGAAATAACAAAAACATTAAAAAAAATAAAAAATAAAAATCACATTCACCATGAAATGGCTGATCGCATACACAAATAAAATGATAAAGATTGAATAGAGTTAAATTAGTTCAAACGATAGAGATAAGATTATGAATTTAATTTAATTGTGATTGGAGGATCATGATGCAAAAAAAAAGGCAGAAATAGCGATGGACGAAGGATGAGTGACGACGACGCTTCCACCGACCTCTGATTTTGACGAGTGACAACTTCTTCTTCTTCATCAACTTCATTTGGGTTTTTTTTACGCTTCGTTTCGATCTGCTTCACTTGTTACACTAATAAGGGTCTTATTTTGCTTTATATTTGTGTGTTTGGTAACGTTTACGTTTTCAGTTTATATTTACAAAAATTTTACAAACTGGTTTTTGTTTATTTTTTGTTTATTTTTAGAAAAACATAAACTACAAACGCGTTTGGTAATTGACAAAATGTTTAAAAAAATTTAACAATATAAAAAAGAGTGAGAAATGGCAAGTGGTGGCAAGTGGCGGTGGAAGACGGTAGTGGAAAGTGGTGGCGGGTGGTGAGTGGTGGTGGCAGGTGGGTGGCGGATGGCGGGTGGTGGCGGGAGGTGGTGGTGGGTGGGTGGGTGATGGTGGCGGATGGTGGGTGGTGGGTGGTAGCGAGTGGGTGGTGGTGGTGGCGGCGGGTGGCGGGTGGTGGTAGTAGGTGGGTGGGTGGCGGATGGCAGGTGGTGTTGGGTGGTGGCGGGTGGTGGGTGGTGATGGTGGGTGGGTGGGTGACGGTGGCGGGTGGTGGGTGGTGGTGCAGGTGGGTGGCGGATGACGGGTGGTGATGGGTGGTGGCGGGTAGATGGTGGTGGTGGTGAGTGGGTGGGTGACGGTGGCGGGTGGTAGGTTGTAGCGAGTGGGTGGTGGGTAGATGGCGGGTGGTGGTGGTGGTGGTGGGTGGGTGGGTAACGGTGGCGGGTGGTAGGTGGTAGCGAGTGGGTGGTGGGTGGTGGTGGCAGGTGGGTAGTGGGTGATGGTGGTGGTGGTCGTGGTGATGGGTGGTGGGTGGTGGTGGCGGGTGGGTGACAGGTGGCTGGTGGTGGTGGGTGGCTGGTGGTGGCAGGTGGGTGGTGAGTGGTAGTGGCAAGTAGGTGGCGGGTGGTGGTAGCGGGCGATGGATGGTAGCGGTGGGTGTCGGGTGGATGGCAGGTGGGTGGTGGGTGGTGGTGGTGGGTAGTGGTGGCAGGTGGGTGCTGAGTGGTGGTGGCAGATGGTGGTGGGGTGTAGGTGGTGGGTGGTAGTAGCGGAAGACGGTGGTGGAAAATTGTGGCGGGTGGTAGCTAGTGTTGGGTGGTAAAAAAAAAAAAAACTGAAAACTCAAAATGGAAACACATTTTTTGTGTTTTCATTTTTTGGCTAAATTTATAAACTGAGACCACTGATTTATAAATCAAAAATTTTACCAAACAAGTTTTTATTTGAGTTTTTAAAATTTTTGTAAATATAAACAGAAAACTGAAAACGTAAGTGTTACCATAATCTTTTGCCCTCACTTAAAGTTTTTAAGTTTTTGTTTTCACCATAATCTCATTTTAAATTTTACTAAAATTTCATGTATTTTACACTTTTGCCCTCACTTAAAGTTTTTAAGTTTTTGTTTTCACCATAATCTCATTTTAAATTAAAAAAGAATAAACATGAAATTTAAATAATTTTTTTTTGTATATTACTAATTAACTTGACGTAAAATTTAATATTTGATAAAATTTAATTTGAAAACTATTTTTAAAATTTTTTAGTGTAAAATTTTGAGGTGTAAATTATTGAAAATTTGAAACTATGAAGTACTCAACTAATGATAATATTCTAAAAATGGATTTCCGAACATTTGCAACCAGGATCTTTTGTGGTTATTCTATGCAAAAAGGATGTTATGAAATCTCAAGATAATACATCTCATTACACCAATAATATACAAATAATATGCAATAGTGGGTTTAATGAATTTGTATTATGAGATAGATTATTGCACAAAATTGTGTAATTGTGCAATTAATTTCATATCTTCAATTCCATTATAGGTACGGATTATAGAAAAATGAAGCAGAAATTAATAGAAAAAAATTTGTATAACACTATATATTTAAAAGAATTGCTTATTATTGAAGATAAGACTGTGATCTCAACAATCTAGCTATAAATTGATGTTCATGTTTATAAAATTTTCCATTTATCATTTAGATTCTTCAGCCAAGTATGCATTTATTTCTTGCTTAATTGTATTTTGGATATAGATTAATTTATCTATATAAGTCTTTATACTTTATATACATATCATATATCATTAATTTAAGAGATAAATATAATTACAATATTTAACAATTGATAAAACAGTACGTGCGTCAACATACATGCCTAACAACTAATATTTTATAAGAATCTCATTGATATGTAATTTTCTCAATAATTGATGCGTGGCATAGGGGTTGGAAGAATCTCATTGATATGTAATTTTCTCAATAATCTATGCGTGGCATAGGGGTTGGAGCGAGTAAGATATAAGTCAATTTTGGAAAAGTCAGTCCATTGTATGTACGTTGATCTGCTTAGACTTGTGAATAGATAGATAGACCCAGAGGAGACCCTGATAATAATTGAAGTGCACCAAAGACATTACAGTGTGAACCTTCCCTGGGCATACATCACGAAAGAAAGTGGACTAGCTTTTCTCTTGTTCACTTTCCCTCTATTGGTTCAAGTGGGATGGGAGTCGGGATGGGCAGCGGATATTTTGATCCGCTCAAATTGATCGAACCGAATCGATTCATCGCATTTTGGACGGATGCGTGATAACAAGCGGACGGTTGCAGATTGATTTTTTTCAATCCACCTAGTTTTGGACGGATGGCAAATTTAAGATTACTTTGACCGCAACCGAACCGCCAAACTGCGAGCACTTCTAGCAATTTGTAATACTTTGTGTTTTCAATTTGTTTAGATATTCAGTTTTTGTTTTTAATTGAAAAAGAGTTTAGATAATCTGTTGTGTTTTCAATTTGGATATCTTTTTTATCAAATAGCAAGTGTTGATATTTGTATTTTTGTGTGGAAAACATAAGCCTTAATTTTATCATTTTTTTTAAAATCAAAGTAAATACTTTTTGAATAAAAAAAATAATGAAATAGTTTTAATAATGCATGATTTTTTTATATGTATTTATTATTAGTATTTGACAATTTATTTGATAATCTTTTGATTATATTGAGTTGGATTGTTACCTGAAAAAAAATATTGACAAGTTGTTATATTATGTTCAAAATTTGTAAAACTTTAAACTGCTAAACCGATTCACATCCATCCGTCAATTCGCTTAATCTGCATCCATCAATTCGGCGGACGGATACGGATTAATTTTTTTCAATCTGCCAATCCGGTGGACGGATGGCAAATTGAAGGTTCCCTGACTACAACCGAACCGCGAACACCCCTAGTCGGGAGTAATCTATACTCAATTTTGAAATTTGATATTGGCACTTTAAAAACAAAAGAGCCTTACGTGTAGATTTTAATAAGTAAATTATTAATGATATTTTTCATTAAACACTAATAAAAAATATCACTAATTGTTAATTTTCAACAGCAATTTGAAAATTTTGTCACAAAAAATGACACTTACAAGTTTTAGCGACAATTTAAAAAAATCGTCACAAAAAAGTCAATAATTTACAACTTTTAGTGATAGTTTAAAAAATTCATCACACAAAAACATCACTAATTGTAAGTTTTAGCGACAATTTATAAAAACCATAATAAAAAAAGGTCACTAATTGTCAATTTTTAGCGACATATGTAAAAAATCGTTATAAAAAATTATTTTTAGTGACAATTTTATTAAGACTTATTTTTACTAGAACTTGATGGAAATTAAGTCTAACTATTAGCACTTATTGGCAATTTATCCCTCTAAAAAAAAATACTCTGGACATCCAAGCATTCACTACAACATTTTATTAGTTTAGTGACATTTGAAAGTGCCACAAAACTATTGGTTTAATGACATCTTTTAGTCTTGTGGTATTTTGAACAAGTGCCATTTGTATCCATGCCACGGTAGATACTTGCAAGTGCCACTACACCATCATGGCTAAAAAATTTCAATGATATTTTGATGTCATGGTAGATATTATTTGTGGCACTAGCAAGCGCCATTAAAAAAAGAGTTAGTGACACTTATAAGTGTCATTACACTATCAAGACTAAAATCTTTCAGTGACACTTTAATGTCATGGTAGGCACTATTCGTGACGCTATCAAGTGTCATTCGTGACGATAATTCATTGTAGAATAATTTGATCCGCTCTTGCGAAGACTCGAACTGTCAACCTCCCGCACCATAAACTTTATACACCACCCTCTTCCCACTACACCTCTATAGCACCACATGATTATATATGCAACATATATTATTTATATAGTACATACATCCATATTAATATAAAAGTATATGTATAAACATAATTATTTTATTGAACATAATTTATTTAAAATAAACTATTTACTAGCAAAATAAAAAAAGACCACTTTTGGCTACTAATTGTTTTTTAGTTGCTAAAAAACTTAACTTTCGCCGACCAAAATCGGATTTGGTCGCCGAAGATGCACTCTCAGCTACCAAAATTTTGGTCGCCAAAAAATTTAATTCCCACCTTAGGATTTTAGTTCTCCCGTGCTAAAAATGACCACTTTTGGCGACTAAACTTATTTTTTAGTCGCCAATTGTAGACTTTTAACTACTAAAATTTTTTTAGCCACCAAAAAGCTTTACTTTTGGCTACTAAAATTTTTTTTGTCGGTAAAACCCATATAATCAGCAACCAAACTTATTTTTAGTCGCCAATTATAGACTTTTGGCTACTAAATTTTTTTAGTCGCCAAAAAGCTTTACTTTATTGAGTTTAATTTTTTCCTGTACTGTATATTGAGTTTAATTTATTTATTTTTAATCATTTACTGCATTTTAAAATTTTATATTGGCATTTTTTGTTTTTTCAAAAATGCCATTATAAGCTTGGAAAGTTTTTGGCTTAGTGGCTTTTCTCAAAATGCTATAAAATATTTGTTTATGACACTTTTCACCTAAGTGCCATAAAAAGTAATTTGCACCTACCTAGTGTCTTGACATTTTTTAAAAAATACCATTGCTACTAAAGTTTAGTGGCATCTGTTGGTAAATGTCACGAACATAATTTTTTGTGTCATTATTTCATAAAATGCCATAAAATTGATGTGACATTTCTTTATTAAAATGCCACTAGAGCCTTATATGTTTGTGGTTCTGTGGCATTTTTCTAAAACATTTAATGCCAATTTTTATTTTTGTGGCATTTTCTAAAAACATGCCACTAGTGTAGTGTCACTAAAATGTAAATTTGTTGTAGTGTCATTTTTGTTGTAGTGAAGTGACACTTTTTTTTTAATTGAAATGCCACTAGAGCCTTGTTTGTTTGTGGCTCTATGACATTTTTCTAAAAAATGCCACCAAATATTCTTTTTGTGACATTTTTTAAGAACATGCCACTAGTATGGTGTCACTAAAATGTGTTTTTGTCCAAGCATATTTAGTGTGTTTGGTTTCAATTTTTTGGATTTAATTTTTTAAAAACTAAGTTTTTTGTTTTTTGTATTTTGTATTTTTTTATTTTTAATAAATATTTTTAAAATTTTAAGCAATTTTTTAAACTTTTTTAGATGTACCTTACTTAGGCCTCATTTGGAAACAAACTATTTTAGTAACTTTTAGACTTTTTGACCAAAATATGAGATAAAAAAACTAATATATTTGGAATGACTTTTTGATTTTTTACGAAAAGATGTGCAAAAAGTAGAGAGAAAAGGAAATCGTTGACTTTTTAGTATAGGTTATAGGTTTTTTTTATTTTTATTTTTTTAGTAACTTTTTGGCTTTTAGGCTAAAACACTTGCATGCCAAACGAGGTCTTAGATGTATCTAAAAAATAAAATATTTTTTAAAAAAATTTAAAAAATCAATAAATACACAAGAATATAAAAATGTACTGAAGTCTCCTATTTTTAAAAATATTTTTGGTATTTAGTGAATTTTCTAAAGATTTTTTTTACGAATATTATACTTTTTAAGTGTATTTATGTTAGATGTATCTAAAAATTAAAAAAAATTTGTTTAGAATACAAAAAAATCAATGAAAATAAAAAAAAAACACGAAAAATAAAAAATTTTAATTTTTTAGAAAGTGAATTCTAAAAATTCAAGCCAAGCAAGGTGAGCATTTTGATAACATAGGACCCATTTCATTTTAGTAATGTTAGATTCATTACATGGTATAATGGTAATTGTGTCGCGTTAAATATTAAATAAAAAGTTCAGAAAAAAAGAAAAAAAAAAAAAGGATCGTCCTAACTATGAAAATTCAAATGACATGAAAAATAATAGTTAAATTGTTATATATATAGTTACGTTTTTAAAAATAGATAATTTTTTTTGATAAACAAGATAAATTGAATATGTTACGATTATTAGATCGATTTAATTTTTTGTATGAATGATATATGAGAGGGAGATTTGTGATCTGGATTGGCCTGTGGCAATGGCCGGGCAGATTTGGGCTGGACACATTGGGCCGTGGTAGCATGGGCTTGTCCAGAAAGGTTGGACCGAGTTGCTTGGCTTCATGGTACAGAAACCAGTCAAGTGAGGGTTCAGCCGAGATATCCGCTGCCTCACTGGGTTCCACGGTGCGAGAGTTAGCTCGGCAGGAAAGCCGACGGTTAACCAGCACGAGCTGTCCCGAGCTCGGCTATGCCGGGATGCAACCGAGCTCGGTCGTCATTGAGTACGACGAGCGAAGCGCTCTGGCTAGCTGCACAGTATGGCCGTTGATAACCGAGAAGCTGCAGCCCGGCTGCTGAGCTCCCAGTAGAGTGGGCTGGCAGTTTGGTTAGGTGGTATTTAGCAAGATTTGTGCTGACAAATGGGATAGCAGCACCACGTGTTGAGAGACTAGTGGGAGTAGATTTGGGGCGCAGAAGGTATATAAGCAAGTCTGCGCCCCCATGCTGAGGCAGCTGAACATTTGGTGAGAAAACACTCTACACTCTCCCTTCTCTCTATCTACCCCGTGTGTGTTCTAACTTGATCGTCGGAGGGGTTTTCCGGCCACACACCGCCGGGTAGCTCACCGCCGTTGTGCTCGCAGGTCGATCGGACAGGCAGGAGCTTGGAAGAAAGGAGTACGGGCTCACCTGAATATTTGCTCCCCGTACAATTGGCGCCGTCTGTGGGAAACTTGACAGACAAAACCTTGTCTTCCAGACTCATCTGATCGCCGTCCATGGCGAACAACGACGAGATTACGTTGTCTGCCATCGACGGAGTTACCCCGGAGTCAGGCAGACGGAGAGAAGGACATCCCGCCATTCCTCCAATGGCGGACCTGGAGACATCCCCAGGAGGACACTCAAGAGACGCGCGAGATAAGCGCGAAAGAAGCTTTGGTCATTCTCGGAGCCCAGACGGTCACCGGCGGCGGAGAGAATCGCATGCCAGACGACTAGAACACAAGCTAAGGGACCAAGACGCCGTCATCCGAAGAATGGTGGCGGAGATGGAGGATCTCAAGCGGCACGTTAAAGGGAAGGATGTAGCTGGAGTGGGAGACCACAGTGAGCGCACCCAACCCCGCCGATCATGCAGCCAGAGCTAGCGGCAGACTCCGTCTATCTCAATCACCAGAAGTTACAAGGTTGGAGATTCCGACGTGCACGCCCAGAGGTCCAGCGCGCAAGACAGCACCTATCAACCCTCACGTCCGGCGACGACGTCGAGGTATTCCTATTCCGCTCGCTCAGAGGACTTGCGGGCAGTCTTGAAGGAGCGGGCTCGCCGACGGGAAGCTCAGAGAGTGCCGACGTTCCAGCGGCTATCCTATGGGGGACATGCCAGTGAAGAGGTCGGAATGCCTCCACCTCGCCTAGCTGCGCCTCCCCTTTTTGACACAGACTTGGCAAGGCTGAGCGCCACACCTTTCTCCCTGGAGATAGAAATAACACCGCTTCCGGCAGGGTTCCACCAGCCAAAGTTCACGCTCTACGACAAAAAAACCGATCCCTATATGCATATCAGCCACTTCCGACAGGTTATAGCTGGACATAGGCGAAATGACGCCCTTATGTGCCTAATCTTCCCGTCGAGCTTGGGCGAGCTGGGCTTAAAATGGTTTGAGAGGCTGCCGGAGGGGAGCATAGAAAGGTGGCATCAGTTGGCGGAAGCATTTGTGACGCGCTTCAAAACCAACACCAAAACGCCAAAGGAAGTTGACCACCTTCTCAGTGTCAAGATGGAGCCGAGCGACACGCTCAAGGCATACAACTCCAGATACTGGGAAACCTTCAATGAGATCTTGGATTGCCCGGTCAACCTTGCAATCACGCAGTACAAGCGTAGTCTCCCGGTCGGACATAGACTGCGGGACTTGCTTACGATGCACCAACCGACATCCATGGGTCAGCTAATGCAGCGCATCAATGAGCACATCCGAGTAGAAGATGATGCGGTAGCATCTACCGCGAAGGTAACACCAGTGGCAACAGACAAGAGGTCAGCAGGCAAGGTGCACGCTGTCGGACACGAGGCAAACCGTTCAAATGATCGCACAGAGGAATCAGACCGTGGCTCAAATCACAGAAACCGGGGTAGGGGTCGTCGAAATGACTGAGATGACTACCCCTGGGATGATGTCGCAGATGCAAACAGAAGGTTGAAGGCTAGGACAGGCATTACCACGGTTTTTAAGATTCCAATTTATCGCATACTTAGTGAAATCCGTGACGAGGATTACGTCCGGTTTCCTGCTAAGTTGGGCGACGGGCAGAAAGGTTTCAATCCGCGGTACCGTTGCACATTTCACCGGGAACGCGGCCACCGGACAGAGGACTGTTTGCCTTTGAGGCAACACTTGGAAGAGCTGGTCGCAGCGGGACACCTGGACCTTTACATCAACGGGGGCGTGAAGGCAAATCAAGCCCCGGTTGATCCACATGCACCAGGTGACTTCGAGGCGCCCCCACAAGGAGTTGTTAATGTCATCCACGGCATAGTGGAGCCGGCGCATGTCTGCGAGCTCCGTGGCATGATCAAGAAGGCCGAACACATGAGGGAAGTTTTATCGGTCTAGCCTGCCATCAAGAGGGGGAAGACCGAAGACAAAGACGTGATCAGTTTCTCTACAAGGGATTTGGAGAGCATTCAGACGCCGCACAACGATGCCTTAGTAGTGACAGTACGCGTTAAGGAATTTGACGTCAAGTGTATCTTGATCGATCAGGGAAGCTCGGTCGAGATCATGTATTACGACGCATTCAAGCAACTCAAACTCTGAGATACAGACTTGGCTCCGGCAACTTTGCCACTGGTCGATTTCAACTCGCAACCGGAGTGGCCCTTGGGAAAGATTATTTTGCCGGTCAAAGCGGGCGTCAAAGCGGGATCCGTGGTCAAGCAAGTGGAGTTCTGGGTGTTGCAGGTGCCATCTACTTACAACCTGATCCTTGGTAGGGGATGGCTTCACGCTATGCAAGCCGTGGCGTCCACCTTCCATCAAGTGATGAGATTCCCCTTGGTTATGGGGGCAATTAAGGAGATTTGGGGCGATCAAGTCATGTCGAAGCAATACTTCGTGGCAGTCAACGGGATCCGACCTGCCAAAGGCTTCGTCCAAATGATTAAGGGACCGGAAGACCAAGGAGTCCTTGACGATGTGGGAACTAGGGCCGAGGACAAAGCCATCGAAGAGTTGGTCGAAGTGCGAATTGATACAGAGAGTCCGGACAGGTTCTTCTTGCTCGGCTCAAGCCTTACCGCACAAGAAAGGACCGAGATGGTTGAGTTCTTGATGGCCAATATCGAAGTCTTCGCATGGTCGCCTTATGACATGCCCGGACTCGATCCAAGTTTTATTTTCCATCACCTGAACGTCTTCCCCGGAGCCAAGCCGGTCATTCAGCGAACAAGGAGATCGGCGCTGCATCACGCCGAGGTAGTTGCAGAGGAAGTGAAGAACTTGCTTGAGGCACTAGCTATTCAGGAAGTGCACTACCTCGGTGGATTTCAAACACAGTTGTTGTACCAAAGAAGAATGGGAAGTGGCGAGTTTATGTCGACTATAAGATCGTCAACCGGGCTTGCCCTAAAGACAGCTTTCCACTGCCCAGAATAGACCAGCTCGTGGACTTAACGGCTGGACATAACAGGCTCAATTTCTTGGATGCCTACCACGGTTATCATCAGATTGCCATGCATAGCCTCGACCGCGAGATCACCTCCTTCACTACACCGAGGGGACTCTTCTGCTACCGAGTCATGCCTTTTGGTTTGAAGAACGCCGGGGCAACTTTCCAAAGGATAGTGACCAAGATGTTCGCTTCTTTGCTAGGTCGGACAATGGAGGCTTACATTGATGATATGGTGGTTAAGAGCCAACATCAAGCAGACCACTTGTCCGACTTGGCCGAGATGTTCGCCATTCTCAAACAACACAAGCTACGCCTGAATGCGTCTAAGTGTGCCTTTGGCGTGGGATCTGGAAAATTCTTAGATTTCCTAGTCACAAACCGAGGCATCGAAGCAGACCCCACCCAGATCAGAGCCATACAAGAATTAAAGCAGCCTAGCTCGGCTAAGGACGTGCAACATCTGGCCGGAATGGCCGCCGCGCTTAACTGATTTATAAGCCGGTCATCAAATCGCTGCCGCCCTTTCTTTCAAGCTCTGAAATCAAAGTTCTCATGGGATGAAGAATGTGACCGCGCTTTGGCCGAGCTTAAGAAGTATCTCTCTACAGCGCCCTTGTTGGTCACGCCGAAACCCGGCGAGGAACTTTACCTTTACTTGGCCGTTTCCCAGCATGCCGTCAGTGCGGTGCTTGTTCGGTCAGAAGGAATCAAGCACCTCCCCATCTTCTACGTCAGCAAAACCTTGCTGCCAGCAGAGTCGAGATACTTGCCACTGGAAAAACTTGCATTGGCATTGATGATGGCCTCTAGGAAGTTGGCGCACCACTTCCACGCCCATACAATCATCGTTTTGACCGAGTTCCCCCTCAAAGCTTTGTTCGAATGGGCGGACTTCTCCGGTCGAATCCTCAAGTGGGCGGTTGAATTGGGACAATTCGACATCAAATTCCAGCCACGAACTGCCATAAAAGCTCAAACATTGGCTGACTTCGTTGCTGAATTCTCAACTGGAACTCATCTGGTATGCCTGGTGGATATTGCCGCAGCAGATGAGGAGGTGAATGCAGGCCAGACCGCAATAACACAAGTAGGCGATGACGGCGACGCGGAACTTGCGCGCCCCACTAAGGAACCTTCAGTTAGTACAATACCACGGCCCAATGATGCGATGACGGAGTTGGGTATTACTGACCAACCTGCTTCGTCCGGTACCGCATCACCAAGGGGGGAAGACGTGGAACCGCTCCGCACAGAGCCTGCAGCCAGCATAATACTGCAACCCGACGATTCGCCTACGGACTTAGGCATTACGTATCAACTTGCTGAGTCCGGCGCCGAATCACCGGGGGGGGCTGAAGTGGAACCGCTCAGCACAGAACTTAAAGCCGAACAGCCAAACCACTGTGATCCCATCAACCTTCAAGCCTCTCAGGACCCCTCCGACTGTTGGAAGCTCTTTGTTGGCGAAATGTGGAAACTTTTCATTGATGGAGCCTCGAACCGTCACGGTGCCGGGTTAGGTATCGTTTTGATTTCGCCAGATGGGCTGACTATCGAACATTCTATCACCCTCGAATTCCTTGCCTCAAACAACGAGGCTAAGTATGAAGCACTTTTGGCCGGACTCAAGAGCGCGCTTCAGATGCAAGCATCCGAGCTAATGGTTTACAGTGATTCCCAGCTTGTGGTCAACCAAGTTTTTGGGGTTTACGAAGCTAAAGATGAGAGAATAGCGAAGTACCAAACTCTGGTTAGAGACCACATCACGCGTTTTCAGGCGATAAGGGTCCAACAGATTGGCCGAAAAGAAAATGGCCGAGCAGATGAGCTGGCCGGCCTTGCTTCCATGGTCGATAGCACATCTCCCAACCCTCTCTTGATTGAATTCCTTCCAAGGCCCAGTATTGAGGAAGCCGGGCAGACAGAAGTACTCTGCGCCGAGCTAGGTCCTTCTTGGATGGACCCTATTATCCTCTTTTTCAGAGAACGGACCCTTCCGGTCGAAAAGAAGGAAGCACATAAAATTCAAGTGAAGTCAGAGCGGTTTTGGCTCTCTCCATCAGGCGCTTTATACAAGAAGTCTTTCACCGGTCCCTATTTGAAGTGTGTGCACCCAAGTAGCGTGGAAGCCTTCCTGTATGAAATCCACGAAGGCATCTGTGGCAGTCACATAGGGGGCCGATCTCTAGCCTTCCGGGCTATATCGCAAGGCTACTGGTGGCCGTGCATGCAAGCCGACGCGCAGAAGTATGTTCGCAAATGTGAGAAGTGCTAGAAGTTTGCCCACCAAATCCACCAACCGGCCAGAGAACTTCTCCCTCGCACCAGCCCATGGCCCTTTGCGATGTGGGGCTGGATATAGTGGGACCACTCCCAACGGCACCAGGCAACCGGAAGTTCCTCATCGCGGCTACAGACTACTTCACCAAGTGGGTTGAAGCTGAGCCTTTGGCGACAATCAAGGAGAAAGACGTCAAGCGGTTTGTCTGGCAAAATGTGGTAACACGGTTTGGCGTCCCCAAAATTCTGATCTCGGATAACGGCACCCAATTTGACGGCTGCCTATTCAGGGGATTTTGTGAAGACTTGAAGATTGAATTCTACAATTCTACCCCGGCTTACCCGCAGTCTAATGGTCAAGCCGAAGCATCGAACAAGACCATTCTGGATGGGTTGAAGAAAAGGCTAGAGAAAGCGAAGGGAAAGTGGGCAGAGGAACTTCCAAGTGTCCTTTGGGCATACCGAACAACCCCGCGGCGCTCTACCGAGGAGACTCCTTTTGCCTTGGCGTATGGCATGGACACGGTCATCCCTTTGGAAGTTGGTATGCCCACCCTCAGAAGTGAAAGTTTTGAGCCCGAGCTGAATGCCGAAGCCACTGCCCTGGAATTGGACCTAGTGGACGAACGCCGGGAAAAGGCTCTCATCCATGTGGCCGCCTACCAACAAGAGCTTTCAAGAAAATACAACAAAACGGTGCATGCCAGACCGTTCAAAGTAGGTGACTGGGTCTTGAGGAATGTCATGGGCAATACCTTGGTGCCAGGTGAAGGCAAACTAGGGGCAAACTGGGAAGGACCTTACAAGATCACCGGTCTGGCGGGCAATGGGGCATACAATTTGGAGGACTTGGAGGGACGAGGAATACCCCGGCCATGGAATGTGGCCAACCTGAAACTGTATTATTTCTAGCTTTTGTTTTCTTTTAGTGCAAAGGAATTTTTTGCCTTACACTTCAGAATGTACCATTCTTTTTGTCAATATATAGAAGTGTCTCTTCTTTGCCGAAATGATTCTTTTCATTGTTGCTTTTAAATTGCGACTTGCAACTGAGATGATTTACTCCGGTTGAACGAGTTGATGATTTGCTCAACTCTGAGATTGCAACCGAGATGATTTATTCCGGTTGAACGAGTTGATGATTTGCTCAACTCTGATATTGCAACCGAGATTATTTACTCCGGTTGAACGAGTTGATGATTTGCTCAACTCTGAGATTGCAACCGAGATGATTTACTCCGGTTGAACGAGTTGATGGTTTTCTCAACTCTGAGATTGCAACCGAGATAATTTACTCCGGTTGAACGAGTTGATGTTTTGCTCAACTCTGAAATTGCAACCGAGATGATTTACTCCAGTTAAACGAGTTGATGATTTGCTCAACTCTGAGATTCTCAACCGAGATGTTTAAGCCGGTTGAATGAGTTGATGTTTTGTTCAACTTTGAGTTTAACAACCGAGATGTTTTATTCCGGTGGACTCTGTTAACGATTTGCACTTTTGTAGTTAAGCCGAGATGTATTGTTCCGGTTAAAACAGTTGACGATTTACTCAACTATAGGCTTGAAACCGTGATGTCTTTTCTGGTTAATTAAGTTAAGAAAGATGGTTAGCCTCGCCGAGGTATTTTGTTCGGTTGAAGTTATTTCGATTGAAGACCGTGCAAACACTTGATGAAAATAGAACTTTTTTCATTGATGTGAAAGATAAGTACAAAAGGTGGGGCACTTAGCCCGGTTACATGTTCAGACAAAAGAAAGAAGACAAAGAAAACTACTCCAAGGGTGATAGATCGGTAAATTCATCCCCGACTGGTTCCTAGTTTATTGTTGCTGCGTCGTCTTGAGCGCCGGGCTCAGTTTGACCGGGCTGCTCTAGGCGGTTTCCCCCCTCAGCATTTTCCTCGGCCTCTTCTTCGCTTGCTGCCTCGGCCTCAGCCTCAGCCTGCAGTGCACTGAAGACATCGTTAGCGTATGGCACAAGATAAGTTGGCAGGAAGACAGCTGGAGGAGAGACAAATATGTCGGTCCTAGCTCCTTGGCCGAGCTGTTCACAAGCAGCCTTCCAACCCGCCTTGAAGTAGATATCTTGGGTGGCATGAACCTGCTTTGTGTAGCTCACCTCGGCCTCCTTGAAGCCGACATTATTGGCGTCCTCTAGCTCCTTCTCCTTGGACTGTTTCAAGGTCTCCAGCTCAGCCTTTAGTGCATCTCTTTCCTGCTCGGCGGTGCCAAGCTGACCGAGCAACTTGGTGTTGTCAGCATTCGCAATTTGAAGTGAAGACTTGGCCCGCCCAAGCTCGGTTTGGAGGCTGGTAACCTGACTCGCAGAATCATTCGCCTTCTGCCACAGTCGGTGAATGCGCTCCATGACCAAGTGTTGCTTCTGGATGGCCTGCAAGAAGAGACTGATTAGAAAGGAAACTGAACAAACACTTGGTGAAATTTTGAGCACCAGTTTGAGACTCTTACCCTGGTCATGGATTTGACCGACGACTTCACCAACCGGGTGTCTGGAACATGGTCGCTGCCGACCACGTCGCTCGGTAGGAGAAGGGCCTTAGAGGGGTCAAAGGCAAGAAGGTGCTCTTTGTCTCCCTTCACGGAAGCCGTCGCCGGGATCTCCTTGCCCCGGTGTTTGAGCTGGGGCCTCCATGCCGGTGTTGGGTCGATGATGACGGCAGGCTGCTCGGTGTTGAGCTCGGCAACCAGCTCGACAGAAGGATCTGCACGAGGTCTTTTGCTAGCCCGGCGAGTGTCTTGGCTTGCTTGCCCGGCAGCTGGAGATGTCAGCGCAACCACGGCCCCGCTGGATTGACCGGTAGCAGGAGAGCGGGTTAGGATGGTTGGTATCTCGGTGGAAGTTGCTGTGAGGAGGTTCTTGATACGGCTTCTCTTGGCCATCTCTTCTGCCTTAGTTAATCGGATTAGAGGCACGTCCGGTAGTGTTGGGTCTGGAGGAGGCGACGGAGCACGGAGAAAGTCTGTGACCTTACTCCGGCGTGGAGCTGAGTATCTGTATGTAGGAACGTAACCGAGGAGCTCGTTACAATCCCGGTTGCGGTAATGGAGCACGGTCCTGATTGCTGCTTCGTTTGGATATTGGTAGTTGGCTTGCAAGGCTTGGATCGCTGCAAAGGAAAGAAGAAGTGTTAAGTACTGAATATTGAAGAAAAGCAATTGACCGAGCAAGTTAGCACGACTTACATGTTTCACCGAAATTCTTGCTGATGAACCAGCCTGGTACGTCGGCCGTTTCATAGTTACCAGACACCCAGAAAAAGTCGTCATCGTGTAAGTCCTTATCTGGGGTGCCGGTTACTATCTTTTCTTTGCCCGGTCGAATTTTTAAGTAATAGGCGAGGCCGTCGCCCGTGTGCCCAAAGGTGTACTAACGGAGTATCTCGGCTAAACCTAAGTTGGTTCCTAGCCGGTTGTTCAACTCGTGGACCCCGTTGATTATTCGGTAAGTGTTGGTTGAGACTTGGGTGGGTACTAGCCCGGTGCGGCGTAGGAATTCGGTCATCAGTGGGTTGACCGAGAAGCGGAGCCCTCCGTCAATTATGGACAGCATGGTGAAGGGGCACTAGTCTAATCTGCCCCAAGGGGTTGTCTCAATCTCGGCGAGCTCTAAGTGAACATCAGCCGGGATACTGTACTCTTCCCGGAACGCGGCCAAGCCAGCCGGAGTGTCAACAAGGAAGCGGAAGCGCCCCATGTGTAGCCGGTTGGTTTAGCTCGGCTAAGGTGGTTTGGCACAGACTGGTGTTTTGATGGCTGCTCGGTCTTTGAGAGCCTCGGTGTTTGGTCAGTGGTCCCCTTGGACTCTGCAGGAAAAGGATGTCAAGTGTAAGTGGGAGCGCGGTCGCGCAAAACGAGCTTGACTTTAGCTCGGTCATGAAGAGTGCCAGACCACCTCGGTCGCAAAGGCAAACCAAGGAGCTCGGTCGCTCGAGCAGACCAGTTGTTAGCCCAGTTGAACGGCCAAGTCCTCTGTCTACCTCGGTTTCTACTAAGGTTTTGGCAAACTTGTAAGTTGCTTGGTCTTGGTGTTTTTTGGGATCAAAAGGCGATCTGGAGCCTGGTCCACTCCAGATCTTTGTGTGTTCATGTGTTCATCAGTGAAGATGAAGAACAGCGAAGAAGTGAGGGTTTTGTCCTAAAACCTACGGATTTGGTGCTCCAATATGTGAAATACCAACTGAAATAGCAAAAAAGAGGCTCGAAAGACTTACCAGTTAAAGGCAGGAGCTTCCTCTTCGAACAAAAATGCAAGAAAAGGCAGGAACGGGGCTTGCAAGTGGCACAGGAGCTCTAGAACGCTTGGAATGGGGGGGGATCAGTAAGAGTGAATCGAAGAGGGATGAGGCATGTTTATAGAGGAGGAAAGGCCGCCAAAAATTTGAATGCCAACAGATGCGATGGTTGGCTACTCGAGGCCAATCAATGCATGTCACGTGTCCCCATTAATGGCAGCGTCAGAGTTGAAGAGACAGGAAGGTCAGACGAGCCGTCGACCGAGCGAGTCAAGGAACCGAGCAAGGAAAGTAGCCCGGTTGACCTCTTGCAAAACTGAGGACCAAGGTGTTATCCCGGTCAGAACAGGTAATCCCGGTCACACATACGCGGACGGAATTAAGGGGCAATTGAGAGAGAGATTTGTGATCTGGATTGGGCCGTGGCAATGGCCGGGCAGATTTGGGCCGGACACATTGGGCCGTGGTAGCATGGGCCTGTCCAGAAAGGTTGGACCGAGCTGCTTGGCTTCATGGTACAGAAACCGGTCAAGTAAGGGTTCAACCGAGATATCCGCTGCCTCACTGGGTTCCACGGTGCGAGAGTTAGCTCGGCAGGAAAGCCGACGGTTAACCAGCACGAGCTGTCCCGAGCTCGGCTATGCCGAGATGCAACCGAGCTCGGTCGTCATTGAGTACGGCGAGCGGAGCGCTCTGGCTAGCTGCACAGTATGGCCGTTGATAGCCGAGAAGCTGCAGCCCGGCTACCGAGCTCCCAGTAGAGTGGGCTGGTAGTTTGGTTAGGTGGTGTTTAGCAAGATTTGTGCTGACAGATGGGATAGCAGCACCACGTGTTGAGAGACTAGTGGGAGTAGATTTGGGGCGTAGAAGGTATATAAGCAAGTCTGCGCCCTCATGCTGAGGCAGATGAACATTTGGTGAGAAAACACTCTACACTCTCCCTTCTCTCTATCTACCCCGTGTGTGTTCTAACTTGATCGTCGGAGGGGTTTTCCGGCCACACACCGCCGGGTAGCTCACCGCCGTTGTGCTCGCAGGTCGATCGGACAGGCAGGAGCTTGGAAGAAAGGAATACAGACTCGCCTGAATATTTGCTCCCTGTACAATACATATAAATTGTTTGACGAAATAAACGATTCAAATCCTCAAAACAGGACTCGTAGGGAATCTAACGAGCCCAAAGAACACTGGATTGTAGGCAATATTCCATGCATGTTTCCCATAGAGAAATTTTTTTTTTTTTGAAATGTCAAGTATCATAAATATCTTTTTCAATAATGCTACACATGCCATTTTTTTATACCACTTTTCATGTACCACCTTATGTGTTAACTCATCATTAGTGTAATGGGTACCACTACTTATGTTTATGTCAAATGATGTGCTATATAACACATAGGGTGGTACACAAAAGGTGGTATAAAGAAAGGCAGTGGCTTCCCTCCAGTCCCAGATCGGGCTAGAGGGTACTGTTGGGCCTGTGAAGTCCCACCACGGGTCCCGTTTCGATAATCTGAACCGTTCAATGTGTAGAACTCGTCGAGTACTATATGCTTATAACAATCACGTTAATCGGATATCGACAGCTATCTCATCGGATTAGTTTTCTGTCAACCGTTTATTTTTTTACCGTCCATTTTTTTATACAAAACTGATTTGATCATATAACTATCGATATCCGATTAATGTGATTTTTTACAGGCATATAGTAATCGACGAGTTCCACACATTGACGGTTCGGATTATCGAAAACGGGTCCCGTGGTGGGTTGTAACCACGCCCCACGAGGGATCGCGCTACAGCTCGGACTCTTCCGTTTTGTTTGGATGGTGCGGTTCTCAATCTGAACCAAAGAGTCCACCTCTGGCAAATCGTTTTGAAGAAAAACAGATTTTTTGAAAAGTAGTGCCAAACATGGACTGCTTTGCCAGATTACAGAGTCGCCACCTAAATATTTTTTTAAAGGGAGAATTTAGGAAACCCTGACTCGGTGCCGAAGGCCACGTGTCCGTCATCACCAAAGTGAACTTGGCTCGGGAGCTTGGGTACGATCGGGAAGGTCAGCTATGAGCACCCCCTTTCGCCCGGTCCGAAGACCGGCCTCTACTAACCATGATATCCTTTTTTGAAAACGTTATGAATTCTTATCCCGTTATTAGCCTAGAATTACTATGTTGTGCGCACAACAAACAAGTATAGACTAGATCGCCTAATTTGGAAATAAGCATTGCATATCCGTCTTGTTTGGAAAACAGTTTGAAATTGCTACTCGCGAGTAGGCTAAAACACGAATTTCAATGAGTATTCCCAACTCAAGTAATCCAACCTCCACCCACAGGCATTTAAGCAGTTTATCACGTAAGCACTTAGCCGCATGGCAGGCATACTGTCATGTTAACATTCACACGCATGCGACATGCTAAAGCATAAAACTTACATCGTACTCCGTGCCAAAACAAGAAACCAGTTAGCAAAACATGCATGACCTAGTTTATGTTTAAGTGACTAATGCATCGCATACGAAATGTAATCTAGACAGGCTCGGCTATCCTAAGCATGGCACATGAAATGCAACAACTATCACGTATTCAATTTGGAATTGAAAGTACGATGCAGTTTGTATGATGTACCGAGCCCGATGTATGTAAACAAATGCGTGAATGCACGCATGCATTGCATAAGGTATGCTAATTTAGATGTGCCCTAATCTACCATCATAAGCGGGTAAATAAAAGGGAGAAAGAAGTGGGGATTGGAAGACATACACCCACTCACACACACTTATTACAGATTTGCCCTCACTCGGAGGGACCGAAAGAATATACAAATTAATTAACTACGCAAGCTAATTAAATATTACAAATTAATCAAATAAATTAATTAATCTAATTAAACAGTAAACCGCCTCGGGATGAGGACCGGATGCAACACGCACTCGGGACTGGCTTGGAATCGCACTGCCATGCACGGATTGCCTCTGTTTCCTCTGCCCTCCTCCTCAGAAAATTACCAAAGTCCCAGGAGTGCCTCTCAAGGCACTGGGGAGTACCACCGGCTGGGATAGAGCACCACCGGCTGAAGGAGGAGGCCACCGGCACAAAATGAAGCCATCGGCTGCTTGTTTACTGCCGGTCGGCACTAAATAGTGCCGGCCGGCACTGAATGCCTGCAGAACCTGCAACTCACAGCAGCAGAGGGGAAATCTATGCAGGACAATATAATTCAAGCCATTTATGCACCAAACACACCCTTTATCATGTTTTTGACTCAAAGGAGGATGTGCCTCGATTCTCGGACCACCAATCACGCATTTCCATGCATGATGGCCCAAAGAACCGAGAATGCAACTTTGATTTCAAATGTATGCAAACCAAACAAACCAAAGTCCCAATCCCCATCACCAACTCAAGGGACAAGGAATGCATGTTGATACAATGCAACCTAGTCATGTTATCTATCATGCAACATGGGTAATGCAATGCATTCATGCAAGCATACAAGCAAGTATGCAAGGTAAGCATGCAAACCAAATAGAGGATGGACTAAAGCATGAATTAGGCCACCCTAAAAGGCCCAAAATCAGTGGCCAAAGTGCCCCAAAATGAAGGCTAAAATACACACACACATGCATGCAATTATGATCCAACACTTAGACACAAACATGGCAACTCTCAAGCACACTTGAAATGAGTTAAACATGGACAATTAGCATGCATATAAAGCTCTGAAAATCATGCAAGACATGATGCCAAATCATGCAACAAAGCAAGCTAAGCATGCGACAAATGGCCCAAGTCTTCAAAGCAAGTCTATGAAGCATTGAACCACACCTATGCAAGGCAATTATGGCATGCATTGATCAACCCAAAACAGATTTTTAGCATGTCAAATTAGGCCCAAAGGACCACTTAGATGGCATCTAAGAGGCTTGAAATCAAAGGCATGCATTAAGGCCAAAACATGGAGCATTCAACACATGCTTTTAAAGCATTAAAGAGGCCACTAAGGCAAGCATACAAGCACACCAAAGGGACTAAAATAGCATGCTAGGTGGTTCCAAACTACCAAAATGAGGTAAGTAATACATGTTACACATGCATACTCAAAGGCTAGCAAGCCTAAAATGCAAAGGGGCCATATAATGCATGCCAAGATCAACCCAAATGACTATGGACAGAGCTAAAACATGGCAAAATAAACACAAAACATTCACAAATCTAAGCCTAAAGCATGCTCAAATTAGGGCTAACAACCTATGGCATGTTAAGGCAATACAAGGCATTACATGGCAACTATGCTAAGCATGCATAAGGGACCAAAACCAACTTAAAATCATGTTATATCATGGCAATATAAGCATGAAAAACAAACCAAACATGCTCAACACACACTTAAGCACAAGCTCCCTCAAGAAGCCAAATCTTGTCCTTTTCAAGGACATCAAGGAGAGGGGGTGGCCCTCCCCTTTTGGAGACTTCAAGGCACCATCTCCACCACTGAAATCCCTCAAGATTTCAGTGGTGGAGAGGCCCAAGCACCAAAGTCTCGGATCTCTCACAAAATAGCACAAAAAGGGCCCTTTTCAAGGCCTAAGAGTGGTCAAACTTGCTCAAACCACAAAACACTCTTAATGAACAATAAAGAGGCTTAAAAAACAGAACTTTTATGTGTTAATCACTAAGCACAAAAACAGTTCTAAGCTAGGTAAAAATGGGGTGCAAGAATGGGGTAAAAAGAGCTAGTTTCTTACCCTTGATGACCTTCTTCAACAAAGATGATGTGTTGGCTTCCTTGAGCACCAAACCAGCTTCAAAGCTTCAAAACAGACCTCTGGACCCTCAAGAACCCAAAGAAGGTGAAACACTAGGTGTTGATGAGCAAAAGTATAACACAAACACCTAGTGTACAAAACAAGAGGGAAGAAGAGAGATAGGATGTATTTCTATCCTAACCCTAAAAACCAGAGCTTGGTCTGTCTAAAATGTCTAAAATTTTGTAACCCTAAGCCAAGAAGAGGAGTGGTCCTCTTATAGGCAAGCAAAGCTTGCAAAGCTTACAAGCTAAGCTAACTAAGAGGGTCATCCCTCCATACACGTGTATGGAGGGGAACCAAAACTATACAGCTGTCTGAAAATATCTCATAAAGCAACTGCACAGTGTCCGACCGGCAAAGAGTGTCATTTTGACAAAACTTAGTGCCGGTCGGCACAAAAGAGTGCCGGTCGGCACAATAAAGTGCCGATGGCAACACTAGCCAGCCGGTGGCCTCTAGCCACAGCCGGTGGTATGTGGGGGTGCCTCACAAAGCATTCCCTGCCCTTCCAAGGCAAAACACAAGTGTTTGGTGCAAAACCAGACACAAAACGGTCGAGTTCGGAAGTCCTGAGGCAAGGCGCGCGAGCCGAGAACTCCGGGAACTCCAAACGAACACAAACATGGATAATCACCGAGTGTTCAAGCGGTGACGTCCAGGTCTTGAGGACGGTCAAAAATGGGGTGTCTACATGGGTCTCCATAGGCCTAACAGCACCCTCAAATCCGATCTGAGACAAGAGAGAAGCCAGGCCATAAAGAAATGACAAGTGTAACATTACTCTATTTTTTTTATTAGTTTTGCGTGTTATAACTGTTATGTATGGTGCCTACTACCAAACTGTCACGCCCCAAAATTTAGACAATTAAATATTAAATTAGGACTAACCCCAATAATATTCCATCATCCAAATCTTAGGGGTGAAACAAAAAAAAACTAACCGCAAACCAAACCATCCACCATAAATTCATAACTGACCAATACCTCAACATCAAGGTAACAATAAATAGTCAAAACAACTTAAATAAAGTACGGTTACAAACCATGCCAAATTATTCCAATACTAAAGTCATTAAAAAAATAATAAATACATAAATTAGTATCAACCCTAAGCTCAAGAAAAATAAAAGAACTCCAAACGACATGTCCTGCGATCACAGTTATTTCTTGTCATCACCAAAGCCTCTACTAATCCTGCAAAGGAAGCTCGACTGCGCTCAACACTATTTGAATTTCACCTACTATTTTTCAAGTCGCATAGTGTTGAAACCTTAACTGCTGAAAATTGTGTTTGGATCTTGATTTTTAGTAGGAATATGTGGAGGAGAAAAAAAAAAAAAAAAAAAAACTAAAACTAAAACTAAAATGTGAGAAGAAGAAGGGGAAAATTACATTTTCAAAAATTATTTTAAAATGGATTTTCATTGGTCTTTATTGAATTGTTTCATATTTTAGTTAATTGTTTTTAAAAAAAAAAATTTGATACATTAAGATTAAATGTATTTAAAAAAATAAAAAAAATTAACTCAAATATTTAAAAAATTCACTAAAAACAAACAATAATCCAAACAAAAATATATGCACATATTTTTTGTTCATATTTTCATTTATTTTTAGTGATATTTTAAAAATATTTTAGTTAATTTATTTTACTTTTTAGATGAATCTTGATTAGTTGCATCTAAAAGAATAAAAAATGATTAAAATATAATAATAAAATCACTAAAAATAAACAAAAACTCATCTAAAACTAATTTTAAAAAAATCAAACCAAACAGATTATTTTGTTTTTCACATTTCCCTCCTATTTTCTTTCTCTTCTACAAATCCCGACTCAAATAGAAAATCTAAACATAGCATAAAAATTTCTTATATTTTCCCTACGCAAACTCACACTACAATGAAAAGAATGTTCTCTTATCAACCTTAACAATTGGAGTATCAGGTATACTGCTCCTCGAACTCCTTGTTTAGTCCAAGCAAACAGAACCATCAAATGTATGTTCTAACCCTTGAAAATAATATGAACATAGAAATTTTCACAAAATACTCATAACTCTTCAATCTAAGGTTCATTTTGAGGTTTAGATATTCATTTTGAGGTTTAGATATTCATATTCATGAGCAGTGGCGGAGCCAAAAAATTAAATCAGAGGGGGCATTTATTAATTACAATATTAAATTTTTTTATAAAAATATTTAACATAAATTTTTACTATTAACTTCAAGACAGATAAAAAAAAAAAATTAATCAGTGTGTTTGGTTTTAGTTTTCTGAAAACTAAATTTTTTTATTTTTCATATTTTTTTGGTTTTAGTGAATATTTTTTAAATTTTAAACAATTTTTTTTACTTTTTTAGATGCACATTACTTAAATATGTATCCAAATAGTAAAATATTTGTGAAAAAATATTTTAAAAAATTAATAAATACACAAAAATACAAAAAATGTACTGAATTGTCATATTATTTATATATTTTTTGGTATTTAGTGTATTTTTTAAAGATTCTTTTCACAAATATTATACTTTTTAGGTATATTTATGTTAGGTGTGTCTAAAAATTAAAAAAAATTGCTTAAAACATTAAAAAAAATTATTGAAAACATTAAAATACGGAAAATAAAAATATAGAATTTTTTGAAAACTGTTTCTGAAAACTGTTTCTGAAAACTAGAACCAAATAAGCTAAATATTATTTGTAATTAGTGTATCATGGACAATATTAAAAAAAGTCATGGATATAAAATTTTAAAATAAATTATATAATGATAAAGTAATTTTTTTATACAAAATATGTGTAAAAATTCAATATAATAGTTATACCACGTCATTATTAACATGTGATATCACCAACCAATAGTAAAGAAACACACAGAGAATGAACGTTACATGTCAAATGTAACTAATAATTCAATAAATTCTATATTTCCATTGAGATTAATTATGTTTGCATGTCAATAGTGATAGACATTACCATTACATTGAAATTTTCATAGATAATAATATCGTAATCACTTTATTTTCAATCAAAATAACCATTATTATTCTTATTATTTTAAAAATGTTATTGACATTTAAAATAATAATTTTTAAATTTTTTTTATTTAAAGTATTTTCTTTATGTTTGCTGGGAAAAAAAAATTTGCAAAACCCAGGGGGGGCACGTGACCCCCCTGGCCCCTTGATAGCTCCGCCCCTGGGTGTAAGAATGCATTAATATCAATATGTAATATATTTTTATACATCAAGAGTTGTTAAGTCTCGTTTTATGTGCCACGAATATCTTGCATGATGAAAAATATAATATTAGTCATTAGTATATTTTCATTTACATAAAAAATGTGGAATAGTGTTTGAAGAAAATTGAATGATATTGTAACTTAATATTTCGATTGACATAGGAATTTCATAATTGTTTTCACGGTATTTATAGATCCATACTTATAAATATTTGCAGGGTCACTTTCATGAAACTATCAAGTTACATAATTTATTATCTCATCTGTTAGTAATTAGCATATGAAAAAAATTGATTGAAACTTTTTATTTGATGTATTTACTTTTTTCATCATTGAGTTGCTGTGATAATGTTTAAGTATCATTTGATTTTTTTTTTCTTGTAATTGACTAAAATATGTGCATGAGGTACATTGTTTTTCTTGAACTTCACAACAGGTAGGATAATTCATGCTTCAGCTCGTCTAACTTTGCTTCGAGAGCATGTTGCAATAGATCTTCTGTACTTTTTGTTTCACCTTCTTGTTTTTCTTCTTACTTACCATTACAATTCATTATAATAAAAATGTTTTGATGAGTAAGAATTTAAGGCAATATCATATTGTTATAAATTTCAAAATCCATTAACTCTCAATAATGTGATTTTTTCTACAAAGGAAAAAAAAAAAAAAGTACAATTATTGTCGCGAAGGAGGTGTTTTACAAAGTTTTGTTTCGAATTTTTTGATTTTCATATTTTTTGTCTTTGACACTTTTTTTTTAATAACCCTTTTATTTTATTTTTAGATTCACTTAATTTAATAATACTTTTTTATTTTTTAATTTTACTTTTAGATTTAGATTCACTTAATCTAAATACACTTAGAAAATAATTTGTTGTATGTTCTTTTTTTAAAAAATTATTGATATTGTCACGCCTCAAAAATTTCCTCAATAAAATATTCATCAATTTCCATTATTAGACATAAACAAGAGTAATCAACAAATCTCCATCATTTGTATTCATTAATCAGTAAGAGATTTACAAAAGATACTCCATATGCAAATATACATTCAACATTCCTAGTATGTGAATCTATAGCATGTGGCATGACAGTTCAAAAACAATTAAATGCCCTCAAGGGCTATAGTTTCCAAGGCTTATGCCCGATTATACAAAAATAGTTTTTCGAATCTATACACATATAGCCCTCGGCTTGACAAAATAATTATAACAAAATAAAGAGCCTTGTGCTCTCAAAATATATCCCACGCCTTTGGTTTGGCGGAATCACCACATCATTTCTTGCACAAAATCCCATAAGGTAAGCACAAAGCCCATAGAAAAAATCTTAACAAAGTATATACATTTTATATAATCTCATGGGATGGATGCATATGCCATGTCATGTTCAAAACCAAATATCTTTATCCTTTGAAAACCTTTATGCACCATGAAATCTTGAAAATTTAACAACTCAATAGTTTCAAAAAAGTCCAAAGGGGTGGTAAATACGACTTAGGTAATCCCTAGGTTGGTGTCTGCAAGTAGGCATAACCAGCACTACCAAATTCCCACTTTACACGCTAACCGGCAGGCACGTGGTACCTCCTCTGTGTGTGTTTATTCGGTCTTTCACCCTGAACACTCAGGCTAACTTAAACAATACCAATCTACATCATCTATTCGGACTTACCAAACGTATTTATCTCAACAACAATTCAATATGATCTTGTTTCATAAACAATTTCTTTCTCAATGTAATAGCTTTCAAAACTAAATTCGAAATTCATAATAATCAAATCAAAAGAAATGCCAATGCAACACGTATCAATGCATTACAAAATGTTTCCATATTTAATTCCACCACACAATCTTTTATTGTGATCAAGTTTTCACCTCTTTTCTCAATATAATTTCACAATACACACACACACACATATATATATGTTTATCGAGGAATGAATCACATTTCCACATTACATGTATTCTCCACTTGTTAATCAATATTTTCAATTTAGTCATTTCAAGACCAATAAATAGAATGCTATACAACAAGCTTTAAAACCAACCATTTCTCATATTCCATGGGATTTCTCATTATGTGCAAAAATAATAACAATCCTCAATCATTGATCACTATAATATCATATCAAAACGAAATCTCAAGAGAACTCAACATTTTTTCCAAAATCTCCAATTTCTAGGTTTTCACCAAAATTAGATATTTCCCTCATTTTTGAAAGGGTTTTTCAAAACAACAACCCTCTTTAACAGTATAGTTCAATCCCTCAAGAGTTTTTAGAAAACAAAGGGTAAACCCATTTTTTATAAAAAATCATCAAACACTCATAGACCAAAATCAAGTTCAATACTACAAGAGGGATTCCAAAATCAACATATTCTTGCGAAAATTTATATATAACTCCAAAAAAATCTCTACCTCAAGTTATTGAAGGAAAGAGAGAAGAAACCTCCAAAATCAACGATGTTCAAACCCGATCTCCACCTCTCACAACGTAGCCCTTGAAGAATTCTCCAACTTTGATGAAGGAACTAGGGTCAAAACTTTAATGGATTTGGAGAAATCAAGGATTTAATGTAGTTTGGTGAGGGAAAAGTAGAGAGAAGGGGGAGAAATATGTTTTAGAGAGAGAGATGAGAGAAAAGTGAGATACACTCAACCCAAGGAGGAGAAAAGGAAAAGAAATTCGGATTCAACATTTCCCGTACGTGCGCTCCTTCTTCCGCACGTGCGGCACGTCCTTCACCGCATGTGCGACCTCCTCCCCCACACGTGCTGCCCACTTTCTGCACTTGCCCTTGCTCGTGCAATTAAAGCAATACTGCACCATCACAACCTCACCTCACTGCATGTGCGGCCTCACCTCCCGTACGTGCGGCCCAAGCCCCCTCACGTGCGGTCCTGCCTCCACCCAGGAAAAACACAAGGTAAGCCTGAAAACATATAGTAGATTTGAGAGGATAAAATTGAATTTTTTTTTAAAAAAAAAAAAGTAGAAAACCTGGTAGGCTCTTCACACTTTTAAAATAGTAATTGATCTACAGATTAATAAAATAATTTATGAATTTAATTATTAATGTTTATAAAATTTATCATTGAATTTTTTTTTTTAAATGCACTGACTTGTAATTCTCCCTAAATTATTTTGTTTTTGACAACACATCACCCTGTGTTGAATTTAATTATTAATGTTTATATAGTTTATCATTAATTTGTTTTTTTTTTTTTTAAATGCACTTACTTGCAATTCTCCCTAAATTATTTTGTTTTAGACAGCACATCACCATGTGTTTGTGATGTGTTGGATGGTATGAAAATATAAAAATAAATAGGGCAAATTACAATAGTAGTCCATGTACTTTAGTCCTTGTGTTATTTTGGTTTTTGTAATTTTAATTGACTCGATTTTAACCATGAATTCATGACTTTGTCTTATTTTGGTCCAATTGATTACAACGCTTGCATTTTTTTAATAAAAAAACATGCACATAAGTGTCATGTGTCATATTTTTAAGAGAAATTATAAAATTACCTAACTCAGTGAGTTAACCTCAACTAATTTAGTGATAATTTTTCTTTAAAAATATTAACGATATTATCAATTAGACCAAATTGACGCAAAATTTAAAATTAAAGGTTAAAATCGAGTCAATTGAAAATGTAAGGATTAAAGTGTAATGGAAATCACAATACTATTTTGTTATTTATACAATTAACCAAGTACTGATAAAAATTAAACAAATGTTATGTGGGTTAAAACGTTAAAACAGCTAAGTTTATAAAGTTCAAAAAAAAAAAAAAAAAAAAATCATACAAAATTCTACCCCAACCCCAAAGACGGGCACACATAACCATCACATTAATTTGGACATGTTGCATTCCATTTTATTAAAGGAGGCTCATCCATCCACATCTTCGAAATTTTCGTGCCTCACTCTCTCTTGATCTTTTCTTTCTTCATTCTCATTTCTCGTATTTATATTTTTTAATAAGGTAAATTATTCTCGTGGTTTTTTTTTTGGGTAGGTATATTCTCGTGGTTAGTATGTGTATAAAGGCTTAAAATAAACAATTTCTAAATTGTTAAAAAAATAACCTAACTAGTTATTAGAAGATCCCAACCTTCCTGACAATGGAAGTCAAACGGGCAGACAAGACTGAAAATCTAAAATAATTAAATATCACTCCTAAATTCACACATAATGCCGTGATAGGAGTTGTAGCATAGGTGTTTGATTTTTATATGAATCAACAACTGATATATAGCGATTGATATCATTGAAGGTAAATTTAGGAGTGAGATTTTAAATTTCACAAGTTTTTTCCACCAACAAACGGGCAACCAACCATCCGGAGTACCAAACGACCCATATGACTCTCCATATCACCAGAATTATCCTCACCGCTCTCCAAAACCAATTATCAGACAACCAGAACATTGAGTTCATGTGCATCATTTTTTGGGGGTCTCAAGATCTAGAGGGGGACATTCTTATTCATTGTGGCACCGGCTTGCTGAAAGGAAAAAATAAGAAACTTTTTAGCAGTTGAGGCTTCAACACCATATGTTTGCAACTTGAAAAAAAAATGCGAAATTTATTTGATGATATATAGCAATCCTCGTACATTATAGTTGGAACAACATGGTCCTCAAAAAACATGACACTCTACATTTCTAAATGGACTTTTATTTTATTTTTTTGATGGGAAACTCAGGCATAGACTTCAATCATTTATTGAGTCGATACATGTAGTAGTGAAATTGCTCAAAGAGGTGTAGCTAAAGTCTTCCTGCGAGAAAGAAGCTGTTGAGAAACATGTTGCATTGTTGGGCGAGATCTTGGCTCAGAATCCACACATGCAAATGCCACAGTAACAACAAGAGCAATGTCCCCTATAGCCACTGGACTTGTTGGAGGCGGAAGGCGTGGGTCCACACTACAAGAATTTACACATTTTGCGACCACTTTTGCCGACCAAAAAAATTTTGGGCGCAAAAAAATGACATTTGGCGACCAAATATTAATTAGTCGCGAATGATCATTATTTTTGGCGACCAAATATTATTGGTCGCAGAAGGTTATATTTTGGCGACCAAAAAATGAGTTGGTCGCAGAAAGTGGTATGTTTTTACCGACCAACTACAAATTTGGTCGCGGAAGGTCACATATTTTTTGGCGACAAAAAATTTGGTCGCCAAAAACTTATTTTTAGCAACCAAAAACAATTAGTTGCGAAATTAGTACTTTTAGCGACTAATATTTTAGTCGCCGTTGATTGAGATTTGGCGACTAAAAAAATTAGTCGGCGAAGGTACCTTTTCTGCAACTAATGTGGTCTTTTGGTCGCCAAAAGTTTGGGAGGGAAATTTGAAACTTATGTGGGGGCGGGAATTGAATTTTTTCTGCGACAAAAAAAATTTGGTCGCCATTTACAAAACGACGTCGTTTTGTACCACGCATTCACCTTCTCATGCTCTCTCTCTCATTTCCTTCTGTTTGCATCGCTCTCCTACTACTGATTACCCCAACCCACTCCATCCACCAGCTCCAGCTATGAAAAAGCATATACATACACTTTCAAAACTCATATCATAAATTTCTAGGGTTTGAATTTTCAAATGCAAATCCATTCTTCTTCTTCTTCTTCATAGATCAGAGAGAGAGAGTGTGTGATAAATTGAAATTGATAATGCCAAGGCAGAATCGGGTTGTGGAGGGTTTGATTTCGAAGCTCCAGATCGAACCGATTTCGAAGCTCCGTCGAAGATTCAGTGATTTCCATCGAAGATTCAGATATTCGAAGCTCCATCGAAGCAATTTCGAAGCTCCATCGAAGCTCTAGATCGAACCGATTTCAAAGCTCCATCGAAGCTCCAGATCTGAACTCTGACCCCTCGATTACTCGCATTTCAAGCTTAAATCGGTACTCTCTCTCTACATGAAGCTACATAAATAGAAAGTTTCATTTTCAAGATTTCATAGAAATCATCTACATGAAGCTAATATAAACATGATGGAAAATTTAGAGTTATATTTTATGCCTCTGTTTCTATGTGCTGCTCTGTTCTGCTGTATATGTGCCTCTGTATCTTATTCAATTAAGCATTAATTCAATTTCTGGAACCATTATCTGGAACTGTTCCTATGAATGAGAAACTGTAAGTAAATATCTGCATAAGATCCATAGTGAAAATAGTGAAAAGGAACCATTATCTGGAACTGTTCCTGCGAGACGGTTGTTTGATAGATCCCTTCTTAGATAATAATGACAAATAGATTTTGTAGTGCTGCAAATAGATTATTTTTATATTTACTCAGAAACTATGGATCTTATGCAGATATTTACTTACAGTTGTATGAAAATATTTACTTAGCAACTATGGATCTTATGCAGATTTAGCAGTATTAAATTTCTCATTATAGGCCTGAATCAAAGTTTAATTTACTTTAATAATATTCTCATGCTTATGCATAGCCTATTTAAAATCTCTTATTTGGTGACTTGGAAACTATGCGCATTATGAGCAACACAACTAGTGTAGTAGTAAAAATACTTGATCTTTTAGTCAAGAAATGCTCGTCAGTTTGGAATTGAGTTTGAATGGTGATGTTCTGTATGGAGTCATACCATCAACAACAACAAAATAAAAAATTCTCTTGTTGTTTAAGATTATTTAGAATAACTTGAATAAATGCTCTTTACCATGAGATTATAAATCTGTTAGGCATCACTTGGACAATGAGATTATTGTGGGCTTTAAGTTCTAATTAAGGCAAAGCCCAAGCCTTAAATTTCATAAACATTGGGGCAGCCGTTTGGCAGGTAGTACCAGCAAGCAAAATAGTATGAATCAACAAAATTGCCCTCCAATTCTGAGAATAATTTTATCGCTTGATATAATGGGTTCTACGTTAAGCCAATTAATATTCAACCACTATGGGTGTATCACATTATATAGTAGAGAAAAGACGATATAAAATTGTGGTATGTGTAACATTACTTTACTTTAATACTTTAACATTACTATGCATTAATTGATGTTCTAGTAGTAGATTAAATTTAGTAACCTTTGAATCGATTCTTAACTATGTTTGCTTAAATTTAGTGCAGTAGTAAAAATTTGCATAACCATAGCCTTTTCTTTTCTTTTCTTTTCTGTGTGTGTGGAATATCACAGCTTTAGTTTTTTTAACAGAGCTACTGTGAAACATTAACCTCTATACTCTCTCCTGTATAGTGCTTGACATTGATAGGATAAGATGTTAGCATATATATATGTCTGTCAAACCATAACTGTCTGCAGAAGATGAAGTTGGGAAAATGATCCCTCTCCCACAGAAGTGTTATCCAAATATCACACACTGACGTGTTTCATGAGCAAACAAAACATAGCGAATAACAAGGGAGCAATATGTTAGAAGTACGGTAGTACACATGATGTGATGAAATATTTGTTGAGCAGATGAAACTTGAAACTTGAGTACTCATCCAAAAAAAGAAGAAGATGAAACTTGAGTCTCTAGGTGTTATCGTTAAGACATGATTTTTGGATTTTGGATATGTTAAGGGTACTCAGCGTTCAACCTGCTTCAGATTAAGTGGTCGGACATTGTTGAAATGAAAGGGGGAGAGGAGGTTGTTATTGATCGATTCAAGGACCAAATGGCTACTTCCGTTCTATTTTTTGGTTGATTTCTGATAATTTAATTTTCAGTTTATTATCTTTTCTGGTTATTTGTAGTATTACTAATTCCAGGCATTCTGCACAACATAAGGCTAATTCAATTTATTTTGTTGCTGAATAATCATGCTATGACAAACTTCTCACTGCACTGCATTGCACGAAACAATCTAAGTGGCATAATGAAATATGTTTCCTTTCATAATATCTCTAACTAATCAAGTTTGTTCAACACTTTGTTGCTGAATTTGTGAGTATTATTTATTTTTATTCACAGTTAAACGTTCAAGGAATTCAAGTCACTGAATAATTTCTTGGAATTATCTGCTTTTGGGAGATAATTAAGAGTAACTTTAACTTTAGTATGTTGGCTTAAAAAGACTCGAGAATTGATAAGAGTTACAGTGATTGTTTATTTAATGAGACTGCTTGTTCTGTAGATTGTCATTTCTAATCTGTCAGATCTGTAGGCTGAGTTTTGTGGGATCTTAGGAAGGCAGGAGTGCCTTTGGCTTACCTAATGGACCACATTTAGGTATGGGTTCAAGGGAAATACACGAAATAAGGGTTATGTTTTTACCATTTAGTTGATTGTTATACTATGAGCTAAGATCGTCACTGTGTTCCTATCTGTCTAGTTTTTTTTCCTCATTCTCTACGGCTAATTTCATAACTAATGAAACTTATTTATAATTATAAGGTGCAGTGAATTTTGAAAATTTAACTACCATCAAGCTGTAGTTTGTTTTATGGTGGGCTGAATTGTTCTTATGGTCAGTAGATGTCGCCAACGATGAAATAATCCTCCCCAAATGTTTGGCCGGCCGGCTATCTTTTTTTGGTCAATTGCATTTTTGGCCGGCCGACTACTGTGCATCTACTTTTGCAGATATTTTCTCACAGCTGGCATGCATTTGGCTCCCCTCCATACACGTGTATGGAGGGATATCTCTCTTTAGAAGCTTGTCTTGTAAGCTTTACAAGACAAAAAGCTCTATAAAAGAGAGGGTCTTCTCTCTTGTAAGAGGTTGGACAAAAGTGAGACTTTTTTAGACAGCAATTTTTAGGGTTTGAGTTCTAGTGTTAGGGTTTGGTTCATATCCTATCTCTATCTCTCTCTCTTGTGTGTGTTTTGTCTCATTTTTGCTCACAAACACCCACCATCACACCATCTCTTGGAGCTGAGGCCCTTGAGGGTTGTTTTTAGAGTTTTGAAGTTGATTTCAACCTCAAGAAGCTGCTTGAGCTCCATTGTTGAAGAAGGTCTACAAGGGTAATCACTTTTCCCTTTTATTCCCCATTTTTGCACACTACTTTCACCTATCTTGCAACTGTTTTTTGGCTTTGCATATAATACGTAAAAGTTCTGTTTTTAAGGCCTCTAAATAGTTTGTTAAGAGTGTTTTAAGCTTTGGGGTTGTTTGACCCCTCTTAAGCCTTGTTTGGCCCTTGTTTTGTGCCATTTTGTGTGAGCTTCGGGACCATTGAGTTTGGGCCTCCTCACCACTGAAATCTTGAGGGATTTCAGAGGTGAGGATGGTGCCTTGAGGTCCTAGGAAGGAGAGGGTCACCCCCTCTCCTTGTTGTCCTTGAAAAGGACCATTTTTGCCTCTTGAGGGAGCATCTAGTCTAAGTGTGTGTTGGCCATGCCTTAGCTGATTTTTGTGCTTATTATGTCATAATATGCCTCTGTTTTTAGTTGGTTTTGGTACACCATGCTTGCTTAGCATACATGCCTTGTAATGCCATTTTGTTGCCTTAACATGCATCTAGGTTTTAACCCTTATTCAAGCATGTATTAGGCCTAGCTTTGTGAAGCTTTTGTACTTGTTTTGCCATGTTTAAGCTCTGTCCTTGGCTATTTTGGTCGACCAAGGCTCCCATTGTATAGCTCCTTTGCATTTTGGCTTGTTAGCCCTAAGTACTTGGGCCATTGTGGCATGTTTTGCTTGTCTTGTTTAAATTGATTTGGTATCATCTTATAACATGATTTTAGAGCTTAATGCATGCCATATGTCCATGTTTGCATCCTCTTGAGTGCGCTTGAGAATTGCTCTTTAATGCTTGAAGTGTTGGAGATCATTTGCATGCATGTTTGTGTGCCTATTAGTCCTTCATTTTTGAGCACCTTGGCCACTGTTTTAGGCCTAGTAAGGGCTGCCTAAACCATGTTTAAGTCCACCTCTTTGCTTGTTGCATGTACCCCTTGTATGTTGTAGCATATTGATGAGGTGTTGCACGTTTGAACTCACATGATTGAATGAAGTCACATGCTTGCTCGCATGCTTAAACACCCACATTGTACCTTGCATGCTTATTGGTTGCATTGTCTCATGCCTTGCATGTTTTGTATGCTTCTTTGCATCTCCATGTTGCATGCTAGCTAACATGCTTAGGTTGCATTGCATTAGCATGCATACTTGGCCTCTTGAATTGCTTATGATAGAGGTTGAGTTCCCCTTGGTTTGATTATGTGCATTGCATTCCATATTAAATGTGCACACTTGGCTTCTTGGGCCATCACGCATGGAAATGCGTGATTGGTGGTCCGAAAACCAAGGTTCATGTCCCTTTGAGTCATAAACATGATATGGGGTGTAATTGGTGCATACATTGCTTGAAATGCATTGCCATGCCAAGTATTGCCCTCTGCTGCTGTCAAACCAGATTTTGCAGGAATCTTTGTCCGGTCGGCTAAATACAGTGCCGACCGGCTATCATTTTTGGCCGGTGGATTAAATTCATGGCCGGTGACCATTCTACATGGCCGGTGGTGTTCTCCCTTAGCCGGTGGTATCTCACAGTACTCAGAGAAGCAACCCTGAGACTTTGGCAGTCATCAGAGGAGTAGAGCAGGGAAAACAGAGGCATCTTGAGCATAACAGTGGATTTCCGGGCGAAACCGAGCGCGCATGCATCGAGCCCTCTCCCCGAGGCTACTGTTTATTGCTTTCTTAGATTAATTAATTTGCTTAATTAATTTAGTTGGTCTGTGATAAGTAATTAGCTAGGATAGTTGATTATTTATTCAGTCTGTATTATTCTTTCGGTCCCTCCGAGCGAGGGCAAGTTTGTAATAAGTGTGGGTGAGTGTATGAATGTCTTCCAACCCCCACTTCTTTCTCCCTTTTACTTACCTGCTTTGATGGTTAGTATTAGGACATGTTTACTTTAGCATACCTCATGTTATGCATGTGTGCATCATTCGTTAGTATCGCATGCACCGGGCTCGGCGCATCATGCTAATTGCATTATATTTCAAATTTAACTTTGAATACATGCTTCCTGTGCATCTCACATGCCATCCTTAGATTAGCCAAGCCTATTCTAGTGACATTTTGCATGTGATGCATTAGGCACTTAACATGGACTTGGATCATGCATTGATCGCTAACATGTTTTTATTTTGGCATGGAGTACTTTGTAAGTATTTATGCTTTAGCATACCATATGCGTGTGAATGGTACCATGACAGCATGCTTACCATGTGGCTAGATGCTTATGTGATAAACTGCCTGAATGCCTGTGGGTGAAGGTTGGATTGTTTGAGTTGGAACAACTCGTTGAAATCCGTGTTTTAGCCTCCTTGTGAGTAGCAAATTTCAAAACGTTTCCAAACAAACGGATATGCAATGCTTTGTTCCAAATTAGGCAATCTAGTCTATACTTGTTTTGCTGTGCGCATCACATAGTAATTCTAGCTAATTAATCGGAATAAGAACACATAACGTTTTCAAAATCGGATATCATGGTTAGTAGAGGCCGATCTTCGGATCGGGCGAGAGGGGGTGCTCATAGCTGACCTTCCCCAATCGTACCCAAGTTCCCGAGCCGAGGCAACTTTGGTGATGACGGACATGTGGCCTTTGGCACCGAGTTAGGGTTTCCTAAATTTTCCAAAATAAAATATTTAGGTGGCGACTCTGTATCTGGCAAAGCAGTCCATGTTTGGTACTTCTTTGAAAAAAAAAATCTGTTTTTCTCAAAACGATTTGCCGGATTTGGACTCTTTGGTTCAGATGAAGAACCGACAACAAAAGGGAGTCCGAACTGTAGTGAGGTCCCTCGCGGACTCGTTACAGTTTTTGGCGACTCCACTGGGGATTTAGAGAGCTTGACTCGAACTCATGATATCTTGTTTTGACTACACTTATGTGTTTCTTTGCATTCATGTGCATTGGTGCGCCTAGGACACCGTGTTTGCCATCTGCTATTCCTGAACGGTTTGCCGGAGGCTTGTCTTGTCAAGGCATGACCATAAGGCTGACCGGTTGTGGGCTCTGCCAGTATGGGAACACAAACCCCGGTTTTACCGGGGCACCCTTTTGACCATTCGACCTAGTGCATATTCGGATCCATAGTGACCATTCCAAACTAGGACAGGTTGCTTAACCGATATAGGTTGTTTGAAACCGCTGTGTGCGTAGTGAAACCCTAGCTCCTGACAAAATAGGACAGGGAAACCCTACCAGCATAGGGGTGTTTTTGGCTCTCTTTACTTGCTATGTGCTTTTAGAGTATATCTCTACAGGAATGCATATATCAGTTTGCAAGTTTAGGCATCAGGCCTGTAGGCATCAGTATTTGGGGAATCAGTTTTACCTGAGGGTATCAGTTTTGGGACAGATATTTGGGGAACAGTGATCAGTATTGAGCACAGTCATTCCGCTATGCTCATATCCGTTCCAGTAAAATTGAGCTGAGATGCTGTCTGTTTTCTCTTTTGCTAGGGTAGTCCTGAAACCATAGCTTCAAAAGGCTCCGATATCCCCCGGGTACATTGGACTAGTGCTGATAGACTTTGTTAGGTCAGAGATTCAATTCAAGGGCAACCAGTTTTCCTTCGCCAGTGGTAAGGCAAAGAAGGGCCAGACAGGGCTCATTGGTTCATCTGATCTGACAGTCACCAGTCACATCATCAGCAGACCCGTGATGGCACAGGGTTCAGAAGAATTTGTGGCCGTGATAGCAGCGTTAAATCAGGGAACTGCCATGCAGGCTGAGACCAGTATTGAAACGCAGCGCCCATCTGGGGCATCTGCCTCACATCCAGCTTTGGGACCCCAGCCGAACTTTGATCCACTTCCACCAGTTGAAGATTTACAGTGTCCGAATCCTCAGGAAAGGTTGACTCAAAGCTCAGGTGCTCAAACCCCTGGTGCAGCCTACTGAGAGGCTTCACCCCTTTCATGTTAATGAGCTCAATCCGATTGCAGTGAAAATTGCGAACCTTGAGAAGCAATTCAAGAAGGCACAGGGCCTTAACTCCATTCCCGACATTGAGGATGGGCACACTGAGTCTGCCGTGCGGCTCCCAGACAGATTCAAAATGCCATATATTGACCGTTTCGACGGGTCTGGAGATCCAGCGGTACATATCCGACTTTTCTTGGATGTCCTGAAGCCAATGGGTCTGACTAAGCCACAGAAACTCTCTCTGTATGGAAGAACCCTGTCGGGTGTAGCAGCCACTTGGTACGCTAAGTTGGAGGACAAAGTGAAGCAAAACTGGGAAGAACTGGCTGAGGCCTTTGTCGATCAGTATTCGTACAACACCCAAGTTGAAATGACCATGCAGGAACTTGAAGCAACCCGCTAGAACCCAACAGAGCCTTTTGTGGAATTTGTTGTGAGGTGGAGAGCAAAGGCAGCACAGATGACAGATCGGCCTTCCGAGAGGGATCAAGTGCAGATGATGGTGCAAAACCTTGAGCATGATATGTTGCAAAAGTTGATAGTCGCTCCGCTATTCACTTTCAAGAGTTTGCATGAACTAGGAGTTCAGGTCGAGAATGCGTTCAACACAGGGATCATTCCTAGAACAAGTGAACCGACAAGAAGGGTGATTTTCGGGAGTACCAATGCTGGTAGTAACACTATTCCCAAACCCACCGAAATCAATACAGTAGCCACAGCCAACCCTTTTGCCAATCCAAGCCTACAAACAGCCGGCCCAGTCCGAACTCAGGGCAGAACTTTCACCCCCCTCTATGTGAGCTTGACTAGCGCACTAAAAGCCTTGATGGAAAGAGGGCATCTCAAACCCCTCGATCCTCAACCTCTGCCTGACTCACTCCCAGCCAGACATAACCCCTCCAAGTACTGTGTGTACCATCAGCAGCGCAGTCATGGCACCGACCGTTGCTACCGCCTTCGTCATGAGATCCAAAATCTCATTGACAACCGGACGATAGCTCCACCTTCAGCCCCCAATGACCAAGTACCTCATCCACATCTCAACCTAATCCACACACTGGCCGTCCCTTACGACCCCAGCGTATACATCACCCCAGTCCATCTACCCAAGCCTAATGTGTTTATCCCAGAGAGCCTGGACTTATGCATGATGGGTGCATCTGAACCCCAATCATCTCAAACCCATGAACCCACTACTTCTGAGCTGATAAGGATGATCGAAGATCTTCAGAGAACTGTGGCAGATCTGGCCTTTGGGGTTTTGGCCCCATCATCAACCACATCACGTACCAGGGAGTTCATATCTAAAGGCTCCCCAACTTTGGGACGGGTTGCATTGGAAGAAGGCCAATCTCTTGACAAAGTGGAAGCGACTGGTAAGAACAAGGTAGGGGCAAGCAATGGTCCCCATGAACACCTTCAGTGGGATATTGAGGCTTTGAAAGCTGAGGGACTGAACAAAGAGCAAGTCCTCGCAGTTGTTACAAAAACTGTGGATGACACTTTCGCCACTCAGAATGAGAGCAGTCTGAATCAAGGGGCAAGCCGAGAGAAGGGCCTTTGTACCAGGAATGTTCCTTTCAGCCCTAATCCCGTGATCAGAAAAGATCAGCAAACCCAGTCAACGCCTACCAATCCCTTTGCTGGTGCATCCAGCAAAGCTCCACAAACCTCAAAACACCCACCTCGAGGCCAGAGGGTGTTCGCACCACTGTACATGTCTCTATCAGCGGCCTTGAGGGTCCTGATTAGAGAGGGGGATTTGAAACCCTTGGAGCCGCGACCACTGCCAGATAGACTTCCTCACTCCCATGATCCGACCAAGTACTGTGCCTTTCATCAGCAAGTCGGCCATGTCACTGATGGTTGTTTCTGTCTTCGCCACGAAATACAAGATCTGATTGACAATAAGGTCATCGTCGCACCAACTCAGCAAAGTCTATTGGCACTTGATCAGTGAACTTGTGGGGGATAATGTGATGTGATCGGGGGATGAACCACCTGCGGATGGCGCTCGATTTACTCCAGATATGGTGTATGGCACGCACTGTTTTAAGCATTTGCGAATGCTAGTTTCTGACTTGGGTATTGGGTCAGTCTTGTTGTGTTGTGTAGAGTTAGTCTTTTTGTACTGAGTCAGTTGGGTCTGTCTTGTTGTATCGAGTCAGTCCTGTTTTGTTGGAGTCGGGTGATTTCGGGGGTGTTACCTCGGACATCACTTTCTCGTTTTGTGTTTGTCTTTTCATTTTCTTTTTGAGTCTGTTTCTGCCTGGAGCCAGTTACACCAACAGATTTGAATGGAACAACGGTGATTTTCACACTCTTGTGTTTGCTTCTGCCGTATGTCAGTTGTGCCAGAAATTCTAAATGAGATGACAGCATTTGACTAAGAACTCTGTCTTTTCTGTGCCTTGAAGTCATTGTAATGACCTGAGTTTTTCAAAACTTTTTGAACACTGTGTTGAAAACAAAGAGGAAGGAATTCCTCAGGATTTGCAAAATTTGATCAAACTGAGAGAAAGAGAGGCGTGCTAAGCCCTTAATGAATGAAATCATGCTTTTTAATGTGAGTACTGAGAAGGATCCTGACTTGATCCAGATTGGTTCTACACTGTCTTTAGCGCGAGCGGCTAGTCGCTTTCTTAAAAAATTTCAAAAAATATTTTTGCGCCGTCCTGCGAAGACCTGTGTGGAATCGCTCTTGAGATTGTGCAGCTTAGGATCGCTTTCAGCCTCGAGACTCGACCCCTTACTTTCAAACCTTGAACTTAGATTCAGAATGTTCAGAGGTCAATCATGATGTGAGGCCTGTGTGGCCTAATTTGAAGCAGCCCTCGAACAAGAGGCACCAAAGTCAGATCAAGAAGATCAAATCGCACCGGAAGAAGCTCGTGAAGCAACCGTAATGGATTCTTCTACAAATCAGTACAACAGCCATTCTCCTGGATACAGAGAGGCCTCAATTTCAAAACCATTTGGCATGGGCTTGTTACACTTTTACCCTTTGACAGGCTCGCTGGGCCGAAAACCCGGAAGGGCGACCCAGGCAAAAGTTAGAGCAAGAAAAAGAAGAAAAAGAACAACAAAAAAAAAAAAGAAAGAAAAATGCAAAGAATGAAAGAAAAACGAAATAGAGAAAAAGAAAAGAAAAAAATGAAAAAAAAGAAAAGAAAAGAAAAGAAAAACAGAAGCTCGCAAGGTCGAAAACCCGCAAAGGGCGGCCTTGGCAAAAGTTAGAGCGCAAAATGAGAGGTTAATAGCCGAGTGTACCTTAACCCCAAACTACGTAAGGCTTGATTCCCATCTTTGGGATACGTAGGCAACTTCATTCTGAAGTCCAGCCGTAAAACACTTCAATTCGATTATGTCCATGTAATGGTTTTGATCATCTTTGCCTTCTCTGTATCCGAGAGTTCGGTTGTAATCATCGCTCCGAGGACTGATTATAATGTGCTGCGATGCCATTTAGACAAGGGGCAACTTTCCGTTGCCATTCAATACACTGCAGTGCCGTTCAAACAAGGGGCAACTTTCCGTTGCCATGCAGTGTCCTTCAAACAAGGGGCAATTTTCCATTGCTATGGGTCCAAGGTTGTACATCTCGAGAGTAGGTTCCGTGCTCGTTGAGCATTGGCCGTTTGCAAAAATAGTTTTTGAGAATTTTTACTGAGGTTGACTAATCCTCTCAAAAATTATTCCATATTTTCTAAAACTGGACCATTTCTTGGACCCAAAAAAAGGGAAAATTTTCAGTGCTCACAACCTAACTTGCATGATTTTCAAAATCAAAAAGTTGAATAAGCATGTTAATCTAACCCTCATATTGGTCAAAATTGTTTTAGTAGAAAAACCAAAACAAAAAAATGGTCAAAATGATGAACTAGGGGCACAGTTGAGTCAGGTGTTCTGTCTTTTCCCCTTTGTCAAAATACTTTCCAGAAAGGGCACCATACTTGCCAGAAAAGGGCACCACTGAGACTAACCGCAAAAGGGCTAAAAGCTCTATCACCCTCCAAGCAACGAGGTATCAAGCCAAGTGCGAAGCACGAACTGGAATGGGGCAGGATATTTCATTCCCTCATCTGGACAGATCTAATCACGTCCAAACTCCCCAGTAGAGCATCGTCAACCAATGTCGATTGCAGATCTGCTGCATATCCAGCCGCATCACAACCCCTTTGTGGGGGAAGTTCACTGTTGTGAGCAGAAGAAAGAGAATCTAGCAGAATGCTAGGGGCAAGAGCCCGCAACTTCTTGTTTATCCATCAGCCACCCAGGGGAGGGACAAAAAATGAGAGAGTGAAAAATAGAGAGATGTTCGACGAGAGAAAAAGTGAGAAAAGGGCCTTTTTAGAAAAACGGAGCTTGAGTGCCAGAGTGATGTGAGAATCACAAATGAGAAAGGGTGGGAAACATACCCGGAGAAACAGGCTCCCTGTGCACGTCTGAGTGTCGTGTCTTTTGTTTTATCTCGATTCTTGTTTTGAGTCGTTTCGAGTGTTTCTCGATGTGTTTAGGTTGTTTACCTTTTGTTTTCCTTTGTTGAGTCGTGGTGCGCTGTGTTCGGTCGTAGGCTCAATACCTGGTTAAGAACTCCTTTCTCAATTTCAAAAATAAATCGTTTTGTGCTCAGAGTGCTGTGCCATTCTCCACATTTGTGCAAAACAAGGTTCTTTCTTTCATAAACCGCAGGGTTCAACCCAGGTCATGCGAACAGCAAAACCAGGACCTATCTGAAGCTATATTGGTTCCAGATTGCAAAGTAAAAGAAAAAAGGAAAATTTGGAGCATCTTAGTGTGTTTCAACTTCGGCAAATTCCGAGATTGTATTCCGGATGTACCTCTTCAGACCTTGTCAGTGTTCCGAAGAATGAGTGTGCCTCTACTTCAAGTGTAAGCCTGCTTCAAGTCAAAATGGCAGTCCAAGCAGCACCCGAGGGTTTTACATGCAGATGTTACCTCTCGCCAATATAGATAGGGTGTCCCCTTTTGAGCTGAGTGTGTTGCAAAGCCTTCTGAGAGGTAAAATAGAGGCACCGGGGTACATGTTTGCTGCCTCTCTATTGCATAGAATGTGCACTTTCATATACACTTTTGTTGCATGCGTGCCGCGCATCGTTATGATTCATGCATAGAATATGCTTTGCTTTCAATATTGCATAGAATATGCTTTCCATGTTGCATAGAAAATGCCCCCTTACTTGCATAGAAAATGCATTTTATCGCACTTCTTTTGTGCACCTCACTTGCATTGTCATGCACACCTCTTCATTTGCGTTGTCACGCATTTTCCACTTGCATTGTTATGCACCCTTCCACCCGCATTGTTATGCACTTCTCATGCTTGCATCGTGATGCACATTCCAATTGCATTGTTATGCACCCACTTCACTAACACTGTTATGCTCATTCGTTGCATTGATTATGCACATCTATCTAGCATTGTTATGCACCTTGTCACTTGCAATTGTCATTCTTTCTCCTCACGCGTGCGACGGGTTAGACCTCCTCTGGTTTAGAGCATTTGGAATACGTTCCAATGCTTATACCTTTCTGAAACACCAGGATACGTCCCTATGTTTCACATTCCTTGCGGAACACTGGGATATGTCTCTCTGTTTCACATTCCTTGCGGAACACAGGGATACGTCCCTATGTTTCTCCTTCTTTCTGGAACACCGGGATACGTCCCTATGTTCCTCTTTTCTCCGAAACACCGGGATACGTCCCTATGTTTCTGCTTCTTCCCCAAACACCGGGATACGTCCCTATATTTCTCCTTCCTCCTGAAACACTGGGATACGTCCCTATGTTTCTCCTTCCTTTTGAAACACTAGGATACGTCCCTAACCTTTGGGATACGTCCCTAACCTCTGGGATACGTCCCTAATCACTGGGATACGTCCCTAAACACCGGGATACGTCCCCAACCACCGGGATACGTCCCTATGTTTCTATCCCTTTTCCGAAACACCGGGATACGTCCCTATGTTTCTCTTTCCTCTCAGAACACCGGGATACGCCCCTATGTTTCTCCTCCTTCTCCGAGATACCGGGATACGTCCCTACGTTTCTCTCTCTTTTCGGAACACCGGGATACATCCCTATGTTTCTCATTCCTTGCGGAACACCGGGATACGTCCCTATGTTTCTCTCTCCTTTCTGAAACACCGGGATACGTCCCTATGTTTCTCTCTCCTTCTGAAACACCGGGATACGTCCCTATGTTTCTCTTTCCTCCCGAAACACCGGGATACGTCCCTATGTTTCCTCCTCTCTTTCCGAAACACCGGGATACGTCCCTATGTTTCTCTCTCCTTTCTGAAACACCGCGATACGTCCCTATATTTCTCTCTCCTTCTGAAACACCGGGATACGTCCCTATGTTTCTCTTTCCTCCCGAAACACCGGGATACGTCCCTATGTTTCCTCCTCTCTTTCTGAAACACCGGGATACGTCCCTATGTTTCTTCTCTTTTTTCGAAACACCGGGATACGTCCCTATGTTTCTCTCTTCTTTCTGAAACACCGGGGATACGTCCCTATGTTTCTCCTTCCTTTCTAAACACCGGGATACGTCCCTATGTTTCTTCCACTTTTTCGAAACACCGGGATACGTCCCTATGTTTCTCTCCTTCCTAAACACCGGGATACGTCCCTTTGTTTCTTTACATGATCATAAGTTATGTTCGGCTTCTTGCATTGTCTTGCATTTTGCCCCTGCCTTCGGGCGCACATCTTGTTTGTCTTGCATGTTTGTCCAAGTCTTCGGCCTTGTCAAAAATGGGTCGTCTCTGGGCTTTGACATTCACTCCCGTCATTGTTATGACTTTCGAGTTCTGTCAAAGAGGGGCAACTGTAGACACCCCATCTTTGACCGTCCTCAAGACTTGGACGTCACCGCTTGAACACTCGGTGATCCTCCATGTTTGTGTTCGTCTTGAGTTCCCGGAAGCCTTGGCAACGCGCCTCGCCTCAGGATCTCTCGACTCGACTGTTTTGTGTATGGTTTTGCACCAAACACTTGTGTTTTGCCTTTGAGAGGTAGGGTAGGGCTTCTAAACCATCCCCACCCATCACCGGCCAGGGCTTGAGGCCACCGGCTGTGTTTTGTGGCCACCGGCCAAATGTTTGGCCAGCCGGCACTATAGATGGCCGGCCGGCTATCTTTTTTTGGTCAATTGCATTTTTGGCCGGCCGACTACTGTGCATCTACTTTTGCAGATATTTTCTCACAGCTGGCATGCATTTGGCTCCCCTCCATACACGTGTATGGAGGGATCTCTCTCTTTAGAAGCTTGTCTTGTAAGCTTTACAAGACAAAAAGCTCTATAAAAGAGAGGGTCTTCTCTCTTGTAAGAGGTTGGACAAAAGTGAGACTTTTTTAGACAGCCATTTTTAGGGTTTGAGTTCTAGGGTTAGGGCTTGGTTCATATCCTATCTCTATCTCTCTCTCTTGTGTGTGTTTTGTCTCATTTTTGCTCACAAACACCCACCATCACACCATCTCTTGGAGCTGAGGCCCTTGAGGGTTGTTTTTAGAGTTTTGAAGTTGATTTCAACCTCAAGAAGCTGCTTGAGCTCCATTGTTGAAGAAGGTCTACAAGGGTAATCACTTTTCCCTTTTATTCCCCATTTTTGCACACTACTTTCACCTATCTTGCAACTGTTTTTTGGCTTTGCATATAATACGTAAAAGTTCTGTTTTTAAGGCCTCTAAATAGTTTGTTAAGAGTGTTTTAAGCTTTGGGGTTGTTTGACCCCTCTTAAGCCTTGTTTGGCCCTTGTTTTGTGCCATTTTGTGTGAGCTTCGGGACCATTGAGTTTGGGCCTCCTCACCACTGAAATCTTGAGGGATTTCAGAGGTGAGGATGGTGCCTTGAGGTCCTAGGAAGGAGAGGGTCACCCCCTCTCCTTGTTGTCCTTGAAAAGGACCATTTTTGCCTCTTGAGGGAGCATCTAGTCTAAGTGTGTGTTGGCCATGCCTTAGCTGATTTTTGTGCTTATTATGTCATAATATGCCTCTGTTTTTAGTTGGTTTTGGTACACCATGCTTGCTTAGCATACATGCCTTGTAATGCCATTTTGTTGCCTTAACATGCATCTAGGTTTTAACCCTTATTCAAGCATGTATTAGGCCTAGCTTTGTGAAGCTTTTGTACTTGTTTTGCCATGTTTAAGCTCTGTCCTTGGCTATTTTGGTCGACCAAGGCTCCCATTGTATAGCTCCTTTGCATTTTGGCTTGTTAGCCCTAAGTACTTGGGCCATTGTGGCATGTTTTGCTTGTCTTGTTTAAATTGATTTGGTATCATCTTATAACATGATTTTAGAGCTTAATGCATGCCATATGTCCATGTTTGCATCCTCTTGAGTGCGCTTGAGAATTGCTCTTTAATGCTTGAAGTGTTGGAGATCATTTGCATGCATGTTTGTGTGCCTATTAGTCCTTCATTTTTGAGCACCTTGGCCACTGTTTTAGGCCTAGTAAGGGCTGCCTAAACCATGTTTAAGTCCACCTCTTTGCTTGTTGCATGTACCCCTTGTATGTTGTAGCATATTGATGAGGTGTTGCATGTTTGAACTCACATGATTGAATGAAGTCACATGCTTGCTCGCATGCTTAAACACCCACATTGTACCTTGCATGCTTATTGGTTGCATTGTCTCATGCCTTGCATGTTTTGTATGCTTCTTTGCATCTCCATGTTGCATGCTAGCTAACATGCTTAGGTTGCATTGCATTAGCATGCATACTTGGCCTCTTGAATTGCTTATGATAGAGGTTGAGTTCCCCTTGGTTTGATTATGTGCATTGCATTCCATATTAAATGTGCACACTTGGCTTCTTGGGCCATCACGCATGGAAATGCGTGATTGGTGGTCCGAAAACCAAGGTTCATGTCCCTGTAGACACCCTATTTTTGACCGTCCTCAAGACTTGGACGTCACCGCTTGAACACCCGGTGATTATCCATGTTTGTGTTTGTTTTGAGTTCCCGGAGGCCCCGGCTGCGCGCCGTGCCTCAGGATCTCTTAATCGGCTTATTCTGTGCTTGGTTTTGTACCAAGCACTTGTGTGTTTTTGCATTTGAGGGTAGGGGAAGGCTTGTTAGCCATCCCTAAAGCCCATCGGCTGCCCCACACCTCCACCGGCACTCCCTAGTGGCCATCGGCACTCTTTTATCCAAATCCTTGGCCGGTCGGCACTATATGTTGCCGACCGGCAGTGTTTTGTGCCGGTGACTGTTTTGGCTGGCCGGTGTGACCCCTTTGCACCCCCAGGGATGGTGCATCCCAGCTGTGACAGCTGGAATGCACTATAACCACTCCCCATGCCCGGGTTTGCACCCTTTGCACCCTTGAACCCCATAAACCTTCTAGAAGGTTGAACCCTTGGCCAAGCTTCTTGGAGAAGCTTGGCCAGCTGTCTTAGCTTCCTTTGGAAGCCAAGACCCCCTTGCACCTCTTGAACCCCCCTCTCTTTGCTTAGCCATTAAGTTAAGAGCTTTATTTTGCCTATATAAGCTCATCTCTTCCCCTTGAGTTGGGGTTAGCCACTTTAGACCTAAAAAACCAGAGCTTACACACATATCTCTGATATACATCCATATATATCTATACTTCTATATCTATCATCCTTGTGTGTGTGTTTTAGGCCCAAAAAGTGTGGTTTTACCTCATTTTTGCACCTTTACACACACTACTACACCTTAATCCGAGATTAGGAGGCTTGGAGGTTTGTTTTGTGTGATCTTGGACTGTTTTTGATCAATCAAAGAGGGCTGGACCTTTTGTTCTTCAAAGGATCTTCAAGGGTAAGAACATTACTTTAGATTCCCCATTTTTGCAACAACTTTCTACCCCTTTTGCTTTGTGTTTTTGGATTTGTGTTTAACATAAAAAAGGCTTGTTTTTCCTTGCTCAAGAACTTTCATTAAGGTCACTTTTGTATTTGAGTGAAGCCTCACTCTTTTAGGCCTTATTTGGCCATTTTTGGTGCCTTTTCCTAAGGCCTCCTTTACTTGGTGTGTTTGGTCTTCTCACCACTGAAAACTAGTGGGTTTTCAGTGGTGAGGAAGATGGTTTCAAGTCTCATATAGGGGAGAGACACCCCTCTCCCCCTTCTCCTTTGCTTGTCTTTGTATTTGACCTAAAAGATAACATGTGTGCATGCTTGCATTTGGCTTTATTTCAGAGTTTTTTTGAGTGTTTTGGAGCATGTTTAACCTCTGTTTTGGGTCGGCTTTGTGGCCTCTAGCATGCCTCTCATACTTGCTTTGAAATGCTCTTTTATGCCTAAAAGCATGCCATACATTTAGGCCATGTTCTTTGCATGATTTAGCTTGGTTCCATGAGGATATTAGCATCATGTTGCCATGTATAAGGGCTGTGAGCCACTGATTTTGCCATGTTTGGTGTGCTTGACATGGCTACTTTGCATTATGGCTTGTTAGCTTTGAGTATGTGATCCATGGACATGCGTTGGTTATGTTATTTGAGTGACTTGGAGTCATTTAACATGCATGTTTTAGCTCTTGTATCATCCTCGTGTGTCCCCATTTACCATCTTATTCATGCTTTAAATTGTTGGCCTCTTATGCTTTAAAAAGGGTCTTATGCATGCTTGTATGTTTAGAGCTTTTTGGGATGCCATGTGTGTGAGTTTTGGGTGTGTTCTTGCATACCAAAAATCTGTTTTTGCTTAAATAATTCATGCCATGATTGGTCTTGGTAGTGGTGAAAGGGTGCTCCCTTTTGTGCCTTAATCTTAGGCCATCTGACTTGCATGCTTGCACAAGTATTGGTCACCACTTTGGGCATGTTTCGCCATTGTTTTGGGTTGGTTTGAGGGCTGCCCCATTGTGGCTAATTCCACTTTTGCATGCTTGCATCATGTTTGTTGCATGCTTGAGTAATGAGGTCTTGTCACATGCTAACTCTATTGCATAAATGGTCCATGTTTGTATTACACTTTGCACCTCGCATGCTTAGTATTGCACACTTGCCATAGTATGTTGCATTGCATTTGGTATGCCTTGCATTTCACCTCATATTGCATCATTTAAGCCATGTTGCATACATGCATTCCATGTCTTGGTTTGGGGTGTCAAACCAAGTGTAAGGGTTGAGAGGGGTTCACACTACAAGTGGTGCAACTTGTCTCAACTCTTGGTCACCAAGGCCCTTGATTTTACCGTGATAGGGACTTAGTTCTCATTTGTGTGTTGCATGCATATTGACATTAAAGTTGCAATCTTGGCTCCTTAGGCCATCATGCATTAAGATGCATAAGTGATGGCCCAAGAACCAAGGGTCATGTTTCCTTGAGTCCCATACATGATAGGGAGCATTGACCATGCTTACATTTGCTCTAAAATCCATATCATGCACTGTCTGCCTGCTGTTGCTGTCAAACTGTCCTCTGCAGGAATTTTGTGCCGACCGGCAGTATAGAGTGCCGACCGGCACTTTATGGGTAGCCGATAGCTTCATCTCTAGCCGATGGATATTTTACACGGCCGGTGGAAATTTCACCCAGCCGATGATGATCTTCAGTGTTCAGGGAGCATGTTCTGGGACTTTGGCAGTTTTCAGAAAGGCAGGATAGCAAGAACAGAGGCAACAGTGCTATGGTGTGGGTTTTCCGGGCGAATCGGAATCGAGCATGCATCATTCGCGCATCCCGAGGCGGGGCTGCGGCCTTTCCTTTTCTGCATTTAATTTATTAAGTAATTAGAATTTTGTAATAATTAAATTCATTTATTATTCGGACTGTATATTCTTTTGGTCCCTCCGTGTGAGGGCGAATTTGTAATAAGTGTGGGTGAGTGCGGTGTATGTCTTCCAACCCCCACTTCTTTCTTCCCTTTTATTTACCTGCTTATGATGGTAGATTAGGGCATATTTATTTTAGCATACCTTATGCAATGCATGCGTGCATCCATGCATTTGTTTACATGCATCGGGCTCGGCACATTATACAAACTGCATTGTATTTCAATTTCTAAATTGAATACGTGTTACTCGTGCATTTCACATGCCATTTTTAGGGTTAGCCGAGCCTACTCTAAATTGCATCCTTGCATGTGTTGCATTAGACATTTCAGTATGCTTAGGTCCATGCATGGATTTCTGATAAGCTTCTGTTTTGGCTCGGAGTACGATGTAAGTATTTTACGCTTTAGCATATCGCATGCGTGTGAATGTTGCCATGACAGTATGCTTACCATGCGGCTAAGTGCTTATGTGATATTACTGTTTGAATGCCTGTGGGTGGAGGTTGGGTTGCTTGAGTTAGAAAACTCATTGAAATCTGTGTTTTAGCCTACTTGCGAGTAGCAAATTCCAAAGCATTTTCAAAACGAACGGATATGCAATGTTTGTTTCCAAATTAGGCGATCTAGTCTATACTTGTTTGCTGTGCGCATAACATAGTAATTCTAGGCTAATAATTGGAATAAGAACACATAACGTTTTCAAAATTGGATATCACGGTTAGTAGAGGCCGGTCTTCAGACCGGGCGAAAGGGGGTGCTCATAGCTGACCTTCCCCGATCGTACCCGAGCTCCCGAGCCAAGACATTTGGTGATGACGGACACGTGGCCTTCGGCACCGAGTCAGGGTTTCCTAAATTCCCCCATTAAAAAATATTTAGGTGGCGACTCTGTAATCTGGCAAAGCAGTCCATGTTTGGCACTACTTTTTCAAAAATCTGTTTTTCTCAAAAACGATTTGCCAGAGGTGGACTCTTTGGTTCGGATTACGAACCGCAATCCAAACAAAAACGGAAGAGTCCGAGCTGTAGCGAGGTCCCCCGCGGGCGTTGTTACAGTCCCTTTGAGTCATAAACATGATATGGGGTGTAATTGGTGCATACATTGCTTGAAATGCATTGCCATGCCAAGTATTGCCCTCTGCTGCTGTCAAACCAGATTTTGCAGGAATCTTTGTCCGGTCGGCTAAATACAGTGCCGACCGGCTATCATTTTTGGCCGGTGGATTAAATTCATGGCCGGTGGTGTTCTCCCTCAGCCGGTGGTATCTCACAGTACTCAGAGAAGCAACCCTGAGACTTTGGCAGTCATCAGAGGAGCAGAGCAGGGAAAACAGAGGCATCTTGAGCATGACAGTGGATTTCCGGGTGAAACCGAGCGCGCATGCATCGAGCCCTCTCCCCGAGGCTACTGTTTATTGCTTTCTTAGATTAATTAATTTGCTTAATTAATTTAGTTGGTCTGTGATAAGTAATTAGCTAGGATAGTTGATTATTTATTCAGTCTGTATTATTCTTTCGGTCCCTCCGAGCGAGGGCAAGTTTGTAATAAGTGTGGGTGAGTGTATGAATGTCTTCCAACCCCCACTTCTTTCTCCCTTTTACTTACCTGCTTTGATGGTTAGTATTAGGACATGTTTACTTTAGCATACCTCATGTTATGCATGCGCGCATCATTCGTTAGTATCGCATGCACCGGGCTCGGCGCATCATGCTAATTGCATTATATTTCAAATTTAACTTTGAATACATGCTTCCTGTGCATCTCACATGCCATCCTTAGATTAGCCGAGCCTATTCTAGTGACATTTTGCATGTGATGCATTAGGCACTTAACATGGACTTGGATCATGCATTGATCGCTAACATGTTTTTATTTTGGCATGGAGTACTTTGTAAGTATTTATGCTTTAGCATACCATATGCGTGTGAATGGTACCATGACAGCATGCTTACCATGTGGCTAGATGCTTATGTGATAAACTGCCTGAATGCCTGTGGGTGAAGGTTGGATTGTTTGAGTTGGAACAACTCGTTGAAATCCGTGTTTTAGCCTCCTTGTGAGTAGCAAATTTCAAAACGTTTCCAAACAAACGGATATGCAATGCTTTGTTCCAAATTAGGCAATCTAGTCTATACTTGTTTTGCTGTGCGCATCACATAGTAATTCTAGCTAATTAATCGGAATAAGAACACATAACGTTTTCAAAATCGGATATCATGGTTAGTAAAGGCCGATCTTCGGATCGGGCGAGGGGGGGTGCTCATAGCTGACCTTCCCCAATCGTACCCAAGTTCCCGAGCCGAGGCAACTTTGGTGATGACGGACACGTGGCCTTTGGCACCGAGTCAAGGTTTCCTAAATTTTTCAAAATAAAATATTTAGGTGGCGACTCTGTATCTGGCAAAGCAGTCCATGTTTGGCACTTCTTTCAAAAAAAAATCTGTTTTTCTCAAAACGATTTGCCGGATTTGGACTCTTTGGTTCAGATTAAGAACCGACAACAAAAGGGAGTCCGAACTATAGTGAGGTCCCTCGCGAACTTGTTACACGATACTGGAGTGGAAGCTGTTATTATAAGCAAATTCTGCAAGTGGCAAATAATCTTCCCAACTCCCCTGAAAATCCAAGGCACACATACGAAGCATATCCTCCAAAGTCTGTATCGTTCATTCTGATTGCCCATCTATCTGTGGGTGGAATGCAGTACTGAACCTTAGTTCTGTCTCCATAGCTTCCTGCAAACTCTTCCACAATCTAGATACAAATTTCGGATCTCTATCCGACACAATGGATACCGAAACTCCATGTAAACGAACAATCTCATCAACATAAATAGTAGCCAATCTATAAGCATTAAATGTAGTTTTGACAGGCAGAAAATGTGCAAATTTAGTCAGTCTATCAACTACAACCCAAATAAAATCCATACCTTGAGAAGTCCGAGGTAGGCCAACAACGAAATCCATAGTCACATGCTCCCACTTTCATTTAGGAATGGGGAGAGGTTGAAGTAGACCGCCCGGTTTCTGATGTTCAGCTTTGACTTGCTGACATTGAAGGCACTTGGACACATATTCTGCAATTTCCTTCTTCATTTTAGGCCACCAATAAGTTTGTTTCAAATCCCGATACATTTTATTGTTGCCCGGATGCATAGCAAACACGGATTTGTGGGCTTCATCTAAAACCCTCTTCTTTAGTTCCGGAATATCTGGGACACATATTCTGTTCCGAAATCTCAACACCTCGCTCTCAATGTTGAACTCTGCTTTCGGACTCGTTTCAAATTCATCAATCACTTTCTTGAGGAATTCATCCTCTTTCTGTTTCTGCTTGATTTCATCAATGATTGCTGGTTCAGCTGAGATAGCGGCTATCAATCCGCCCTTTGCACACAATACCACTTCAATTTCAGACTTCTCAAAATCTTGCAGGATCTCCTTCTGTTCAGTAAGCAAACAAGCCACACTCCCCGTTGATTTTCTGCTCAAGGCATCAGCAACTGTGTTAGCTTTCCCAGGGTGGTACTGAATCTCTAAATCATAATCCTTTATCAATTCCAGCCATCTTCTCTGACGCATATTCAACTCCTTCTGCGTGAAGAAGTATTTCAAACTTTTGTGGTCCGTATAGACTTCACACTTTGCCCCATACAGATAATGCCGCCAGATTTTCAAAGCAAAAATAACTGCAGCCAATTCTAGGTCATGTGTTGGATAATTCTTCTCATGTGGCCTCAACTGTCGAGAGGCGTAAGCAATAACCTTTCCGTTCTGCATTAACACGCAACCCAAACCCTTATAAGATGCATCACTGAAAATTACGAAATTTTCCGTACCTGAAGGTAATGTCAAAATTGGTGCAGTAGTCAATCTCGTTTTCAATTCATGAAAGGCTGATTCTCTTTCTTCGTTCCACTCAAACGGTTGCCCTTTACGTGTCAATTGGGTAAGGGGTACAGCTAATTTCGAAAAATTCTTCACAAACCTCCTGTAGTACCCCGCTAAGCCCATAAAGCTGCGAACTTCTGTTACATTGGTCGGTGTAGGCCAATTCACAATTGCCTCTATTTTCTGCGGGTCCACTGAAATTCCTTCCTTGTTGATCAGATGCCCTAAGAAAACAACTTCATCCAACCAAAACTCACATTTCTTTAGCTTAGCAAATAGTTTCCTTTCCCGTAGTATTTGTAAAACAGTTCTCAAGTGATGTTCATGTTCGAGTCTATCTTTAGAGTATATCAAAATATCATCGATGAAGGCTACAACAAACTCATCAAGGTAGGTTTTAAAAATCCTATTCATTAAGTCCATAAATGCTGCCGGAGCATTAGTCACTCCAAATGGCATAACTAGAAATTCGAAATGACCATACCTCGTTCTGAAAGCGGTTTTCTCAACATCCTCTGCTTCTACCTTCAACTGATGATACCCGGATCTCAAATCAATCTTAGAAAACACCTGTGACCCCTGCAACTGGTCAAATAAGTCATCAATACGGGGTAGGGGATATTTGTTCTTTATTGTTACCTTATTCAGTTCCCGGTAATCAATGCATAAACGCAAAGTTCCATCCTTCTTCTTTACAAACAAAACTGGTGCACCCCAAGGCGACGTGCTGGGTCGGATAAACCCCTTATCAAGCAGGTCTTGCAACTGTTCTTTCAATTCCTTCATTTCAGCAGTAGCCATTCTGTAGGGAGTTTTAGAAATAGGCTGGGTGCCTGGCACAGTCTCAATAGTAAACTCTATCTCCCTATCTACCAATTTCCCTGGTAATTCATTCGGAAACACATCCGGAAATTCTCTAACAATAGGAATATTATTCAATTCAACATTCTCAGATTGTTCAGACAACACATAGCACAAATAACCCTGGCACCCTTTCCTGATCAGTTTATATGCTTTCATTGCAGATATCAGATAAGGTGGAGGCACTACCCCATTACCCACAAACACCATCTCTTTCTGTTCTGGTGGTTTAAACACGACCCGTTTTGTTACACAATCAATGGTGGCACAATACTTGGTAAACCAATCCATGCCCAAAATTACATCAAAATGTCTAAAGTTCAAGGGCAACAAATCTACATATAGGGTAGCATCCTCAATATGCATGTCACAAAACCGATATATATAGTCACATAACACAGATTCCCCCGATGGAGCAGACACACATAACAAATATGGCAATACCTCTAGGGTCTATTCAGTCTAGATACAAATGTATATGTCACAAAGGAGTGTGTTGATCCAGAATCAATTAATACAAAGGCATCCTGATTACATATTGAAATAGTACCTGAGACAATGGCATTGGCATTCCGTGTATCGCCCGGAACAAGCGCAAAAACTCTCCCCTGTCTCACTGTATCCCCAGTAGTAGCAGACCTCAAAGTGTTTCCCGGCTTTGGGATCGATGCAGTGGAACTAGCAGTCTTCTTTCCTCCATTTTGATTACAATCTCGGGCCATGTGCCCTTGTTTACCACACTTGAAACAGGCTCCTGACACACGGTAACAAACCCCACGGTGCCTTTTGCTGCAAATGTTGCATATGGGAGATGTGTCTTGGGAAGAATTCGAGGTATTTGAGGAGCCCGTGTTTTGCTTTTTCAGAAACTTTTTCTTTGCAAAGAAGCCTTGTCTTTTGTTACCTTTCCATTCTGTTGTTGGCTTGGCTTGTCTAGCTATGTTGGCCTCGGATATGATGGCCCTGTCTAGCACTCCAATGTAGGTTTCTAGCTTTAAGACATTCACTCTTTCAAGGATGTCACTTCGAAGCCCACCTTCAAAATGTCTCGCCTTCTTATAATCCGTATCAATCACATGTGGTGCAAACCTGGCCAATTCAGTGAATTTGGCCTCATACTCGGCCACTGTCATACTGTCTTGCTTTAATTCCATAAATTCTGCCACTTTCCTATCCCGAACACACTGCGGGAAGTACTTGTCATAGAAGATTTCTAGAAATTTTGCCCAATCAGCATCTCTATAATTCTCACGCATTAACATCCACCATTTTCTTGCTTTGTCTTCTAGCATAAAGGTGGCTAGAAGCATTTTCTGTGTATCCGAACACGGAAATACTTCAAACAGTTTTTCGATGCCGAGGACCCAAGCTTCAGCTTTCAAAGGATCCAATCCACCATGAAACTGTGGTGGTTTCATTTTCTTGAACTCTTTGGTGAGAGCTATGATTCGGTCGTTGTTCTGATTATCTGGCACAGGAGGTGCCGGAGGTGGTGGTGGAGGATGTGGTTGCTGCCACTGTTGTTGCCATTCTTGTTGTTGTCTCAATGTCACTGTCATTTCCTGAATCAGTCTTTCCATTCTATCCAGTCTGGCAGTAGAAGATTTCTCTATCTCATCACCTCTTGTTCTCACCATCTGATTAAACTTGCATTATTCTTTATACAAAGGTTCACAATTATGCATAGAACAGAGAGCATACATATTCAACTAATCCGTAATGCAAGTAAATCACAATTTATCACACATAGTTGTTCATATTAAAACAGTTAAGCACATTCTCAATGCTTTCAAATTCATACTTATGAATGCATCCTAGATCTTTTCTAGACGCTTATTGCTCTTTTGGACAAGTGTGTGAGTTATTAACTCGTGCTCTAATACCACTTTGTCATGACCCGAACCCGCCCCCGTGGGTTAAGGACATAACCGGCCAGTAATCGTGAGATTACTGTAGATGTCCCCGAACGCCCCGGGAGGGTTAAGTCCCGTTCTGTTCATATTGGGGTCATTACAGTTCAAGGACTCAAATGTCACGGTTCTTAATCTTGAACCAAAGAGTCCAAATCCGGCAAATCGTTTTGAAAATAGATTTTTTGAAAGAAGTGCCAAACATGGACTGCTTCGCCAGATACAGAGTCGCCACCTAAATGTTTTTTTTTAAATGGGAAATTTAGGAAACCCTGACTCGGTGCCAAAGGCCACGTGTCCGTCATCACCAAAGTTGCCTCGGCTCGGAACTTGGGTACGATTGGGAAGGTCACTTCGTGAGCACCCCGCTCGCCCGGTCAAAGACCGGCCTCTACTAACCATGATATCTAGTTTTGAAAACAATGTGAGTTCTTATTCCGGTTATTAGCCTAGGTTACTATGTGATGCTCGCAGTAAACAAGTATAGACTGAGCCGCCTGAATTGGAACAAAACATTTCATGTTTATTTGTTTGAAAATGGTTTGATGGTGCTACCCGCAGGTAGGCTAAAACGTGGATTTGCCACCCTCAGGTGGGCTTAGGAAAACATGATTTTGCCACTATTTAGTGGGCTTAAAACCAACATTTGATGAATTGTCCCAATTCAAGTAACACAACCTCCACCCACAGGCATTCAAGGCAGTTATATCACATAAGCACATAGCCTCATGGTAAGCATGCTATTATGGCAGTCACTCACACGCATGCGAGGATGCTAAAGCATAAAAACTTACCGAGTACTCCCAGCCAAAAACGGAAACTGATTAGTAATCATGCATGATCCTAGATACACAGAATGTCTAATGCAACGCATGCAATAATGCAACTATAGCAGGCTCGGCTATTCTAAACATGGCATATGGAATGCTACAACTAACACGTATTCAATCTGGAATTTGAAATACAAATGCAGTTTGTATGATGCGCCGAGCCCGGTGCATGCAAAACAGATGAATGAATGCAAACATGCTATCATACTGTATGCTAATTGAAATATGCCCTATATCTAACCATCGTAAGCGGGTAAATAAAAGGGAAGAAAGACGTGGGGTTGGAAGACATACATCACACTCACCCACACTTATTACAGTTATGCCCTCGCGCAGAGGGTCCGAATAAATAATAATACAGTCCGAAATGAAAGAATAATACAGTCCGAATATTACATATTCCTAATTAATTAACAAATTAAGTAAGAAAGCTTTAAACAGGCATGCAAGCCAGGGGCTGCCTCGCTTCTGATGAATGATGTATGCCGGATTGCCTTGCGCAGAAATCCACTGGGATGCCCAATTTAGCCTCTGTTTGCAATTGTTCTCGAAATGCGCGCCAGACTCCGAAAAGTTACTGATTCCTTATTTTGCTGCAACAGAGAGCAGGAAAGGGGCATAGCAATGTATTTCACAAATATATGCATGCCTCGATCCTCGTGCCACCAATCACGCATATCGATGCATGATGGCCGAGGAATCGGATTGCACAACTCAATATAGGGTGCAATGCAGATGAATGCTACAACAAAACCTAACTCCATCATGGGTAATCCGGAGTGTCGGTGACTGGGGAATTGAGACCCGTTCCGTCACTCGGAGTACGAAACGTGCCTCGTTTCCCGTGTCCGGGCTAACTCCTATCCCGAACACGATGCAATATGCATGATATGCATGAAATGCAGCTAATATGCAACCCTAACATGCACAATGCTACGAAAATGAGATGCCTCGAAATGCGTGCACGCGGGCACGCAAACTGAGGCGATGATTCCAAGACATGAAATGGCATACACAATGCAAGTGGACTTACACTAACGCGAGTGGACCTCAGCCACACTCACATAAGAGGCCGTCGGATAAAAAAAAAGAAGTGCCTCGAAATGCGTGCACACGGACGCGCAAACCGAGGCGATGGCCCTAAGGCACGAAATGGCATGAAATATGATATATAATGAGGCTAAAATGAGATGTCTCGAAGTGCGTGCCCGCGAGCACGCAAACCGAGAAAATGGCATACGGAATGCAATGATGCGAAAATGGCATACGGAATGCAAAATGGGCTTATACCAACATGAGAGGACCTCAGCCACTCTCATACGGGAGGCCGTCGGATAAAAATGAGATGCCTCGAAATGCGTGCCCACGGGCGCGCAAACCGAGGCGATGCATTGAAGCATGAAATGACATACGAAATGCGAAATGGACTTATACTGACATGAGTGAGCCTCAGCCACACTCACATGAGAGGCCGGCGGATGAAAATGAGGCGCCTCGAAATGCGTGCACACGGGCACGCAAACCGAGGCAATGCGTTTAAGCATGAAACGACATACGAAAGTGATATGCAAACATGCAAATGGATTTTTCAGCACTTACAGATGATGCAAAACAGTCCCAAAAGGCGGGGAAATGACACCGAATGCCCGGAATGGTCCCGAAATGCGATAATAAGCACCCGGAATGGCCTATAGCCACACTAAACATGCATAATTGGTACATGGCATGCAAAAAAGTAGCAAGGCAGCCCCAAAATAGCATTTTTCAGTCACAAAAAGGGCTAAATAGCAAGCATGGATAGGGCAACAATAGCATGCAAAAATACGAGCCAAGAGAGGGGTATTGAGGCAAGTGATACATGCGATGCTCAAATAGAAAAGTACCCTTCTACAACCCTGATGAGGGACTAAAAATATGCACATTTTCAGTAGATGATAACCCCCAACTCAGTATGAAAACATGGTAAAAATGCTATGTAAGAATGAGGATATATAAGGCTATAACATGAAGTACCCCAAACATTGATCAAACCAACAAAGACCCTCAATGAGATATGTCAAGAAGACCAAAATATGAATATTTTCAGTACTGATGATGGCTGAAAACAGAAGCTAGGTAAGCTCAAAAAGGCATGCAAAATGGGGTCAAAGAGAGATATAAAGGCAAGTGTAACATGGAGACCCCAAAAAAAGTTGATCCCTTCTACAATAATGTAGAGGGACACAAAATAAGCTCACTCACAGTTCATGACATGTTCCAAAACAGACTGCATGTAGGTCGAACAAACCATGCAAGTTTACGGTAATTTGAAGGAATTATGAAGCAAGTGCATGATAGAGAGGCCAAACAGGGTTGAGCCCTTCTTAAAAGTTGAAGAGGGGCTCAAAATAGGCCCACTCACAGTTTACCTCATGCTCGAAAACAGATCACTCATTAACTAGAAAAAGCATGCAAAAACAAAGGCAAAACATGGATTCAAAGCAACTTGCACATGGAGCATGAAAACAAAGTTGAGTCCTTCTTCAATGTTGAAGAGGGGCTCAAAATAAGCACAATATCAGTTCATGAGATGCTCCAATTCAGATCACACATAGGCCAAATATTCAATGCAAAATAAAGGCATACAAGAGGATATTGAAGCAAGTGTGCCATAGAGGGCTCAAACAGGGTTGAGCCCTTAATCAAAGATCAAAATGAGCTCAAAAGGGGACCACTTTCAGTAGGGGTCGGAGCTCAACACAATATGGAAATAGGGTTAAGAAAGGAAGCAAGAAAATGGTACAAAAGAGGGATTTGAGATTTACCCTTGAAGACAAGACTTTTGCTACCTCTTTGCTTGATGAAAGTTGCTTCTAAACCTCCCAAGAACTCCTCCTTGCTGCTGGAATGGAGTTGTGATGATAGGGCTTGGAGATGATGAAGAAAAGGCCCTAAACTTTGAAGAAAATGGAGTTGTATGTATGTATATGCTCAAGCCCCTTTTTGTGTCTTGTGTTCTTGAGGTAGGAGGACACCAAAATGTGCAAGAGAGGAAGAGAAGACCCTAAGCAAAAGTGGAGGGAAATGACCCCTTATTTCCCTCCAAATGGGTCCCCCGAATGAGATATTTTTGGGGGAAAATCGAAGCACAGCTGGAGTGCACACATTTCAAGGAAGCAGGCCGGCTAGGCACCTTTTTTGGAGGTGGCCGGCCGGCCACCCCCCTGGCCGGCCGGCCAGGGGCAAAATGGTCAACTGAGAATTGCTGGCCGGCCACCAGATGATGGTGTCCTCCCAGGTTTCCTCAACACAACCCTGTGGTTCAAATCTTGCAACTCTGAAACAGGAGAGAGAATAGGCCAATTCAAATAGGGGTTCAAAAGGTTCAATGACAGTTACTGGCCGGCCATGGGTTTTTAGTGTCCTCCCATGTGTGTACATCACAAATATGTGGTTTTGGCTTGAAGAAAATGGCCCTAGGGTGTTCAACATTAGCCCGGAAGTGAGGAAAACGGGCGCCGGGGGGTGCCGGAAGAGCATAACAGGTTGCTTGGACAATTGCTAGCCTCCCACCCTCCAGTGATCTTCCTGATGATAAAACAGAGGTACCTGCCAAAAATGAACAAAAACCGATGGAAAACGAATGCTCGGGGGCCAAACCGCGAGGTTCGGGGCCCGAAAACCGGCTGTAAGCACCGAAAGTGGTGTTCAGCCACGAAGTGGGTATCTAAGACCCCAGTGTGCCTCATTATAATGAAACAGAGGTACCTGCCAAGAATGAACAAAAACCGATGCAAAACGAATGCTCAGGGGCCAAACCGCGAGGTTCGGGGCCCGAAAACCGGCTGTAAGCACCGAAAGTGGTGTTCAGCCACGAAGTGGGTATCTAAGACCCCAGTGTGCCTCGTTATAATGAAACAGAGGTACCTGCCAAGAACCGGAGGAATCGGAGACGGTTGGGCGGTCCCGAACCGAGGCACACGGCCTGACGGCTTTGGAAACCGGGAACCGGGCTCCGAAATGGGCAAAATGGCCTACGGCCACGAAATGTAGCCCACGGCCACTAAGAGATAGTCTGCTAGACCTCTCCCTCCCTGCAGGAAAGAAAACAGAGAAAACCGAGTCCGGTTCGCAAACCGAGGCAAGGCACAAAAGAGAGTTCGGAAGTCCGGAGGTAGGGCGCACGGCCGCGACTCTGAGACTTCTGAACGAGCACAATATGCAACATCACCGAGCACTCAATCGGTGACGTCTGAGTCTTAAGGTCGGTCAAAAATGGGGTGTCTACAATTACCTACGGCCTCAAAGCCAAACCAAACGTATTTTAGCAGAGTTAAAGGGGGTCAAACGGAAGCAATTTAAAAACTTTGCCCTTAGAGCTGTGCTTACATGGCACGTCAAACAAGTCATACATATAAACATTAATAGCTCACAACAGAATTAAAGTATCAAAAGTTCTGTGCAGACTGAATCATCCAAACTGAGTTAACCCCTATCAAAACTATATATCCATACACAAGTCCTTGCCAACAAGACAAAGTATAAGTACATAACAAAATGGCAAGGATGGGTCTCGTGCGTGAGACACAAGGCTGACTCTCCAAAACTCATGTTGTTCCCGGCAGACTTCACTGGGGCTGGGTTTGGACTTCTCTTGGCTCACCTACAAACACATGAATGAGCGTGAGCGATAGCCCAGTGAATAATATCAAGTAAAGGAAATACATTGAAACATTATACAACAGACGGCCTAGGGCCCAATTCATTCATGTCAACTGGTCTTTGGCCTTTTCAAACTTTCATAACAAACTGGCTCTTAGGCCTGTATATCAGACTGGCTCTTAGGCCTTTATATCAGACTGGCTCTTAGGCCCTTCAAACTTTTCAGATCAAACTGGCTCATAAGCCTTTCAAACTTTCATATCAAACTGGCGCATAAGCCTTTCAAACTTTCATATCAAACTGGCGCATAGGCCTTTCAAACTTCCATATCAAACTGGCACATAGGCCTTTCAAACTTTCATAACAAACTGGCACATAGGCCTTTCAAACTTCCATATCAAACTGGCACATAGGCCTTTCAAATTTTCATATCAAACTGGCACATGGGCCTTTCAAACTTCCATATCAAACTGGCACATAGGCCTTTCAAATTTTCATATCAAACTGGCACATAGGCCTTTCAAACTTCCATATCAAACTGGCACATAGGCCTTTCAAATTTCCATATCACACTGGCACATAGGCCTCTCAAATTTTCATATCAAACTGTGTCCACCATTCAAATTAATGAACTTTACAAAACTTACATAGAAGTAGTAATTGGACAATAATGTATGTCAGATATTACTCACAGTGATCGGCTTGTGGAGTTGCCCTGGAGCTTAACCCTACATATCATGTAACATATATCGGTCACAATTAGTTCAATCCGTTCATTAATTCACATATTCCTCTTTAGGCTTCATTCTTATCTCTTTAACTCAATTACAATGCTCAATGCATGCCTAAGAGTGCTTAGAAGTGAAAGGGAACGGAAAACAGAACACAGAGTGCATTTTCAAAATTTCAGAAAACAGGGTCCCCGCTCGAGCGTGGATTTCCTCGCTTGAGCGGACCCTTAAGGCCTGCAAAAGTACTGGATGCATCAAAATTACGCTCGATCGCGAACTCTGGCGCTCGAGCGGAAGGCCTCTCTATATGGCTCCCCGCTCGAGCGTGGAATTCCCCCGCTCGAGCGTGCACCATGTCTGCAAAAAGTGCTGGGAGCACGAAATTCATGCTCGAGCGGCGGTTTCCCCGCTCGAGCGGACATCAAAATTCTGGAAATTCCAGATCAAGTTCTTGAGCTTCAATTCGATGTTCAAAGGTTCCAAATGCATGTTTATGACTCAAACTTCATATATTTATGTACTAACTTGGTACAAACACCAAACTACATCACAATGGAGCTCAATTTCACAATTTAACACATGCATGGCTCAAATTGACACCAAACTCAATTCTAACATGCACATTCATGCATTCAAAGTTCTTATCTTCATAGATTGTACATGCATGTGATGTCTAGCTCCCATTCTCAACTTAGATGATACCAATGGTGATTATACATGAGCTTTAACTACAAATTTACATGGATTTCAAGCTCAATTATGCAAATTCCAAACAATTACATACATGCATGCATATATGGTCTTCCAATTCAACAAAATAAACTCAAAACATGCTCTTGACCATCAATTAGCTTTGAACACACAAAATTATAACTTAAACTCATGAATTCAAGAATTAATTGCTTACTTAGAAGCCCAATCTATGGTTAATTCTTAAACTAGGCTTCAATATCCAAGCTTGAATCAAAAATTCACGAGTCTCCCCCTTTTCCCTCTAATAGCCGGCCTTCTCTCTTTCTAGAGAGTTAATCGGCCCAAATGAAGATAAAAGGAGGAAATTGAGTGTAAGTGCCTTTTTACATAAATTCCCACTAGCCACAATTTAATAATAAGGAATAATTGGGCACTAACTCGCCAATTAATCAACTTAATCTGGTCTGAATCAATTTTTCAATTAAACTTCACCGTAGGCTCTAAAAATTATGCCAATCACAATGGCGCAATCAATTTCGGGTTCTATGGCCGATAAGGCCTTCAATTTAATTTCCAAAGTAGATAATTAAACAGATATTCCTACGGTGAACAGATAGAAATTCAAAATCACATATTGTCACATAATGGCACACAAAATCATATTAGGCACCTAGTCATACTCGTATTAAGGACCAATTAACAAATTACGGAACAGGAGTATCACAGCTAAGGTGGACAAGTTTAGTGAGGTTACCCAAGGTAAGAGGTAAACCTCCAACAATATTATTGCAAGAAAGATTAAGGTAGGTGAGGTTTGACAAAGTACCAATTTCGTTTGGGATGCCTCCAGTAAGGTCAGAACGCCTGAAATCAAGGCGTTCAAGGTTTCGCAAGGAAGACCAATTCAAGTCCTCCAGCTTTTTATTTTTCAAGAATTCATAAGACAGATCTATCTGAGTAACACTTCCTGCCTCGTTGCAAGTGATGTTTGCGAACTCGCAATAATTCCTTGAATAATTGTTCCCCTATCAACAGCTGTTGAGTAGAGCTTTCACCTCCGCTGACAATGAAATCGATGATAATGGTGATGATTTAGCCAATTCTGGCGCTTTAATAATAATAACAATTATTGTCGCCATGTGTACTGCCATGAGTACCGGAGGAGAGTAAACAGAGAACACGGAGAGTCAATCCGTTGTTGTTAGCTAATGTGAACCAGCCTTGTAACTTCCTGAAGATTTTAATTGTTAACTTACACTGCCATTGACTTTGACTTATCAAAGGAAATAGAAAATTAGAGTGCATAATGTGTTAATTTTTAGGGATGCTACAATGTGCCTAGGTGCATATATATGATATGCCTTTCATATCACTCTATAAAATTTCACAAAATTTTACTACATAAACACAAAATGTCAGTAACTTTTTTTTTTATTACAAAAGACATAATTTTTTTCACCATGAAATATCATAACAAAAATCAAAAAGTATCATAACATTATCATTCTTAACTTTAGAGTGCACATCATAAATTTAATATTCAGAATTTCACCACAAAGTGTCATAACATACCTCATAAAAAATCATAACTTTCTTATGATGTACCTCTTTTTAGGAGTGCTTTTCTCCTAATCCTTAAGGTCTTGAATTTGATGGTGATTTATAATGTTCAGTTTAATGTATTTCAATTATTTAATATTAAATTATCTCTTATCTATTGGCAAAAAAATAAAATAAAATACTCCATTCAGTGCATCTGAGACTGTTCAATCATATCCATATACCAGCATTTCATCAGAAAACAGATTGCCATTTTAAAAAAAACTCAAAGTCTAGTTAATACAATTATTCAGTTCCCAATTCTAAGATAGGACAGTTATTTGTTTAACTCAGGAATTGTCTCAGATATTACAAATAAATGCATAAAAGCCTGAAAAGTCATCATATTTTTTTTAAGTGTTCTCAAAAAGATCCCAAATCACTTGTTGAAAGATCTCTTTTTCACAAAAAGAACAAAAACAATCCCAAATAGATTCTTTACAGATCTCCCACCAATAAAGAGGAGAATGATGGAAATCCTTCATAGGGTTTTTTGTTTATTCAAGTCTGAACAGAATAGGGAGAAAGAGGGAGAGACCTCATACCTGAGAGAGAAGAGGCAGAAATAATGGGCACATTTATGCTTAAGATGGTTAGCCACGTAATCAGTGAAGAGTTCAGCAATATATAACAAATCACAAAATCAAAATTAATTATTAACTTTGATATAACAGTGTTTATATATATATGCATGATAGTTATAACAACTGATATATAGTGGTCCTCTAAATCATTATTCATCATTTCAAACTCTGAAATTGACTTTATTGTATAAAATCCATTTCTTGATTTCATAACTCACGTAGTGAAATTGAATGAAGAAGGGTAGCTAGAGGCCTCCTGCTGCTGTGAGGGAGAAGCTTTTGAGAAACATGTAGCATCGTTGGCCAAGATCTTGGTTCAGAATGCAAGCATGCATGCGACTGCCAATGCAGCAACAAGTACAACATTCCCTGTAACTAGTGAATCAACTGGAGGCAAAAGACGCGGGTCTAAGACATCACTTGACATTATATTTTGAGCAGAGGTCGATGCCAGTAATGAGAGGAGTTCTTTTGGATGCCTTGACAATGTTTATTCTCCGAGTCCATTCTAATTTAACACCTTCGGCATCAATGCTTAAATAAGCTTCCCCTTGCCAAATACTCACTCACAGACTAGGAACATGCATCTGTCGTGCAAACAGAACCTGTAAAGCTTCACCATGTTTCGATGTCGTACTTTAGTTAACATTTGCACCTCATTCCTGAAACTCTTGTCAAAAGCTGGATCCTCAGCTTCGAAACGATGAAGTTTCTTCAATGCAAATACCTTGCCGTTTTGCAATTGTGCTCTGTAGACGCTGCCATAACCACCTGTTCCTATGCAATATCTAATATTAAAATCATTTGTTGCCGCAATAATGTCATCGTATGCAATTTTCCCATCATAATTCCAAATTGAGCACATATCCCCATTCTTAATCACTTTTTCCACACTTTGGGTCTGTTTGTTTTGGGTTATAGGAGATGGGATTGGATTAGGATAGATGTGGGGTTCACTAATATTGTGTTTGTTTATGAAATGGGGAAGAGAATTCATAATACCTTAGGACTATGATAGCCTCCATGGATGGAATTAGTAGTCCCCTGTGGGAGATGGTATTAGCAAAACAATCCCTTGGGATTAGAGGAGGATTTACTATTTTGCCCTCTATTATTCTACTTAATTTATTTACTCTACTTGATTACTATGGTCTTTTCTCTATCATTTTTTTTTTTAATTATGTCACCAATTTTGTTCCACCATTCTTTATATCAAAATAATTTAATATAAAAATATAATAGTATTATAATATTTATACCAAAAACACATTATATTAAAGAAATAAAATATTACCAATACAATTTTTCTTATACCTGAGATTTGACCCTCAAGCAGATTGTATGAGAAGTCATGAACTATTAAGTTGCAAAGACAATATGAGACTTTGCCAAAAAGATTATTGTGGGAGAGATCTAATTGCTTTAACCATGGCAAATATGTAAGTCCAACAGGTATTGTTCCATTCAAATTATTACTACCCAATATTAAGTACTCCAAATAGCAGAGTTGTTGTAGCTCTTTTGGGAATGGCCCACTACGCAAATTTTTAGAGAGGTCCAGATATTGAATTTTGCTGGAAAAATGCCTAAGTTCAGGAGGTATGTTGTCGTTGATCTGATTTGCAGACACATCAAGAAAGTTCAAGTCAATCAACTGACCTATAGAAGATGGGATCTTACCTATAAGAAAGTTATGGCTAAGGTCCAAGTGAGCCAATTGCGTCAAATGTCCTATTTCTGGAGGAATTGGGCTCCAATTCAGAATTCAATAGAATGTTGTTGCTGGATATGTCTCGGTGAACAATAGGTGGGGTGCAATCATGATGCAAGTATGACAGAGCATGTGATATTGCTTTAATGATGTTTACCCTCCGAGTCCATCCTAATTCAATAGCTTAGGCATCAATTCTCAAGGCACGAAACAAGTTTCCCCTTTCCATATACTCATAAACCAGGAACATGCATCTGTTGTGCAGACAAAACCCATACCACTTGATGCAGCGGAATAAATTACACGGAACTAGATATTGTTCTAGTAGACCAGAATTCTTAAATCCACAAGAACACCCTTGAATCCACAAGGAAGATAGAAGAAAACTCTTTAAAATATTATTGATTGAATTAATCCATTACATATGCTCGTAGGCTTATTTATAATAAACTAAACTTAATACTTGTCGGAAAAGTAATTTTAAAATGAACTAGGAAATTTAAATCAACACAAATTAGGAAACCTAAGAGAATAGGAATCTAAAATTCTAAACTATTTAAAATTCTTGTCAAAATCTAATTCCAAAATAATAAAATTAAGAGATATAAAAATTATAGAATTTTGTTCTACATCATACTCCTCTTCTTTAAAAGAACTCGTCCTCGAGTTCCAACTAGAGATTTGCCATCTTCCATGCCAAATAAAGAGATATTTGAATACTTCAGTTGCTTGCCCCTCTTCCAAAAGTTGTATATAGAAAAGTTTTCTTTCTAAAAGTTCTTCTCTGTATGCTTCAACTGGTTGATAAGATTAATTAGACAAGCATTGAAAATCAAATTAAATTGCTCCACACCAAGAAAATCAATGAAGTGTATTTTATGTTTATATTGGATACTCTCTAGACTTTGCTCTGTCTTAGATTCAGTTAGACATTCAATTATCATCTTTTGAACATCAATTGCATCCTCAATCAACTTCTCTGGTGCACATTTCAATTTTATTACCTCTTCTTTTTTTTCTTCTTTTTCATTGAGTTCAACTTGATCTCCTTCTTTTGCAATCTCATAACCATCATAATAATCAAGAGATAATAGTTTTGTCATTAGAAGCTCTTGGCTAACTTCAACGTTTTTCTCTTGCTTCACCTCTTCACCGTCTTCTTCAAACTTCTTGATTAAAGTAATTTCAGTGACCTCTCTTTCATCAATTTCAATGTTCTCACCGTTATTGAAATCAACTTAATTTTCTACTTCAATTGAATGTCTTTTGGGTCTTTAAAAATTTTCAAACATTGAGATACTCAAAATCTTTTCTTCTTCAATGCATGGTGGAGTGCGACAAATTTGTTGACCTACAAGACTTGATTGATCCAAACTTGGCAGAACCATAGTCATGTTCCTCGAATAATCTATATCCACAATTGCATAATAATTATTGAATTGCGAAGAATATTGTGAATCAAAATTACCTTGGAACATTTGCTTCGATTCAAGCTTTCTTTGATATTGTTGATACAACATTTGCCTGTGATTTGATTGAAGGAATCTAGAACTCATCAACTTCTTCATCTTATGCCACGTCTTGATGGGTTGTTTGTATTGTCACCTTCGATCATACTGCAATTGTTTCCACCATGTAGAAACATAACCTTGTAACTTACGTGCGGCATATTTGGCTTGCTTTTCTTCAAAGATTTCCATACACTCAAGGAATTTGTCAACTTTGTGAAACCAATAAATAAATCTTCGACATGACAAAAAGCATTAAAATAGGGAATTTCTGGTTGTACTTGATAATTTGAAAAGTCGTGATTGATGCAATTATTACTATTGAACACATCACTGAATCTTCGTTGTTGCCTTACCGACTGGTATTCACCATAATCCTCGAATAACTCATCTTCAGATTCATCCTCACTATCGTATTGATAACGAGAAGATCGTCTCAAGACGTTGTGGTTAATAGGTTGGCCTTGGGCAAATCCCATAGTGCGGTTCCTATTAATGTTGTCACTAACAGGTTGGCCTTGGGCAAATCCCTTGACTCGAATTCTATTAGATCTTTCTCTACGCTCATCGTCAACGGAGCTTGTGCTTCCTCCTTTGATGAATGACATCGAACCAGGTGAAACCTTGCTCTGATACCACTTGACGTAGCGGAAAAATTCACACTAGACTAATATCGTTCTAGTAGACGAGAATTTTTTAATCCACAAGAACACCCCTAAATCCACAAGGAAGATAAAAGAAAAACTCTTTAAAATATTATTGATTGAATTAATCCATTACATATGTTCGTAGGTTTATTTATAATAAACTAAACCTAATACTTGTAGAAAAAGTAATTCTAAAATAAATTAGGAAACTTAAATTAACACAAATTAGGAAACCTAAGATAATAGGAAACTAAAATTCTAAACTATTCAAAATCATTGTCAAAATCTAATTCCAAAATAATAAAATTAATTAAGAAATATAAAAATTATAGAATTTTGTTCTACATCATACTCGACGCAACAGAATAAATCACACGAGACTAGATATCGTTCTAGTGGACGAGAATTCTTGAATCCATAAGAACACCCTTGAATCCACAAGGAAGATAAAAGAAAAACTATTTAAAATATTATTGATTGAATGAATCCATTACATATGCTTGTAGGTTTATTTATAATAAATTAAACCTAATACTTGTAGGAAAAGTAATTCTAAAATTAACTAAGATACTTACTTTAACACAAATTAGAAAACCTAAGAGAATAGGAAACTAAAATTCTAAACTATTTAAAATCCTTCTCAAAATCTAGTTCCAAAATAATAAAATTAAGAAATATAAAATTTTGTTCTACATCATACTCCTCTTTTTTAAAAGAACTCGTCCTCGAGTTCCAACTAGAGATCTGCCATCTTCCATGCCAAATTGATGTAGAACAAAATTCTATAATTTTCATACTCAACATTTTCATTAAAATCCCAGTTTAGTTTCACTTTCAATTGCCCTAAAAAAAAAAAACATGTGGCATACATATTGATTTTTGTTAGTCTCATTAATATCATATAGATGAAAGGATAACATTACTTCTTCTTCATCAACTTCGTTTGGGTTTTTTTTTACGCTTCGTTTCGATCTCCTTGTCACACTAATAAGTGTCTTATTTTGCATTTTGTAAATGTTTTCTATTTTACACTTTCGCCCTCACTTAAAGTTTTCAAGTTTTTGTTTTCACCATAATTTCATTTTAAATTAAAAAGAATAAACATGAAATTTAATTATTTTGTGTTTTTTGTATATTACTAATTAACTTGACGTAAAATTTAATATTTGATAAAATTTAATTTGAAAACTATTTAAAAAAAAATTAGTGTAAATAATTTGGAGTTGCAAATTATTATAATTTTGAGGTGTAAATTACTGAAATTTCGAAAATATGAAGTACTCAACTGATGATAATGTTCTAAAGATGGATTTGTTGGAACAATCTTCTGTGTATAAAAAATAACTTGAAATAAATTCAAACAAAATAAATAAATAACATACCAGATTTATTTATTGAACCGAATTAAAATTAAGACCAAGTCGAGTGTGTGACACTCTGTCCTTAAGACAGATTCGCCCCGCTACGGTACTTACGGTTGAGTGGCGTCTATCTCCCAGGATACAATGATCTTCACAAATTGTAGTAGTACTCCAAACAATTTGTTCGGCGAACCAAACCTGTGTTCTAACTCTCTGAATTTTATTCTAAATCTAATATGAAGAATAATGCATAAGTGCAAAATTTAGGACAGAAAAAACTGAATTTACAGACTGTTTTTTTTCGGGATAAATTAACCCTTAAGACTGCCGGAATGATGGGTATCAATAGGCAAAATAAGACAGCCCGAACAGGTTCCAAAAAATGAATGAAAAGGTGCACACCAATTCAAACATTGATTTCTTAACCGTTGCACTATGAATATTTTCAAAACAACTTGAATAGTGATCCGTAGAACAGTTAAAGAACTTCTATTAATTAAACTATAGGAATATATATATATATATATATTAAATTAATAAATATATATATATATTAACCAAATTGAATAGTTTAATAAATAAAGTAAGAGGTACAAATTTTAGGTAATCACTAAGGAACCCAAAATTTGAATTTAGAATTTAAATTAAATTCCCACAATTTTAGGAAACCACTTAGGAACCCAAATTTTGAATTTAGAATTAAATTAAATTCCCACAATAATTTTTTATTGAAAAAATTCAAATGAATTTTATCTTAAAAAAAAATTAATGTTAGACCCGAAAACGACGTCAACTTCCCATTCACTCAAAAATGGTTTTGACGTTCCGTCTTCACCGTGTGACTTGCCACGCGGCAAGGAACACATCACCTCTTCGGACCCACCCCAAAAGACGTTTGGGACCCACTTAATTTTGGGCTAAAAAATATGCCTATATTAAACCATTTTTTCCAATAATCCCCCACATGAATGGAATTTGACGGAGAGAAAATGCAACAACATGATCTAATTACAGAGAGTATAGAAATTGGAAATATTCTGCAAAGGATAGGTAGCTTTTGGCTTTGAACCTTCCCTTGTGAGACACTATCGGATTTACTAGCTAACCAGTGAACATGATGTCTTGAACTGTTCAGCCGTTTGTGTAAACCAAGACAATAGAACTCACACAGATTATCCCCAGACACAGTTTAGTTCTCACTATTGTGTTCATTTTGGCCCTAAACAACCTGGTCTTTCATGAGTGCTCTAGAGAATTGTAGCCCTTCACAAATCTCATAGAACCGGCCCAGTTCACACTCATATAGGTGATTCTTATGAAGAGTATCCTGCCATACTCCACTAGGTTTACCTAGATAGAAGAATCATTAAAATTTTACTTAACCTTTAACGCTGCAGACATCACTTATTTCATCATAGAAATGGGTAGGAGTTATACTCCCCAGTGATCCTTCTGAGTCAATCACAACTCGGTTGTCCCTTTGAACCTAGATCTTGGGATCTCCAATCAACTAGGTTGGGTTGCCATTGTGGTAACTCTTATTTAATAGGCTTAAGTCCCATTCCCCTCGATGAATTCTCAACTAACTCTCTTACTAACCCTTTGGTTAGTGGATCCGCTATGTTGTCTTTGGACTTAACATATTCTATGGAAATAATTCCATTAGAGAGTAGTTGTCTTACGGTGTTATGTCGACGACGAATGTGTCGTGACTTACCGTTATACATATGACTTTGTGCTCTACCTATAGCTGATTGACTATCACAATGTATGCATATAGCAGGCACCGGTTTTGGCCATATTGGAATATCTTCAAGAAAGTGGCGAAACCATTCGGCCTCTTCCCCAGCTTTGTCTAAAGCTATGAATTCAGATTCCATAGTAGACCTAGCAATACAAGTCTGTTTGGAAGATTTCCAAGATACAGCCACCCCCCCAAGAGTAAAGACATACCCACTGGTGGACTTAGAGTCTCTAGTATCCGATATCCAATTTGCATCACAGTATCCTTCAAGTACTGCTGGATATCATCACAGTATCCTTCAAGTACTGCTGGATATCTAGTATAATTCAGCCTAATGTTACGAGTAAATCGAAGATATCTTAGAACCCTGATAATTGCTTTCCAGTGTTCTACTCCTGGGTTACTCGTATATCTACTTAATTTACTTACTGCATAAGCTATATCTGGGCGAGTGCAGTTCATCGAGTACATTAAGCTTCCAATAATTTGGGCATACTCTAATTGAGAAATACTTTCCTATACATTCTTAGAAAGATACAAATTAACATCTACAGGAGTTCTAGCAAGATGATCATCATCTTTGCTGAATTTGTCAAGTATTTTCTCAATGTAATGAGATTGTGACAAAGCATATCCTTCTGATGTTTTGGTAATTTTCATACCAAGAATTACATCAGCAATGCCCATGTCCTTCATGTCAAAATGTTTATTCAACATTTTCTTGGTAGTTTTAATCATATCATTATTACTAGCTACGATGAGCATATCATCTACATAAAGGCATACAATGACATAACCTTTGTCTGTGTTTTTAATATAAACACATTTGTCACATTCATTAATTTTAAATCCATTTGACATCATTGCCTTGTCAAATTTCTCATGCCATTGCTTTGGCACTTGTTTTAAACCATATAATGATTTAACCAATTTACACACTTTCTTTTCTTTCCCTGGAACAGAAAACCCTTCTGGTTGTTCCATGTAAATTTCTTCATTTAACTCACCATTTAAGAAAGCGGTTTTCACATCCATTTGATGAATTTCTAGATTGTATAGAGATGCAATGGCAATTAGCATTCTAATGGATGTTATTCTAGTAACCGGTGAGTATGTGTCAAAGTAATCTAGACCTTCTTTCTGTCTAAAACCTTTGACTACAAGTCTTGCCTTGTATTTGTCAATTGATCCATCCGCTTTCAATTTTCTTTTGAAAATCCACTTGTACCCAAGAGGGTTACAACCTGGTGGCAAGTCCACTAATTCCCAAGTGTGATTTTGCAAGATGGATTCAACTTCACTGTTGACAGCTTCTTTCCATAAAGGAGCTTCAGGACTGGACATAGCCTCTTTAAAAGTTAAAGACTCATTTTCTAACAAATATGTTAGAAAATCTGGACCAAAAGATTTTGAGGTTCTAGCACGTTTACTACGCCTAAGTTCCTTTTCTTCATTTTGATCTAACTCTTGTTCTTGATCATGTTCTTGATCCTGACTAGCAATAGCATCAAAAGATCTTTTATTAGTACTAGTCTCTTGTCCAGTCTTCTTTGGAAATACATGTTCAAAGAAAGATGCATTCTGAGACTTAATAATAGTATTTACATACATTTCGGTATGTTCTGATTTATGAATCAAAAACCGATATGCACTACTATTCTTGGCATAACCAATGAAAATACAATCAATGGTCTTAGGACCTATCTTAGTCTTTTTTAGGACTAGGAATAGCCACTTTAGCCAAACACCCCCACACTTTTAAGTATTTGTAGGATGGTACTCTTCCATGCCACAATTCATAAGGTGTTTGATTCACTTTCTTTCGGGGTATTTTATTTAAAATATAATTAGCAGAAAGTATTGCTTCCCTCCACAAGTTCTGAGGTAATCCAGAACTTATCAACATGTCATTCATCATTTCTTTTAAAGTCCTATTTTTCCTTTCAGCAATTCCATTTTGCTGAGGTGAGTAAGGAGCGGTGGTTTGATGAATTATTCCATGTTCTTTACAAAATTCACCAAAAGGTGATTCATATTCACCACCTCTATCACTTCTAAGTTTCTTGATTTTCTTACCAAGTTGATTTTCAACTTCATTCTTATATTGAATGAAAGTTTCCAAAGCTTCATCCTTGGTTCGAATTAAATAAATATAACTATATCTAGTATAGTCATCTATAAAAGTGATTACATACTTTTTCCCACCTCTGGTTTGAATTGATTTAAAATCACAAATGTCACTATGAATTAATTCAAGTGGTTCCGTACTTCTTTCAATTGAATGAAAAGGAGTTTTAGATAATTTTGCCTCAACACAAATTTCATATTTATATCTTTGTTTGTTTGTCCAAGTCTTCAGCCTTGTCAAAAATGGGTCGTATCTGGGCTTTGACATTCACTCCCATCATTTCATGACTTCTGAGTTCTGTCAAAGAGAGGCAACTGTCGACACCTCATTTTTGACCGATCTCAAGACTTAGACGTCATCGCTTGTGCACTCAATGATTACGATTTTATTTGTTCACTTTGAGTGCCCGAAGTCCTCGGTGGAACGTCCTGTCTTTGAGCCTTTAAAGCTTGTCCATTTTATGCTTTGTTTTAAAAAAAAAAAAAAAAGAACATGCACACAGAGAGAGAGAGAGAGAGAGAGAGAGAGAGAGAGCGAGAGAGACAAGTCAATGTTATTCACTTTACAGAAACAAATACTAACTCATTGGTTATTGGTTATTAGTCAATTAGCGGGTCAAGAATGGGGGATGTAATAATATAGCTAGCCACCTTGCACTAATTAAGAACATAAATTACTGTTTTGAGAAACTGTACAATGATCATGTATCTCTTTTTCACAATTTAGAATCCAAGCAGGGTATGGATTTTGGGAACATGTTACATTTCATCTCAGACAGTTTATTAGAGAAAATGAAGTAAAGAGTAGGTCTAGAAGCAGCGGAGAGGGAGGAAAGAGTTAGGTTTAGATCACAGTGTTTCCAGATCATCTAACCTGTCTGCCATATCGAGACTAAGACCATGACATGGTGGTTTTTAGACTTGGTATAACCTTGGAAACCCTGAACTCTTTTCAGTCCAGGCTGAATGGGTCAGACGAAAAAACCAGAAACTCTATATCATTACCAACCCAATTACTCATTTTGCCCACGACTAAAGCCTTCAGTACCATAATTCAGTTGCAGCCTTCAGTATTTGGGCATTTCCTTTGAAGGTCATGAAGTTGAGGCTTTAAATTTGTTTTATGCAATAGAGGAATCCTGGAGAGGGGGTGTTGCTTTGGGACAGGAGGTGCGATCTGAAAGACAGAAACAAAAGAATTCTAGGGAGTTGCGTAAATCGGAATGCTCTATAAATTATGATCGGAACAAAGGAGGGGAGGGAGGGGCTGGTAGAAAGGGCGATGGAACTCAATTATTGTTGTCATGCAGTTAAAAATTTTGTCATGGAATGTGCGTGGTTTGAATGATAGAGGGAAAAGGGTCTTGGTTCGATCTCTATTGAGACGTGCCAGGGCAGATGTAGTGTGTTTTCAAGAAACAAAGATGGAGTGCATTGGAGGGGAGACTATCAAAGAGCTTTGTGTAGGGAGGGAGGGCACTTTGTGCATTGGACTTTTTTACCAGCTTTGGGGATGGCAAGGGGTGTCCTTCTATGTTGGGACTGGTGGGTGGTGGAGGAGGAGGTGGAGGTGGGGGCTTTCTCGCTATCTTGTTTGTTTCATTGTGTTGCGGATGATTATCGTTGGGCCTTCACCGAGGTTTATGGCCCGTTAGACGGTCGGATCGGACTACGTTTTGGGAGGAGCTACAGACTATTGCTTTTCAACGAGGGGTTCCTTGGTGTGTAGGTGGGGATTTCAATGTGGTGCGGTGCATGGAGCAGAAGCATGGGGTGACCTCAGTGTCTGGATCTATGCGAGCTTTTTCTTCATTTATTGATGAGATGGAATTGGTGGACTTGCCGCTTCAAGGGGATGGTTAGACTTAGTCGAGGGGCAGGGCGATTGTAGACGTCCCCGAACGTCCCGGGGGATAAATCCCCCGTTCTGTTCATCTTGGGCTTACTACAGTTCAAGACTCAATGTCACGGTCCTGTATCTAATCTCGCAGAGTGCAATGCAAGACCGATGAATCATCAAAGAGTCCAAGTCTGGCAAATCGTTTTGGAAAACAGATTTTTAAGAAAGAAGTGCCAAACATGGACTGCTTTGTCAGATACAGAGTCGCCACCTAAATATTTTATTTTGGGAGAATTTAGGAAACCTTGACTCGTGCCTAAGGCCACGTGTCTGTCATCACCAAAGTTGCCTCGGCTCGGGAACTTGGGTACGATTGGGGAAGGTCAGCTATGAGCACCCCCGCTCGCCCGATCAAAGATCGGCCTCTACTAACCATGATATCTAGTTTTGAAAACGTTATGCGTTCTTATTCCGGTTATTAGCCTAGATTTACTATGTGATGCACAACACAAAAGTATAGACTAGATCGCCTAATTTGAAACAAAACATTGCATATCCGTTTGTTCGAAAAGTAGTTTGAGTTTTGCTACTCGCAAGTAGGCTAAAATACGGATTTCAATGAATTGTCCCAATTCAAGTAATTCAACCTTCACCCACAGGAATTCAGGCAGTTATATCACATAAGCAAATAGCCTCATGGTAAGCATGCTATCATGGCAGTCACTCACACACATGCAAGGATGCTAAAGCATAAACACTTACCGAGTACTCCGAGCCAAAACAGAAACTAGTTAGTAATCAAATGCATGATCCTAGTTCATGTTAAGATGGCTAATGCAACACATGCAAAATGCAACTAGAAATATGCTCGGCTATTCTAAGATGGCATGTGAGATGCTACAACTAACACGTATTCAACTTGGAATTGAAATACAATGCAGTTAGTATGATGCGCCGAGCTCAGTGCATACAAGACATATGAATGATGCAAACATGCATAGCATAAGGATGCTAATTGAAATATGCCCTAATACTAACCATCATAAGCGGTTAAATAAAAGGGAGAAAGACGTGGGGTTGGAAAACATGCATCACACACACGCACACTTATTACAATTGTGCCATCGCTCAGAGGGTCCGAAAGAATAATACAGACGGAATAAATAATTAACTACTCTAGCTAATTAAATATTACAAAACTCTAATTAATTAACAAATTAATCATAGAAGGAAGGTGGCCGCAGCCTCGCCTCGAGAATGATGGGATGATGCATGCTCGGATTGGCTTCGCTCGAAAACCCAATGCCATGCCACTGTTTTACACTGTTTTGCTCCTCTGAAGACTGCAAAAGTCTCAAAGTTGCTTCTAAAATGCTCCCTGAGTGCTGTGAGAGGTCACCGGCCAAGAAGAATGGTCACCGGCCAAGAGGAATGGTCACCATGGGTTCAAAAGGTTCAAGCTTCCTCAAGAAGCTAAAAACCAAGGGTTCAAAAGGTTCAAGCTTCTTGGAGAAGCGAAAACAAAGGTTCAAAAGGTTCAAACTTCCTTAAGAAGCTAAAAACCAAGGGTTCAAAAGGTTCAAGCCTCCTCAAGAAGCTAAAAACCAGGTCTCGGCCAAAAAAATTGACCGATCGACCAAAACAATGGCCGCCCGACCAAAAACATTGCCGACCGGCCAAAAACAATGCCAACCGGCCATCACCAATGGCCGGTTGCAACAAAACAGGGCCGGTGTCCTCAAGCCATGGCCGGTGATGTGTGGGGATGGCCAACAAGTTATTCCCTGCCCTTAGAAGCAAACACACAAGTGTTTGGTCCACAACCAAGCACAAAACAAACAAGTCGAGAGATCTTGAGGCAAGACGCGTGGCCGAAACCTTCGAGAACTCAAGACGAACACAAACATGGATAATCATCGAGTGTTCAAACGATGACGTCCAATTCTTGGGGACGGTCAAAAATGGGGTGTCTACAGTGACGTCTCATATTGATAGGTTTTTGGTGACTGGAGATTGGGAGGGACATTTCTCACAGGTGACTCAACTAAGGTTGCATCATCTTGCATCGGATCATTGGCCAGTTTTGTTGGACAGTGGGGGGATCAATAGGGGACCACCGCCATTTTGATTTGAGAATATGTGGCTTTTGTCTTAAGGCTTTGGGGAGAGAGTGAGCGGGTGGTGCGGCAGTTATACTATGCTTGGGAATCCTAGTTGTCATTCAGCCCAGAATTGAACTTTTCAAGTCGGATATGCGAGAGTGGAATAAGGAGGTATTTGGGAAACTACAGACTCAGAAGGCGAATATTTTACAGTATTGCAGGGGTTGGATGAGAAAGAGGACAGGGGTATCTTGTCGGAGGAGGATATGGCTTGTCAGGATGCGACTCAAAAGGAATTTGGTCATGTGGCTCGTATAGAGAATATTAGTTTTTGCCAAAAATCTAGATATTTATGGTTGAAGGATAGGGATCGAAACACAAGCTTCTTTCACCGTATGGAAAATGTGCATCGGCCAGTGAATCAAACAAGAAGATTGCGGGTGAATGGGGTGGTGTTATCATCCACAGATGAGATTACGGGGGCCATAGTGGATTTTTATGAGTATTTATTTCAGCCTGTTGAGGGAGTTTGAAGGCCGACGTTAGATGGGATTCCATTTGATGTTATTCCAGAGGCGGATTGTTCTTTGTTGGAGAGGGCGTTTACGGACGAAGAGGTGTTTGAGGCGCTGCGAAGTATGCCTGGGGATAAGGGGCCTGGGCCTGACGATTTTTCCATAGCTTTTCTCCAGCACTGTTGGGGAGAGGTGAAGGAGGATGTGATGGCTACGTTTGACCAGTTCCACCGGACATGATAGTTTGAGAGGAGCTTGAATGCCACTTTTATTGCGTTGATTCCCAAGAAAGATGGGGCAAAGGATATTCAGGACTTTCGACCTATCAGTCTTTTGGGTAGTGTCTATAAGCCGTTGGCCATGGTTTTGGCGAATCGGCTTTAAGGGGTGCTGGTGGGGGTGTCTGAGTCTCAAAATGCCTTTTTGGGTGGAAGGCAAATTCTGGATGCGGTTTTGGTGTCCAATGAATGTGTGGATTCAAGGTTGAGGCAGAGAACGGCGGGGATTATGTGTAAATTAGATATTGAGAAGGCATACGACAATGTGAGTTGGGAGTTTCTATTGTTTATACTGGAGAGATTGGGTTTTGGGGCTAGATGGAGGTAGTGGATACATTTTTCTATTTCTACTGTGCGGATGTCTGTGTTGGTCAATGGCTCTCCAACAGGTTTTTTCCCCACATATAGAGGCCTTCGGCAGGGTGATCCCCTATCCCCATTGTTGTTTATTCTGGTTATGGAGGCTTTGGGGGCGTTTGTTGAGGAGGGTAGTTCATGGAGGTCTCTTGTAAGGTTTTGAGGAGGGTTCTAGACCAACTTCTTTGGTTGTATCCCATCTTTTTTATGCCGATGATGCTCTTGTATTTTGTGATGCGAACACTGGTCAGATTGGACATCTTCGGAGTGTGTTGCTGTGTTTTGAGGCTGTGTCCGATCTTCGGGTCAATCTCTTAAAGTCTGAATTAATTCTAGTACGTGAGGTGGCTTGACTTCCGGTTTTGGAAACGATTTTGGAATGCAAGATGGCTTCTCTGCCAGTTTCGTATCTTGGTCTTCCTTTGGGAGCTTCTTTCAAGGCCCTCGGGGTGTGGGACAAAGTGGTAGAGCATGTGCAGCGGTGTTTCACAGGATGGAAGCGACAATATTTATATAAAGGCGAGAACATTACGTTGGTCAAGAGTGTCTTGTCGAGTATCCCAACTAATTTTATGTCGGTTCATGTGATCCCGGTGGCAGTTGCAAAGCGGATTGAGAAGTTGCAGCGGGATTTTTTAGGGGAAATAAGGGGGAGGGTTCTCATTCTCATTTGGTAGCACGAGATAGGGTTTGTCGTCCTAAGGAGAAAGGGGGTTTGGAGGTTAGGAGTTGGCTATGTTTAATTTGGCGTTGCTGGGTAAGTAGTTGTGGCATTTTGTGAGAGAAAGGGAGCATTTATGGGGGAAGGTGGCTGTGGCAAAGTTTGGTCTGGAAAGAAGGGGGTGGTATTCGGGTAGGGTGGGACAAACACAAACCTCATGGTTGTGGTGTCTGGAAAGAAATTTGGTTGGGCTGTGAGGAGTTTTGGCAGGGGATTCAGTTGAAGGTAGGGTTGGGAGATAGAGTTTGTTTATGGCGTCATAGGTGGTGTGAGGATACTTCTTTAGAGCACCTGCTCCCTTTGATTTTTGGGATTGCAAAAGATTGTGAGGTTGTGGTGGGGACGGTTTGAACAAGGCAAGGTCAAGCGGTGGAATGGAATGTGCGGCTGCGTCGTGAGGTTCAAGATTGGGAGGTGGATCAGTTAGTGGAGTTGTTGGGTTTCTTATACGGGTTGCAAGCTGGGGGTGCAGGGGAAGATTTTATGGTTTGGGTCTGTCCCGATTCTAAGGGGTTTTTTTCTATGTCTTCCTACTATGGTGCGCTTGTTTATGTTGATGCGGTTTTGTTTCCTTAGAAATGTGTCTGGGTGACGGGCACAACATCCAAGATAGCTTTTTTTGTGTGGACGGCGGCCTTAGGATGTATTCTGACAATTGACAATCTGATGCGCCATGGGCATATACTAGTGAATTGGTATTGTTTGTGTGGTGGTGATGCTGAGTCGGTGGACCATTTGCTCTATCATTGCTCAGTTACATATCAACTCTGGATGCTTATTGTGGCTATTTTTGGTTTGGTTTGGATGCAGCCAGGTTCAGTGTTGGCTGTCTTGCAAAGTTAGGCTGGGGATTGGGTCGGGAGAAGATGTCGAAAGGCGTGGATGATTGCCTCTCACTGTTTAATGTGGCTCATTTGGTTGGAACGTAACAGGCGTGTCTTCCAAGGGGTGTCTCAGTCGATTTCTAGGCTGGAGAGGCGGGTATTTATGGTGTTATATAATTGGGTAACGAGGTTGGTTAATCCAGATGTTTTAACTTATGTCGATTTCATAGAGGATTTGATAGTTTAGCATTTTTCTTTGGGGGTTTAAATTTTGTATTCTTTGCATCATCTTGATACTTTTCTAATAAATTTGCTTATTTATCAAAAAAAAAATTAAATGATATATCTATAATGATAATTTATGTTACATAATTGTAAAATCACTAAAGAAAAATGATTAATTTGATATAATGCATCTTTTCTGTTATCATAAATTAGAAAAGATGTTTGTAAAAAGAATTAATAATCAAATTTCTTATATAGATATACATATATACATACATATATAAGAAATAAATAAGAAGATTTTTTTTTGGTAAGATCAAAATCGTAGTAGAATCGGGATCGTAGTGCAGTTCTACATGATTTTATGACTAGGATCGTAATCACTTTAAGATCCTACTAAATTTAAGATTCTAGTGCAATCTGGATCGTTAAGGCCAACTAGAATGATCCGGATTAGGATTCTGATAACCATGATTGATACACAAGCTACAGTATTCATTTGCTTACACATTTTTAAGTTGTACATTTCACATATAAAAATTCCTTTTCCACTGCTGGATTCATGGAAAACCTAGCATATAGATATGGTTATGAAGAGCTGAACTATTGGCTGAGGAGAGCAAAAGTTATGAAAAAGGAAAGAAGAAAAACCTACCTTCAAGTGGTGTGGCATTATCTTTATATCAAAAGGTACATGAAGCCATGCCTCGGGTGGATAAAACATAAAATTCTCTGCCTTACTGGTATACACATCAGCATATTGATGGATGTTATAAGCAAAAGCAGATTCTTGACCTGTGTCAGTGAGGAAAGCGGCTCCGAAAGATCTATTAAACATGTTTTTCATTGCACATCGTGCCTTCTGCCTCTCCTCATTTAGCTCCCAAAAAAGAGACCGGAAAGCTTCACTTCTCTGACTATTAGTAACAGTTGCATGCAATTTACCAAGAAGCTCTTGTATTATATGAAATTTCGCCTGTGTCCCCATAGAAACATAGAAACAAGAAAGAACTAATAAATTCAAAATTTAAAATGGAATTTAAGTCAAATTCTCAACTGAGACAATGATAGAAGTACTGCACCTTTGAATTTGAAACTATTCGTGTGCAACAAGCAAGCCAAATTACCGACAACAAATAAGAAATTCTTTTAACAGCATCATAAGTCAAGGTTTTAAAAAAATATAGTAATAATAAAAATTAAATAAAATAAACTTATTCAGGTCAATATTATAAAGAAGTCTGTAAATCGAGTTAAACGATAAGCATGCTAAAATATATTATATTCCATCATGCACATGTTGGCACAGGCATGCACAAGAAAAGTCAGAGAGAGCGAGAGAGAGTTTTTCAAGCAACAGTTTAAAGATTTCTTTCAAAACCAAGTATGTTCTTTGCACAAAACTGATTTAAAAAATAAAATTAAAAAAATTTGTTATGCAATCTTCAAAAAAAGAAAAGAAGAAATCATCAAGGCATGAAAGCACCAATCCCTGAACATATAATTACACTGGCTGGCAAAAGCCTATCTCAAGTAGGGTTCATAGAATGTGTATGATCATACCTGTTCAAAACGGTAACTATCCTCATTCTGTATCTGTATCTCATTCTGCATAATCACCAAGTGAACACATGCAAAAACTCAGTCTTCAAATATTTTAAGAGAAACGATTGAATTTTATCAGATTAAGAATTTAGGAACCAGATGAATAAATGAATAAAAACAGAAGCATTGCATAACCGCACAGGCAAAATTTTCACTAAGTCGACAAAATTTCTTTCAGGGTCAACTGCAACCAATTATATAAACAACTTGTGTTCACTCTCATAAGGTCATTTGGAATGCGGTAATGTGCCTCTTGAAGTTAAAGCTATTGTGGTCTAAGGCTCATACGAAACTCAAAACTAATGACCAATTGTCCTTTGCTTCCACAATGATGTATCATGTGTAGGAGGCACGAAGAGGGTATGAGTCATCTATTTTTGTATTGTCAAGTGGCTATGGCTATATGGCATAGATTGTTTCAATTGGGGAGATTTCTTGGCTTCGGGTTTCTATAATTTGTGTAGTATTTTGGGTGATTTGATTGGAAAGAAATGCAAGGATTTTTCTACGATAATATTGAGGATTTATTTTTGTTTGTTTGTTTGTTTTTATCGGAAACAAAGAGTGAATAAATTATTAATAAAAAATATCAAATGCCATAAGATGGGAACAAGAAGTCCACAAAAAAAGAAAAGAGGAGGAAATTGAAGCTTTATGGAATAGAATCTATTGTCTTCTTTTTGAGTTTCTATATACTATCATCCCCTTTTAAGGGAATTCCTCTTTTTTAATTTATAGAAATTGGAGAGCAGTGTGTGATTTGTAATATTGGTTTTTGTTTTTGTTTTATTTTTCTTTTTTTACATCATTTGGCGAACTTCTTGTCATCTGTTTTTCCTTTTTTACTTGTTTCTCTTTTTTAATAAAGTTTATTTTTGTTGTAGATTGAAAAAAAATAAAAAAAATAGAAAATAAAAAAAAATAAGAAGAAGAAGAAGAAGAAGAAGAAGCCATGCTATGAGTTGTGGAGCACCATTTTCATCTAAGATAAAAGAAGAAATTTTTAGGATAAGTTGGAGCTGGATGATTTTCTTATGATATATCTGAACATCATGAATCATGATTGCAAATTATCCATTTCCAATCCTGAGATTCGTTCAAAGGTTTGTTCAATTCTCTTAGCTCGGGCTCCTATCAAGCTTGCCTTCTTTGCGCATCATACTGGGGAAGGAAGTCGCTCACTAGTGCACCTCACCCAAGGTTCACATCACTACGTCAATTCATGCTTCGATGCATTCCCGCCTCATGTTTTCGAGAGAGTGTTGTGCCATACATTATTTCCCATTAGTAACTCTTCTGAAAATAAAAAAATATATATTTTTCTCTTTCAACTTCTATTGAAATCATAGTTGTCAAATCGGGATTCGTATCATGAATCGAAATGGTCTCGTACCGAATCACAAATCGAATCGAATCGTGAATCGTAAAGATTCGGTCAATTCTTCTAAATTATTTAAAAACATATATTTACACATTTAAAAGTTAAATGTATATTACGAATATAAAATATTTAGATTTAAATCAATAAAAATGTTACTTTGAATGATAATCACGTAATTTAATAAGTAAGAAGTTAACAAACGTTCCTATGTCACCATCTTACCTTTTTGTCTTTTTTAGATATTTCTTATCAACCATTCTTAATAAAAATAATAACCAAATCGACAAACTATCAATTTCTAAAGTAACAATAATTAACAACGATATTGATATTTGGACAATAAGCATACATACTTTTCTAAGTAACAGTGAGCAAATAATAAGAAAGAATCATTTAGAATTTTTTTTTTAAAGCCTAAAATATTTTAAAGAGTATAACTAACCTCATACATGTAATATTTAATTTAATAAAATAGTAATAGATAATTCATAATGTAATTTTAATCTTATACATCTTTAGAAGATATATTACAATTTTTTAAAGGAAAAAAAAAATGATGAGAAGAAAGGCTAAAAATATGTTGGGCCTAACTAAATCTAATTGGATCCTATTAAAAACTTCATGATCACTAAACTAACACCAAATCATGTATATATGTTGGTTATTTTGGTATTAAACGCTATTAGAAGTTGTATCATGTCATTTTTACTAAAAAGATGGAGGAAAAATTGAGTCGAAATATGTCAGACAATAATTTTAAAAATTAAATGAATCGTAAAAAGTGAATCGAATCATGAATTGATTGTTAGTCGTGTGATTCACTAGAGATTCACTTCCAAATAGATTCACCCTTAGATTCATATCGATTTTGCAAAAATTGTGAATCAAATCGTGAATCAAATCGCGAATCGTAAGATTATGATAACAGAGATTGAAATAACTTTATGTTCTAATCATAAATATCATTTTTTTAGTGAGCAAAGTACATATATATATATAATAATTTATTTATTTTTGGATAAATAAATAAATTTTATTAGAAAAGCATTAAGATGATGCAAAGATGAAAAAACCATCAAAAGATAAAATGAAAAAATAAAAAAAGATAAACAGGGATAATAATAAATAATTTTAAAAAGATGAAGAAAAAAAAAAGATGTTCAGGATTAGATTCAGTAATTAGATAAATAGGGATATCTTGTTTACTAGAAGAACATATAATCAAAGAATCAAGTTTCGAGATCACCTTTTCTCAAAATCAATATTCAACATTACAAATCATCAAAAGTTTCCAAGTACACGAACAAAAGTGATTAATCGGTTTTTTTGGAAAGTACCACTACAAGGATTTACGCATTTGCCGACCACTTTTGCCGACTAAAAAAATTTTGGTTGCAAAAAAATATCATTTGGCGACCAAATATTAATTAGTCACGAATGATCATTATTTTTGGTGACCAAATATTATTGGTCGCAGAAGGTTATATTTTGGCGACCAAAAAATGACTTGGTCGCAGAAAGTGGTATGCTTTTGCCGACCAACTACATATTTGGTCGCGGAAGATCACATATTTTTTGGCGACCAAAAATTTGGTCGCGAAAAACTTATTTTCAGCAACCAAAAAAAATTAATCACCAAATTAGTACTTTTAGTGACTAATATTTTAGTCGCCGTTGATTGAGATTGGGCAACTAAAAAAGTTTGTCGGCGAAGAAACCTTTTCTGCTACTAATTTGGTCTTTTGGTCGCCAAAAGTTTGGAGGGAAATTTGAAACGTGCGGCGGGAATTTGAAATTCGCCATTGCCCTCTGTCTTTCTGTCACACAGATCCTCAGACCACACTCGACCTACGACCACATTGATCTCTCGTTGATCCTCATATCCTCAGACCACACTCGCCATAAGGAGACTCTGAAATGTGTCCGTATACGCAAAGTAAGATCGTTTTACAGCTGATCCAATAACCATCCATATAAAATATCTCCCGCTCTTACTCTCTCTCTGTCTGAAATTTTTTTGAGTGCAACAGTCCATCTCTTCTCCACTTGCCCTTCATCAATCGGCAATCTCTAACAAATTCACAGTGCCTCTTCTTCTCAACTCTCACGATCTCTGAACTTTGTCACCAACAGTCAACTCTCCCTCTCTCTCAGTTGCATTCTCATGCTTTTGTTGTCATGTTCTTGTTCTCATTCTCAATCGATTGATCTTTCACTCTTACCCTCACTCTATCTTAAACAATCAGATGAGGATAGAGATATGGGAATCCACTCTCCCGTCCTGATCTTCTTCACTCACATCCCAGACAATCTTGATGTGGCGAACTCGCTTAAAAGATTAGCATCTTGGTCTTCTTGGACGATCATAAGGTGATTTCAAATCATTTTTTGACTGAATATGTACATTTTTTTAAAAGCCCCAACTTAAATTGATTGTGTATGTACATTTTTTTAAAAGCAAAACTTTAATAACAAAGGATTTGTGTTTTTTGTTTTTTGTTTTTTTTTTCTTGCCTTCAAACTGTTTGATAAAATGTCTGTTAGGCTTCTCAAAATTCTAAGCCACAAGCCTAACCCATTAATGGGTTCCATCAATTTTTTTGATTTTCTATTTCTCTTCTTCTACTTTGAGTTCACTCTGTTTCTTTAGCCATCAATGAATTGTTGGTTTGGGAAGTTGTTATGGCTTTTCCATTTGGAGGTCTTTGGAATGACTTTTTTGATGTGTAGAATGTGTGTAAAATCCCAGATTTGGGGATAACTGTGTTGGTTTGAAGTGTTTCTTTGCTTTAAATTACTTTACAATGCACTTGTTTAACCTATCAATGGTGTATTACTCAAGTAGGTTTAGGAAATAATATAAAAAGAAAATAAAGAATTAATTAGAAGAAGCAAATAAATTACTAAGATGAGAATTGCTGCATAAAAACAAGGTGGAAGAACAGGATGCGAACAGGATTCTACACCCTTTGGTTCCTATTGTTTGCTTCGTATTTGTGATCACATTTTATTTGTTGATAGTCAGATGGACTAACTCTTTAAGTTTTGTGATTTTAAGTATTTTGTGTATATGTTCATTGGATAATCTTCATTATGATTCCTTTACTCTAATAAGCCCAGACAGGACAAACATCTACAATGGAAAAGAATAGGTAGAAGAACCACTGAACATGGTTGAAAGCAAATGAGATAAATTAAACTATTGAGTTTGTTTCTATATTTGTTCTCTGTGCTGTCTATATTAAAAATGACATTTGTTCTCTTATGGTGCTTTACAGTGGGACATTATATAGAAACAATGACAGTGGAATTGTTCTCTGTGCTGTCTATATTTGTTCTCTTATGGTGCTTTACAGTGGGACATTATATCTCTTTGTAATCACTGCAGGCAATATTTGAAGGGATTCTTGTTGATATACCATTTGCAACGTTCTTCTTGAGCAAATTAAAGCAAACGTAGGGTTGCACCCATGTGGCATTCACAATGTATATTCTTATTTATCAAAAACACAAGAAGTAAAAGGAAAAAGAATTTCTTGCAGATGATCAACCTTATATCACTTTTCTTTCTCTCTCCTCCACACTCCCACTCCCACTCCCACTCCCACTTCCACTGCCCTTCTAAAAATTGTGGAAAAAATCCACACATGCTTTATATGTATCTGCGTACACATTATGGTCCTATGGAAATAGTTTTGAATTTCAGGACCATCTCTGCATATAAAAGATGAGTCTTTTGGGGTCCCAAATTGCCTCATAGCAGGGGTAATATTTTTTAGTTTTGAATTCTAGTTTTGAAATCTATTTTGATGCTTTAATTTTAGTTTTTAATTTTGATGCATCCAAAATTTTGTTGAGCAGGTACAACTATTTGAATGACTTACCTTCCCTGGATCCAGAGTTATATCGCCACCTTATTTTCTTAAAGGTGATATTTCTCCCTCTCCCTTGCTCTTTTCTTTGAGCAATAGTTTTTAGTGAAATCTTATGCTTCATTGATTTGCAAAATTGATGAAGCTAAGAGATGAATTGTTTGAACATTGTCATTGCCTATCCAACCAGAAGTTATAACTGAATCTGTATATATTATCTTCTTGTCAACCAAACAAATTTTTTGACATCTTTGGATGTCCATGCAAATGGAAAAGTTTCAGTTTTCCGTTGCATTTTACAAGGCAAGAAAATCTCCCGTAGAATAATCACTGAAGAAAATGAAGTGTACACAAATGGTAGGATGAAATTAGAATAATGACCTTTTGTTGTTTTGTGGCTCAATTTCATGGCCAATCGGGTGGTTCTGTGTAATTTCGTGTTATTTATTGATTTATTTATTTATCTTTTGTTTGATGTAACAGCATTATGAAGGTGATACTTCAAAGTTGGAATTGTACTTTGTTATTGTGAACAATGAATATGGAGAGCAAACAGAAGCAGAGTTGCTTCCTGGAGGGAAAAGCATACGTGTTACTAATGAGAATGTCATTACATTTATTCATCTTATAGCCAACCATCGTTTGAATTCTCAGGTTGCAAGGGTTTTCCTCTTTCATTTATTAAGTTTGTTTTCAAATTTGATCATTTTCTCCTGTAATTATGATGTCGTGATATAATTTTCAGATACGCCAACAAAGTTCCCATTTTATGAGGGGATTTCAACAGCTTATAGAGAAAGATTGGATTGACATGTTTAATGAACATGAACTTCAGGTATTGCGATTCTTGTTGAATGATATTCAAGAACCACGTGGTGAAAGCATTACTGTAATTACTTCATTTAGTAGGGAGAGCTATGAGCCTCGTAAAAACATACAAACAAATAATAGTTTGCTGTTGTATGTGGCCAATATGAAAAAAAAATTGACTTTTTTAATAAACAACTTAACATTGCTTGCTTTGTTCCATCTATTTCTGTTTTGGAAACAGGGCTGTGAACTTGCCCAAGTAAAAAAAAGGAAGAAAAAAAAAAAAGAAAAAGAAAAAAAAGAGAGAAGAAAGTAATGAAACATTCTAACATTAACTACCTAAATCTTGTAGGGTTCTTGCACTGCATCCGTTTCAACGCACCAATACTCAACAGATATGTGCTCAGTTTTTTGATTGGCCTCCTGAGAAAACAGGTTTTGTAATTCACAATCTTAATTATGTATTCTAGAGTAACTTGCAAGCATGCACATGCTCACATCATTTGGATTCATGAGCTTTTTCGAGTTAGGTATCTGTACTTCTATCATCTAGTTGGTTCACTGGTTCATTTACAAGACAATATCAATTAGCTCCTTATTGGGCTGTTCCTCAGCTTATAAATTTTTGTTATAGCATGGGCAACCAGTATTGGAACCTTTCTTTTGGACTTTTAGTAACACTGCCAGCTGATCATAACTATTGTTTTCACATTTTTCTGTTGAAGGAAACTGTCAAACTTACTCTTGTAGTGGGATGAGTCAATTGTTACACTATACTGTCAAGCTAACATTTGTTTTAACATCAGAGAAATCTTTCTATAATAAGGTGTTTGTAGTAATCACATCTTTCCACTGGAATAAAATTTTCCTTTTTAGATTTCAATCTTTTGACCACCCTTTTAACTAAGAATGTGAAGAGTTGAATCTATCTTAGCTTATAACTCAAAATTGTTAGGCACAAAGAATTTGTCCATTGCCTATAAAAAAAAAAAGGGCAATGGCATAAACTTCTCCTTCCATTCCTAAACAAAAGGTTTGTTTCGTTTTTACCCTTTGAATTTTCATGCATTGATTAAGATCTCTTGAATTGAGGTCTTGTTCCTCTACAATTGATGTCTTCTTCTAACTCTAAACTCAAAAATTGGATCAAACAATGTATCATGGATGTTAAAATATGTTCAAACTTAACTTTCAACCTAATAAATCAAAATTTCAAATGAATTTTTAGGTCTTATTTGATTAGTGAGATTAATAGTGAGAAGATTAATAATCCATATGATTAGTGTAGGAATAATTATCCAGTTGAATTAGTGGGGTAAATAACTCACTCTTGTCACATTTGTTTTGCAATAGATATAAAAATATATAATCCTAATTATATGTTTGTTTTGTGTTATTAATTGTATGATTAAAAAATTGTCAACTTTATTGAATGAAATTTTCATCGGAATCTAATTCAAATAATAGAAATTGAAATCAAATACTAAAATATGAGTCCTATAATTTAATAATTTTATTTCTATATTATAATTTGCTCATTTAAATATGCTCTTAATGTATCAAATATGAGTCGCGCTCAAATTACTTGTTGTGTCCAACTCATTTGTGATGTCTCCGAGATAGTAGATTAAAACATGGGTGTTGAAATTTAGAGGATTCTGAAGGTCAACCAAAAAAATATACTACACTTTTCGACTAGTATGGACCCCAAAATGCACCTGATTATCCCTTTTTCACCATCAGATGCTGATATCTACAAAGGAATTAAGCTTTTTAGCAGTCTGCACATTAAGCTTTTTAGCAGTCTGCACCTTGTAAACTCAGTAACATTTGTACCTTAGAGGTCATAACTGTTTGACATGTGTCACTCAATAAATACCCATCATGGTGAGAGACAAAAATAAAAAATATTAACAATGATTAGTATAGTTTTGTGTTGTCCTAACATCAATGTGCAAAACTGGTATAGATGATCCCCAAAGTATATTGCCTATATTATGGTTTAGGAGGAAAATAAATATTAGTAATTATAAGGAAACACATAACTAAGTTTAATTTAGAGGTACGTTTGCAAAAGTGATTGAAATCTTTCAATTATTATCTTGTCCAACAAGCATGTCAAAAATGAATTACCTCTGGACCATTCCACTTTGTAATTTGGAGGAAGGACTTAAGGCATCCATGATAGTATACTCTATCTGGAAGAAATGAATCCACCTTTGAGAAAGCTAAGGTATCCTTCTCTTCATCATAACAGCTACACAGTCCCAAAACAAACAGTGGAAAAGATAACCAAAAGAATTCATTAGTATAGCATAAAATAATACAAAAGACAGAATTAAACAAAGTGGAAGAGAGCAATTAATGCAAAACAAATTGCAATCAGGTTCAATATATATATACATATAGAGAGAGAGAGAGAACAAAACCCCATCCTAGGGGTTACCCCCTAGGGTTACACAGCACTTAGCTCAACTAATGTCTGTATTCTTCAATTTAAAACTAAGTACAATTAAGATTACATCACCTATTTATAGATTGCGGTCACTAACAGCCCAAGCTAATGGAATAGTTAGAAGAAAACTTATGACACTTGAGCATAGGACTCAATTTGACATTTAAGATATTTGTTTTACTACATCAGGCAACAAAATTGCAATCAGGTTCAAAATCAAGAGACATAGAACAAAACCCCTAATCTAAGGGTAAGCCCTAGAGTTAGAGAGAGAACCAGAGCACTTAACTCGATTAATGTCTATATTCTTTAATTTAAAACTATGAGTAAACAAAATTGCAATTAGGCTTAAAATCAAGAGTGAACAAAACCCCCAACCTAGGGGTAACCCCCCTATGGTTAGAGAGAGAACCAGAGCACTTAGCTCAATTAATGTTTATATTCCTCAATTTAAAACTAAGTACAATTAAGCTTACATCACCTATTTATAGACTAAGGCCACTAATAGCCTAAGCTAATGGAATACCTAATAGAAAGTTTATGACACTTAAGCATAGGACTTAATTTGACATATAAGATATTTGTTTTATTACATCAGCAACAGTATGAAAAAAATAGTTTGAAACTCGAACCAATTTGTTTTCATTATTGGGAGAACAGTTCGCGAGGTACACAATTAAGGTTCAAGGAGAAAAGGTAAGAAAAGTAAGGCAAGGCCTATAGTTTCTACATCAACTATTCCTGTGCAAGACTCACTGCTGCTTCTTTTTCTTTTTTCCTTTTTGGGGTGCAGGTGGGTGGGTTGGGGGAGGACTAGTTTATTACACAAACTCCTTTGGATGTCTGACACACAACACTCAGGAAAAGGGTAAGGAATACTAAGAAGCACAGACATTTACTTAAAGGAGCTGTGTCCCTTCAGAACATTTCAGAACATGACACTTCTTGGGCACTGCTAGCCACACCTGCTATAGCTTGGACATGTTCAAACACTTTACCGAAACTTCTCAGATGCTTAGCAGGCAGTTAATAGGAGCATTTGCCTGACACTCTTAAACATGGGACGAACTTATGCCTAAGTGTACAACCTTTTTACAAAGAAATAAGAGAAAGTTGGCATTGTACATATAGCAACTATAATTCAAGCATCTAGCAGGCACTTTCAGATATATGCAAAGATTTTAATTTTAATGAACATATGCATATAATATATATATATATATATATACATATGAAGAAAAGAGTTGGAAAATAATTAGTAATAAATCGTATGTATCTTCTAGTTTAATATGTATGAAAAATATATTTACATACTGCTGTATCCATGTTCTACTTAAAAAATTTACCATGCTGGGTTTTCACATTGTGTTGTTTTAATGTTAGCCTTTGTGTTAGTACTACATGGAATGTGTGTCCAGCATATTTCATTGGACACACACCTAGCAAACATGTCTAGAAATTCAAGTTTACTATATAGTTGTACATGCAAACAAAACTCTTTTACTATGTTACTTTTGTTAGATAGTTGTCACAAATAGAGTGAATTGCCCATGTTTGATGCTTAATGTTACGTAAAACTACCATTTTATTTACAGCACAAACAAAAACAAAGAAAAATATGAACATTTTGTCATGTCCTTGTATCTTTTGGACTTGGCAATGAAATCAACCTGACACTTAGACATGTATCCACATTTGATGTACATTCCTAAGACCAAGTAATGGGCAGTCACAATGCTCAAAGCTCCCGCTACTGTGGGGTTTGGGGAGCATCAAATGCATGCAGCCTTTCCTAGGTGCAGAGAGGCTTTTTCTGTGGTTTGAACCTGTGAAACCCAGGTTGCAATGGTGCAACCTTACCGTTGCGCCCGGGCCCACTCTCACCTAAGTCCAAGTAATATAACTAAATTAAAGAGAATAGCACCTCAAAGAACCTCAGCTGTCAAAACCAATTTCAAGATTCATAGCTGCTATCCAACCTCAAATGTGGCTTCTATGAGCAATAAAAACCCTTGAAAAGGGACAAAGCCCATGTAGAGGCAAGAAGTACACAAAACAAAAACACAAAATTGCAATGTTAAAACTATAAGAGAATTCAACAAAATGAGCCCACAAATTACAGAAGCAAAATTAAATCACACAATCAGTCCGTTAAAAGGCTCAATCAAAAAACAAAGATCGGAAAGGGAAACTGTCAAAGTAGGAAGCACAAGAAAGCAATATTCCATTTTTTAATGTAAAAATGTGACAAAACAGCTGGAGAGCTTAGAGTTGAAGAAAATACCGGAATAGATTCTCGGATGTGTAAAATTCTGGTTTATTCGCTTTAGCAATCACGACATCAAAAAGCTCCCTCCAGGAGTCTCTTTGACCCAAAGAATCCTAATTCAAATGTAAAAAGACAACTAAAAAACTTAATTTCAGTGATTCCATATAGATCAGCAATTGAAATTCAGAAGAAGTAAGAAAATATCAACCCAAAACAAAAAACCAAAAAAACCAAAAAAAAAAAAGGAAACATAATACTCGACACACAAACATGGGAGAAAAAAGAAAAAGAAAAACAAATGGGTACATAATGCTAAATTGGTAAAGGATAAATTACAGTTTGCACCCTTGTATTTTACCTTAAATTCCACTTTAATTCATGTACTTCCAATTTTGATGGTCGCAACCCTGTAATTCTGGTCAAATTTCAATGTCAACCCTCTATCAACTTCCGTTTAGAAGAGGAATAGCTAACAAGTGTGGATATGGACACATGACACGAAATTACACACATACAACACGGACACATTGACATGACGATTTTTTTTAAAAAAAAGGCAGGACACGACATGTGAGGAACACACAAAGCATATAATTTTATATATTTTAGATATGTCATAGATATTATCATTACAAATAGAATTTAAAAAATGCAACACAACACTAATCTCTAAAGTTTAAAGCCGGGGGGGGGGGGGGGGATTAATAAATTTAAATCTACATTATTTTTCTTTTATCATTGTATCCTTTTAGTTATTTTGTTCAAAATTGTAATGTGTTTCATGTATGTTTAAGCAATGGTCATGCCTGTCCCCAAGGGTCCCAAGTGTGCCTGACAGCCCGTGCTAAAAAAACATTTAAAAATAATATCTAAACATTTGGACATGAGTCATGAAATGTCCGATGAGTATCGGTGTCCGACACTTGTCCAACACAGACACACCACCTTCTTAGAAGTGTTTTTTTTTTTTTTTTTGATCAGCAAAAAGAATCTTTATTGATAGAATCAAACAACTTGTGAAAGAGTACATCAATAAAGAGGAGCTCAGAGCTACATGAAGCTCCAAGCTCCAGTTGGTGAGAGACCAACACACAGAGAAAGCAAAAATTGAATCAGAATCACAACAACCAAACGCTGCCACCAAAAAACCTGATGAGCATTAGGAAACCTGATGAGCATTAGGATACCACCCCAGAACTCCAAAAACAAAACTGCAGAGCATTCATTCAAACACTTCTGAGCCCTCCAATTTCACAAGAACATTTTCTGAACATCTGGCCTTGAAGCTCCATTCCACAATACTGATAAATATGAACCGCAGATGAGGCTTAAGGAACAATACCACTGCTTGGAAGCTAAACCAAACCCCAATTCACAGATCTGAAAACTCTGGACAACAAGACAGATTGAAACCATTGAGGCCAATCCAGAAATCCAGCAGCCCAAAAAAACTGCAGCAGACAACAAACAGTAGATGGACTATATGGAGTGAGCTCTGCTTATGCTGCTGTAAAGCCTTCCTTCACAGCACTTGCCAACAGATGCCCACATCAGATTGCAAAAGATCTACACCAGATTACAGCCTAAGACAGCACTTTGGACAGAATAAACACCCAAGGCTGCAAACAGAACAGAGCAAAATCACACATGCAGAACAGAACATCTACAGGCCAGATCAGACCCAAACAGCAGAATCCATTTCCTTTTATTAGACCATGATAACTTGGGCTGCAGAAAAGACTAGACACATACTGAAACCTCTACACTTGAGAGCACAGATGCAAACTCAGATGCAAGACAGAACAGTCCAGCATTCAGACCAGATGCTCAGCATTTCAAAAATGGTTAAGAGCACACCATACAGCAGTAGGCAAAACACAAAGCCCCAGGAGAATCAACCAGACCCAATCAGCCCCTCAGACAAAATCTAACCTGCTTGAGATTATATACAAAATCATTAATTGAGTAAGTACAGGGGGGGTTAGAAGTTCTGACCCATACAGCAACCCTGGCCTTGATTGAATCACATAGCCCTTCAAAATTCACCGGCGAGCCCTTGAAGATGCTTTCATTCCTCTGCTTCCAAATAGACCAGAGCACCGCCAAAGGTATAGCTTTCTAGATGGATAACTCCTTTTTATTTAGTTTTAAACCAATCCACCACTGCAACAAACCGGACACGGATCCAGGCATTGCCTAATAAACACCCCACCAATTGATAATATTTGACCAAATCCTCCAAATAAATGGGCAAGACAGCAGCACATGATTTATATCCTCTACTTCATCCCTGCAGAAAACACAGTTAGTGTCTGAAGCAGCAGAGAGGATACCTAGTCATTGAAGGTAGCTGGCTATCTTAATTCTCTCTTTCCATGCTAACCACCCAAAGAACTGTATCTTAGGTGGAGCCAAATTCTTCCATATGCACCCTACTACGTTACTGCTAGCTTCAACAGGTGCTGCACTCCACTTATAGGCAGAAGACACAATAAAAACCCCAGAATTTTCTGCATTCCATTTCAACCTGTCTACCATCCCATCCCGAATAGCTGGAGCATTAAGAAGCATTATTTTCAGTCTCCTCAAATCTTCTATTTCCCACTGAAACAAGGCTCTCCTGAACGCCAGCTTCCACTCATCATTTCCATTTCTCCTACTGTTTAACATTTCCACAGATGCATCTTTGTCAATGGACACAGAGTATAGTCTTGGAAATTCATCTTTGAGACATACGTTACCAACCCAATTATGACACCAGAACTTGATGTTTCTTCCATCACCAACAATAAGGGAGAGATTATTTTTAAAGAATTCCACCAACTAAAGCGAATAGGCAGCAATCCCCTGAATATCTCTCCAGACCAGAGATAACCTTGAACCCTCAACAGGTAGTGGCCACCAACCCCCTCCAACCTCACCATATTTGCTGCAAATTACTCATTTCCAGAGAGCATCAGTTTCGGATCCAAATCTCCACCACCACTTCAAGAGAAGACAAGCATTCATAAGCCTTACTTTTCTTATACCTAAACCTCCAGAACTTTTGCTTTGTGTTACATTCCCCCATTTTACTAGATGAATTTTTCTTCTTAGAGCATCACCTCCCCATAAAAATCTGGACTGGATTTTGTCAATCTCCTTAGCAACCCCTTCAGGCATCTTGAACAAAGATAGATAATATGTTGGTAAGGATGATAGCACAGACTTAATCATAGTCAACCTGCCAGCAAAAGATAAGAACCTCCTTTTCCAAGAAGCCAACTTCTGGCTAACTTTATCAATTATTGGTTTCCAAGTCCGTCTTCTCCTTGGATTACCCCCCAAGGGCATACCCAAATAATTTAAAGGCAAACTTTGATGAACACAATTCAGCATGGAAGCATATTCTTTAGATAGCTCATCAGTAAGCCCAACCCCACACACCACACTTTTAGAATAATTAATCTTCAGCCCAGACACTATTTCAAAGCACCTCAGAATCCTTTTAACATTAAGAACCTCCTCCCTATCTGCTTCACAAAAACTTATTGTGTCATCCGCAAACTGCAAATGAGTAATTCTGAAATCATTTGACCCAACCACTGCACCTTTAATCAAGCCCATAAGCCTAGCTCTGGTCATCAAAATGTTCAAGCCCTCTGCCACGATATTGAAAAGAAAAGGTGATAATGGGTCACCTTGCCTAAGCCCCCTTTGAGGACTGAATTCGGAAGTCGGAGATCCATTAACCAAAATGGAGATCTTAGCTGAAGAGACACATTCTTGCATCCACTTAATCCATTTAGAGCCAAACCCAAAGCTTGCAAGCATAGAGAATAGAAATTCCCAATTGATGCAGTCGTAAGGTTTCTCAAAATCCAACTTCAAAACAATACCTTTCCTCTGATTCTTCTTCCAACCATCAACAATTTCATTTGCAATCAACACTCCATCCAATATACTTCTGCCTCCTATAAAAGCTTATTGAGATTCACTAACAATCCTTCGCATTATAAGTTTGATTCCGTTTGACAAAACTTTTGCAAGCACTTTGTAAAGCGAACCAATGAGACTAATAGGCATGTAGTCACTGAGGCTAGTAGGATTATCATTTTTAGGAATCAACGCAACAAAAGAGCTATTAATTCCATGCACCAGTTTAGAGTTTTGATGAAACTCACTCATAAACTGCATCACATCCCCTTTTACTGACTACCAGCACTTTTGAAACAGCATCAAGTTGAACCCATCAGGCCCAGGAGCCTTGTTACCATCACAGGTTTTAACTGCTGCTAACACTTTAGATTCTAAAAACTCCGCTTCTAAAGCAGCTCTAACCTCCTCTCCTCCAATGGATTGAAAGTGGCCAGATAAACTTGGTCTACTGAACCAGGATTCAGAAAAAAGCTTTCTGAAATGCAGCAATACCTCAGCTCTAATATCAGCTGGATTCTCCTTTGTAACCCCATTAACAGAAAGGGAGCACAAAGCATTTCTATTATTTCTAGATGTAGCCATCACATGAAAGAATTTTTGTGTTTTTATCACCATTCAAAGCCCAGTTCACTCTGGATTTCTGCAACCAAACCCATTCCACCATAGTACTTAGCCTCCATGCTTCCTCAGCCCTAATATCACCTTCTTAGAAGTGTTGATGCTTCTTAGATGAACTGAAACTGACCATGGGTCTATTGCATGACTTAAAAATTAGTTAATCTGTCATATCAAATCTTAGGGATTAAAGTGAGTCTTCAGAGAAATATGGTGGGATAAACATTTAATGTGCTACCAAATTAAGTCATGCAACAACCACATGTTTAATTTAATTCCATTCAAATTTAACAGGAATCATTGACGAAGGGTTGACATTGCAACTTGAGAGAAAATGCAGAGTTTTGACTGTCACAAAGGATCTGACTTCTATTGGAAATGGGAGAATAACATGACATATAAACATTTCATGGTTTTCATTAAAATTGTCCCAGAGAGACTGATTGACAACGACAGAAAATTAACACACACCTAGCGTAGAAGGGAAGTAAATCAGGTATTCAAAGAGCAAATATAAATATAAAAAGGTGTAGACACAAATACATATAATATATATTTATTAAACAATCAAGAAAAGTTATGTAATTTTAAATACCTAGATGCAACAATCTTCACGAATGTTAAGGAGGAGGTAATTCAAATCTTAAAATGCAACTGATGCACATGATAAACAATAATCTTTTTCAAGCCCGCACACACACAAACAGAGAACAGTATCAGATTCTAATACACGTGTCCAGTTTCTTTTATTTTCTAATAGATAAGTGTTCTGGTGATCAACTGGATACTAAAGTGGTTAGGAGTTAGGAACAACAATCATGAGAACACTGCCATCTGAAGGCCACGCATGGCGTCAGTATCACGTGGTCCAGACTTACAGAGGCTAATAAATGTGTGAACTAGTTTTACGAGGTTTGGGATAACTTGTCTAGAAGCGAACATGGAGGATCCCTATCTAGGGTTGAGAACTCTGCTGTACAATGTACTGTTAGGATCAGCAAATCCCAGAGTTATCCCTGCTTAGGGCTTCGGCCATACAAGTTGGCCCTCAAACAATTAGTTATGGCAAAGTGTATATACTTCTTACTCATTAATGTAGTTAATGTTTTTTTACATTTAACTAAACAAATAAGCAAGATTCTGAATATCATTTCTTTATATGCACGTGTCTTACCCAATACAGTTTTCTGTATATGGTAATTTGCATTTAATATAACATGGGTCAATAATAGGCAAACATCAGAAAAGTAGAATGCTGACAAAATTAGGAAAGTTTATACGTAATTAAACGACAAGCAATAATTACAATGACAAAAGTTCAGTTTCAACACCAGTAACAACAAAGTCCAAATTGAAACTAGAAAAAATCTCCAGGAGTTCCAGCAATATGTAGAAGGATGCAAATACAAAAGGAATATAAAAATAAAGGTGATCAGGGGATATCTTTTTTGAGTGTCACCTCTAACATAAAACGCATCCCTCCATCCACAAAATAATACGAAGAGTTGGTCAACAAGAAAAGTTTCTTCCCATTTTCCTTTAGCATCCTGAGAAAGCGTAGCAGCTGACTCTGCAAGGTTTAACCATACAATAACAATTTTTCAAGTGTCCAGTATAATAGATTAAAATTGACCAAATATAGTATAGCCGTTGTCCCATTTTACAACGAGCCACCACTAACCTGAGAATGAGTTAAGAACAGGAGACCTCAAACAATAAAAGCAAATTATAAAAATATTAGAACAGAGTTCCTCGTCGCGCACATTTTTAACTAGGTATCTTTGTGGATCAGATAGAATTCCTCTATGAGCCAAGCCACTTCGGTGAACATGCTGAATTGCACGATTTACCTATGAAGCACGGACACGGACACGGACACGGACACAGACACGGGACACGGCAATTTTAAAAAAATGGGGACACGGACACGGCTGGGGACACGGCAAAATTTTTTTTATATAAATATTTTTATTTTAATACAAGTTAATTATTTTATTTAATTATTATATTTTTAAATAAATATGATTCTATTAATTTTTTATTTTATTTTATCTACTTTTTTTTTATTAATATATGTATATATATTATGTTTTTTTGATTTTATTAATATGATTATGTTTTTTTGATTCTATTATATTATGTTTTTTTATTAATACAAGTTAATACAAGTTATAGATATGTTTTTTTATTAATATTAAATAAGTACATATCTATATATATATATATTATACCTAATAGATACATTAAACCTAATATATATATTATATCAGATCAGATTAGAGGAGAGAGGGCGATCGACGCGAGAGCAAGAGAGAGCGATCGACGCGATCAATGCGAGAGCGAGAGCGAGAGACGCGAGCGAGAAGGAAGGCAAGAGAGAGGGACGAGAGAGAGAGAGAGACTTACTGATGGAGGTCGACAGGCAAGTCAAGGTGGAGGTCATGGATGGAGGTCGACTGGCGACTGGATCGAAGACCAGGTTTGTCATCAAGAGACCAGGTTTGTCTGGATCGAAGACCAGGTCAACAACTTCTTCGAGTCGACTGGATCGAAGACCAGGTTTGTCTCTTGACCTTTGCCCTTCTCCTTTACTCTTCTCTTTTGCTCTCTGTGTCCAGATTTGGTGGACATGCGTGTCCCCGCCATGTCCCTGCAAAAAAAATAATTAAATTAAAGGGACACGCCATCTAGCGTGTCCCGTACGTGTCCCCGGCGTGTCCCCGTGTCAGACACCGCCACGGCATGAAATCTGGCGTGTCCATGCTTCATAGCGATTTACATCTTGATAGACATAGGATGCATTAAACTCGAGCTTTGCGTCAACAAAATGTTGCACAATATCAACAATAAAGGCACGCCTACGAAATCAGAAACAGAAAGCATATTCAGGGTAAGAAGAGAAAAATTACCAAGTGCAATTAACAAGAAAATAAATAAAAATTACAGAGATAGTTCTGCTGACCTAGAAATCAAGATTTCAGGCAAACGATAAGCATAAATGCAACAGAATCCATGTTGCATATATAAATATGCACTGTAAAAAAAGACTAATGAACAGAAATAGTGCTTAAAATAAAAGACATCGGATTTCTTTTTTCCTTTTCTTTTTCATGTATATCAGGAATGGAACAATCATGTAATTTGGCTCGACCTTAAATGAGTTTTAAATGAGCCGAGCTTGAGTTGTTCATGAACAACTCAGTTCTGTTGCATTGAGCACACAAATCTTCTAGAGAATATATCTGTATAAAATATATTTAATGGAATATGTCATGCCACCATATGTAAAGGTTTTGTGTTCAAACTGTATAATTCAGTGTTACATTTCCATTTCTATAAAATCTATCATTAATGGCATATAAAACTAAGGATGCAACCTAAGTTGAATTGATCAATATTGATACCAACAATAATAAAAATACTAAGACACAAATAATTGATAAAATTGATAATAATAAAAAAAACAAAGATTTTTTCTATCTTGCAATTCAGCAAAATCAGGAAATCCATTCATCCATGATTGGATGGGAATGATCACACTTGATATTTTAATTAAAGTCAATAATATATGGTTTTGGATATCAGAGGATAAAAATTAATGAAAAAATTAATTACTTTATTTCCTCATTTTGTAAATGAGGAAATTACTCATTTAAAATCTTGCAAAAAATGAATCGAAATGGTTTCTATTTCAGGGGGTATTTAATTGGTGTTAAGAAAAGTTATACCTCTGTTCGACCAGGCATAATTGGTAGGGTTGGGCGTAGGATTATCCGAACCAACCAAACCGCCCGACTAAAACTCTTTTTTTTTTTTTTTGGGTCAAATCTAACTGTTCAAAAAAAAACCCCCTTTTTTTTTTCCCTTCAAATCTGACCGTTCAAAAAAGAAAACCCTAATCAATCTTATCTATCTCTCTCTCACTCTATCTATCTCATTCTGTCTCTCATTCTCACGCTCACTCTCACTCGCGATTTTCATCTCCACAGCCTACACCCACTGATTGACTCTCTCTCTCTCGTCGCAAGATGGACTAATCAACTGATCAACCGATCGACCTCATCGCACACCTCACAGGTAAGCTCCTCTCTGAATCTCAGTCTCAGTCTCTCTCTCCCCTATCTTTGGTTTTTTTTTCCAACATATCAGATCTTTGTGTCTCTGATCTGTTTCCCTCCATCACTCTCTCATCTCATAGTCTCTCACTCTCTGGTTTTGCATCTACACCGATCGACCTCACAAGTAAAGTAAGCCTCTCTCTCTCTCTCTCTCTCTCTCCAATCTTTGATCTGTCTGTGTTTATTTATTTATTTATTGTTTGTTGCAACAAATCTGTGTTTTTGGAATGAATTAAATCTGTGATGAATCTGTTATTAAAATTAAAATTAAAATGTGCTGAATCTGTATTGAATCAGATGTTTTTTTTGGGAATTCAATCTGTTATTTTTTTGGAATCTGTTTTGAATCTGTATGGAATCTATTTTTTTGGGAATTCAATATGTATTGAATTTGTAGTAAATCTGTTTTTTGGAATTAATTTTTGATTTAATTTGATTCAATCTGTTAACTTTTGGAATTAAATCTGTTATTAAATCTGTCTGTTATTTAAATCTGTTATTTAATTTTTGGAATTAAATCTATCTGTGTCTGTATAATTTTGGAATTCATAGATCTGTCTGTGTTTATTTTTATTTTTATTTTTTTGTTTGTTGCAACAGATCTGTGTTTTTTGAATTAAATCTGTGGTATTGGATTGAATTAAATCTGTGATGAATCTTAACACCAATTAAATACCCCCTGAAATAGAAACCATTTCGATTCATTTTTTGCAAGATTTTAAATGAGTAATTTCCTCATGGAGTCTGAGTTGCAAAATTTTCGTATTAGAAGCGCTTTTTGTTTTGTTGGAATCCTTTTTTCATTTTAAGGAATTGGTTAGTCGTCCAGTAACAAGTAATATCAGTAAGAAGTAACAATAATAGATAGTATTTGATGAAAGAAAGAGAACAAAGAAGAAAGGAATTGTAATCAATATTCGTTATGCATGCAATGTTGTATTAGATCGAGATTCAAAGGTTCTTTCTTGACCTAACTACAAGGATGATGCTTTATAATATGGAAAGATAAAATGGAGAACCTATAAATGAAAAAATAATAGGAATTAGGAGTCTTGGAATCTAGGTTTGGATCAAAATAAAGTAATCATGTAATAACTTTTTTCTTCTCATTCATTCAAGATATTATGTAAATGAACCTACTATTGAATCTAATGAGTTAAAATTAACGTAAAGTCAAAAGTTTTATAAAGTCACTGTTTATTTTCAAATACAAAATGGATTCAGTACAATTAAAAAAGAAATGATCAAACAAAATAGAAAAAAATTGAAAATTTTATAGTGATTCAAAAAGAGTTTCATTTTTGAATAAAGTTACACAACATAGTTCTTATTATTTTATTACTTTATAGTTTATTCAAGAGCTGCTCAATGAATCTGTTGATTGTAATTACGGTATAGGTAGATGTCAGAAATGATAACAGATTTCAGGAACATTTGAACAATTTTTCACATAACATTTCATGAAGATTAAAATTAATTCAAGATTAACCAAGAATCCTATTCATTCAGAAATGACCCTGTTCATTCAACAGATTTCAGGAAGATTTCATCAATTTTTCACTTAACATTTCATGAAGACTAAAAATTAATTCAAGATTAACCTGTAATTATATAAGATTAACATTGCAATGCATTCATACTCTACAAGATTAATTCAAGACAAAATTAACATCACATGAATTAATTATACAAAATTAATTCAACAAATTCAACCAGGACAACCTTGAAGCAATGTATGAATGCATTCAAGATTAACATTGCATGACCAAACTCATGACAGATGTGTATTTCAAGCAAAACCCTAACCCTAATCGTAACCCTAACCCTAACCCTAACCCTAACCCTAATTGCAAGCAAAATCCCAAATTGCGATTTCAGGTTTACCTCAGATTCGCTGTCGTTCGTCCTCCGTCGTGGTTCGTCCTCCTCTGTCGTCGTTCGTCCACCGTCTCGTCGTCCTTCGTCCACCGTCTCGTCGTCCTTCGTCCCCTGTTTCGTCGTCCTTCGTACTCCTTCAAGAGACAGGTGAGACAGTCCATAGTGAAGAGATAGAGAGGAGAGAGAGGCGAGAGTGAATGAGAGGGATGAGGCGAGCGAGCTACGGCGAGAGTGAATGAGAGGGACGAGGCGAGAGAGGTGAGAGGGATGAGGCGAGAGTGAGAGAGAGGTGGTATCAAGAGGTGGTATAGTCGAGAGCGAAAATGACGAGATTGAGAGGAGAGAGAAATTTTTCGGCTCATTTTCGAAGTACGAGAAATTACCCTAGTTAGTCACATCTCACCCACACCAAATTGTAGGTTGGCTACAAAAAGTTTTTGGTGCCAAAAAAATTGTTAGGACCATTAATAAACTATCATATTACACCCATGATTGATAACTTACTTAAAAAAATTTTAAAAATTCATATTATTTGGCAGAAGTTTGTGAGAGGAGTTTAGAAGGTAAAATTATTATTTGATTATTCAATTTAACTATCTAAAAGTTAAAAATTTTAAAATCAAAAAGTCAACAAAGGTAAAATGGACATTTTAATTTTATTACACATTTTTTTACAAAAAGTCAAAAAATTATCCCAAACATACATATATTTTTTCTCTACTTTTTTTAATTAAAAAGTCAAAAAGTACACTTATATAGCACATCCCAAACAACCTGTGACAAAATATTTTATGGATTTTTATTAATGAGTTAGGGACCATTTTTAATCTGCTAAAATATAATTTCCAATCCCCAAAACCAAACACTATCTGACCCTCACAATCAAACATCACCTTCTTCTTCCTCCCCAAACTCTACGCAAATCCAACGCTCTTCAGAATTTCTTTTGTTTTCACATATTTTAATTGTTATATACATGAAAGTTTGACACATTTGATGTAATTATATCATTCTGCTGTCCTTAAACGTTTAAATTTGTATAGAAGTTAAATTCATTTTCTTTTATTAGACGTATAAATAAAATAAAATAAAAATGATGCTATCATGTATTTCTTGCTAAAATGTATATTTATTTTTATTTATTTTAATTATATTACGATTTATATTAGTTTCAATATTTTAACTATACTAAAAAAATTAATTTAATTATATAAAAAAGGGTAAATACTAACTAGTATTCCCTAAGTATTGTTTAATGTTAAAAAAGTGTGTAAAAGTGTCTTAAGGATATGTGAAAATATTAAAAAAATGTATTGATTTCAATAAAAATGTATTAAATTTAATAAAAGCTATCTTGTATTTTTAAAATTTTTTACTATCTTTTATTTGTGCCCTAAAAGTACTTGTTAGCAAGACTCATAAAAAATATATGATTAATTATATTTTTTCAGGTGACTGTAATTTAACCTTTTAATAATTTGAGACAATTACTATTTGCTATAAATTTTTTAAAATAATTTCAGATCAGCTATAAAATTTATGTATATTAATAATTAAAATTTTTAATTTTTTTATAAATTTAGGTCTCGTTTAAAAATAAGTTATTTTATTAATTTTTTGTATTTTTATAAAAAAAATATACCAAAAAAATAAAATATAATAATATAATAATTTATAATGACTTTTTAACTTTTTAATTAAAATATATAATTAACAAACAAGTCCTTATAATTATTTATAAAACTACTAAAAGCATGAACAAAAAGCTTCTGCATGTAACAACCGATATTCTTTGTTTGTTTTACCCAGCCAAATCAAACCCCTTACAATATACCACCAGCGTAACAACCAAACACAGATCCCCCTTCCCTTTTTCTTTTCACATCAGTATCTCTACACCTACTTAAAATGTGGGGAATATTTCATTTGTTCAACTATTTTATTACATACAGTCACACAATTAATTAAACCATCTTTTTGTTAAACTCCAACATAATTAACTTCAAATCAAAAGAAACTATAGACACTCATCTTTTCTTTTTTGCTTTCATATATAATAGGATAAATTATATCATTAGTCCCTATGGTTTAAGTGAGGCGTCACTTTAATCCTCATAATTTCAATTTAAACAATTGGGTCTATACTTTTTACTTTTGTTGAAATATGGTCTCTCCATAGTTTGTTTTGAATTGTATTTTGATCCCTTTAGTTTTTTATATGATTTTTTTTGTTTAAAATGTTATCAATGTATTACCACTACAAAAAAGTAAGGTTTTAGAGACCAAAATTTAGGGACAACACTCTCCATATAGTATACTATAAACAAATCTGACCCTAAGTTAATACCCTATTGTTTCACATTTTATCAAATTAGCACATCGACTTGACAAAAGATAAACTATTAACTCTTTAACTAATATCTAATTTTTAAAAAATAATTTCTCATTATTGTTTAAGTTCATGTATAATAACTAAACCAAATCTTAAGTTCCATAAAATAAGATTGGCTACATAAATCATTCTTCTTCATTTGGCTCTATCAAATGCTATTTGGTTAATTCAATTAAGGAAGTTCATGTCTTTATTTACTATACTATCCCATGTCAATTTACGTTTACCCCTTTCCCTAACATTTCCATCTACCGTAACTTTATTATATCTCCTCACTATTGCCTCTATTGGTGTTCGTTATATATGACCAAATTATCTTAATCTATTCTTTCTCAACTTATCTTCTATCAATGTTACTCTTACCCAATGATAGACACAGGAGGGCGATCGCCCCCCTATGATTTCAAAAACACCATTTATTATAGTAGTGTTAACAACAATTATTTACATATTATAGAGACTCTCCCCCTCTACGTTTTTCTTCTTTTAGGCAAATTTTAAGCAATTGTCGCTCTGTAGGTACGAAACATAAGATCAACATATAATATTAAAAAAATATAAAATAAAAATTGTTTCGTATAACCAATGTTAATTATAAGTTCAAATTTCTAAAGAATCGAATAAGTTATTACTTAATTACTTAATCACGTTCATTGATAAAGACATTATATGAGATCTTAATATTAGTTCTATTATAGACATTTTAATGACATAAACTAGTATTGAGCACAATAATTCAAGATACCGCACTTTAATATATAAATTGTTTTATGGTTGCTATTTTTTGTAACTAAATGTGACTACAAAAAACATGTGATTTATATATATTTTCATCTTATTTTCACTTTTTATAGTAGTAGAAATTGATATTATAATTCATATTTTCTTTTTAAAAATTTTGTTAGTATATATATATGTTCGCCTTCTATCTAAAAATCCTGAGTTCATCTCTGCTCCTACCCATTCATGAATATATTCATTCTAATCTTACCACGCATCCACTTTAGCATCCTCATCTCAGTAATACTCATCTTATCTACATATTGTTTTTTAGTTTCCCAACATTTTGTCCTATTCAATATCGTTGGTCTAATAACAGTTCTATAAAACTTTCTTGTTAATCTAAGGGAGATTTACCAATAAATCCCAAAATTTGAACTTATGAACCAATTGGTCCTATTTTTATTCTACTAAACCGTTTAGTCCCATTCAATTGTAAGGGACGTAATTACCCTCATTTAACCGTTTGGGTGTGTTACATGTGATACATTGTGAGGGTGTCACACAATGGCAAAGCGCTGTAAGGGGTTTTTGTTTTGGGCTGGGTTGGTGTGTTGGGGGGTTCACACAGGCAGACACACACACATTCAGAACACACACTCATACAGACCACACACACAACACACACACACAACACAGAGCCCTCTTTCTTCATCTCTTTCTCTCTCTCTCTCTCCTACTCTTCTTCCTCTCTCTCTCTTCTTTCTCCAATCCGAGCCCCTAAAATCCATCATCTTCTGGTTCACCCTCTCTCTCCTCCTCAGCCCTCTCGGTCCCTCCTTCGTCACCAACGGTGACATTTGCGTTGGCCTCGGAAAACTCCTCGATCCACCCCCTCCCCAAACCGATGACCCAGATCGCGACGATCCGAAGAAGAAAACCCCCAATCGGCGATCCAGAGCTCGTAAAAACGAAGATTTAGGGTTCATTCAAGCCCCTACGATTGTTACACACACACACACACAGATCTGTTACAGATTTGTTGTTTGGTTTTGATTTGTTATAGATCTCTCTCTCTCTCTCTCTCTGTATATATATATATATATATATATCTGTTGTGTTTTGTGTTTGATTCTTGCCGAAATCTTGCTAAGAAGACGGATAATGAAAGGGTTTTTTTTTCTTTTTTGAATAGATCTTGATAAATTGAACAGACAATTCGATAAGCTTGCCCTTCATGGTCTGTCCATGGCCGTTTTTCGGGTTCACATCGAATACACACACTGTTACACGCGCGCACACACACACACACACAGTGCTGGCTTCAACACACCCACACACACACACACACAGCAAACACAGTCCCACACAGAATGATACACACACACACACACACACAGCAAACACAGTCCCAAAAAAAGAATTGATCCAGCAAAGACAGTCCAACATTAAAACTAAGGGCACTCTCGTCCACACAATTAAACAAAAATGGAAAAAAAAAAAAAAACAAAAAGGACCAAATCAACCCACTAGTAGGACTATTTGGTATAATAGAATAAAAGTAGGATTATTTGGTATAACAGTTTGTAAAGTAGGATTTATTGGTAAATAATCCTTAATCTAATGGGTATTGTATGATAAACAAATAAAGTTTAAAGTTGCGTTTGGTAGAGTTTTGTAAATATGATTTTAGAATATGAGTTGTATTTTGAATTTGTGAGTTGTGAAACTATGATTTGAGTGTAGAAAGTTTGTTTGGTTATGGTTTTTGAATAAAGTGTTGAATTGAGTTTTGAAAGTTTGACGTGACATGTGAAATAAGAAAATTTTTTGGTGATGAGTTTTCAAGACTTAATTCAACATATAATTCATAATCAAACACACAACTCATAACTCGATATCCGTATTTTTTATCAACAGTCATAACCAAACTATTTTTAAAATACTCAAATAAAAAATGATTTTTTTTTGTTTTTAAGTAATTTTTCTGAATAATTTTTTTTCCCAAATATTTTTTTTTCCAAATAACTTCTATCTCAATTATTTTATGTCAATTAATTTTTCTATCAATTCATTTTTAGACCCGTATAAACATTAAAAATAATAAAAATATTTTAAAATTATTTAGAAAATTCAAATATTAAAAATATTATGAAAATCAAAATATTAAAAATAATTTTTTTTCAAAATAAATATTCAAAATATTTAAATCATTTAAATAATCTAAAAAATTTAATAAGTAAAAAATTAAAATAAATATTCAAAAAATTTAAATAATTTAAATATTCAAAAAATTTAAATAATTTAAAATTTTAATATTTTAAATTCAAAAACAACTCTACACTCAAATCGTAACCAAACACAAAAAACAAAACTCAATTACGAAATTATTTTTAAAACTCATAACCAAGCACGTAACTCGAAACTTCATATTAGTTTCACAACTCTACACTCAAATTGTAACCAAATACATAACAAAAAAATTAAAATATTTAAAAATATTTTTATAAAATAGAGTTTGAATTTATTTTAATAAAATATTTTAAAAATTAAAAAAATAAAATCGTAATATTTAAAAAATTAAAAAATTAAAAAAATCACAACATATTTGAATATTAAAACATTTAAAATCTTAACAAAATTAAAATATTTTAAAAATATTTAGATATTTAAAATATTTAAAAAATTAAAATATTAATTTGAATTAAGTTTTGAAAAGAGTTTCCAATTATGTGTTTGCCTATGAGTTTTGAAAAATATTGATTATGTTTTGAATTGAATTTTGAGAAATGAGTGTAGAAGCATGATTTAAAAGCTCAAAACAATCGCCACACTCAAATCAATGGGTGGAAGTATAATTTGAGAGGCTTACCAAACGGAAGATACTCATCTTTTCTTTTTTGATTTCATATATATAATAGGGTAAATTATATCAGTAGTCCCTATGGTTTAAGTGAGGTGTCACTTTAATACTCATAATTTCAATTTAACAAATTTGGTCCATAGTTTTTACTTTTGTTGAAATATGGTCTCTCCATAGTTTGTTTTGAATTGTATTTTGATCCCTTTAGTTTTGTATATGATTTTTTTTGTTCAAAATTTTAGCAATGTGTTACCACTACAAAAAAGTAAGGTTTTAGAGACCAAAATTTAGGGACAACACTCTCCATACAATATACTATAAACAAATTTGACCCTAAGTTAATACCCTATTGTTTCACATTTTATCAAATTAGCACATCGACTTGACAAAAGATAAACTATTAACTCTTTAACTAATATCTAATTTTTAAAAAATAATTTCTCATTATTGTTTAAGTTCATGTATAATAACCAAGCCAAATCTTAAGTTCCATAAAATAAGATTGGCTACATAAATCATTCTTCTTCATTTGGCTCTATCAAATGCTATTTGGTTAATTCAATTAAGGAAGTTCATGTCTTTATTTACTATACTATCCCATGTCAATTTACGTTTACCCCTTTCCCTAACATTTCCATCTACCGTAACTTTATTATATCTCCTCACTATTGCCTCTATTGGTATTCGTTGTATATGACCAAACTATCTTAATCTATTCTTTCTCAACTTATCTTCTATCAATGTTACTCTTACCCAATGATAGACACAGGAGGGCGATCGCCCCCCTATGATTTCAAAAACACCATTTATTATAGTAGTGTTAACAACAATTATTTACATATTATAGAGACTCTCCCCCTCTACGTTTTTCGTCTTTTAGACAAATTTTAAGCAATTGTCGCTTTGTAGGTACGAAACATAAGATCAACATATAATATTAAAAAAATATAAAATAAAAATTGTTTCGTATAACCAATGTTAATTATAAGCTCAAATTTCTAAAGAATCGAATAAGTTATTACTTAATTACTTAATCACGTTCATTGATAAAGACATTATATGAGATCTTAATATCAGTTCCATTATAGACATTTTAATGATATAAATTAATATTGAGCACAATAAATATTTTTATAAAATAGAATTTGAATTTATTTTTATAAAATATTTTTAAATTTTAAAAAATAAAATCGTAATATTTAAAAATTAAAATATTTAAAAATATTCATAAAATTAAAAAAATCGTAACATATTTAAATATCAAAATATTTAAAATCTTAAAAAAATTAAAATATTTTAAAAATTTAAATATTTAAAAAAATTTAAAAATTAAAATATTGATTTGAATTGAGTTTTGAAAAAAGTTTTCAGTTATGTATTTGATTATGAGTTTTAAAAAATATTGATAATGTTTTGAATTGATTTTTGAGAAATGAGTGTAGAATTATGATTTGAAAACTCAAAACAAACGCCACACTCAAATCAATGGATGGAACTATAATTTCAGAGGCTTACCAAACGGAGCCTAAGATACTCATCTTTTCTTTTTTGATTTCATATATAATACGGTAAATTATATCATTAGTCCCTATGGTTTAAGTGAGGTGTCACTTTAATCCTCATAATTTCAATTTAAACAATTTGGTTCATACTTTTTAATTTTGTTGAAATATGGTCTCTCCATATAGTTTGTTTTGAATTGTATTTTGATCCCTTTAGTTTTGTATATGATTTTTTTTATTCAAAATGTTAGCAATATATTACCACTACAAAAAAGTAAGGTTTTAGAGACCAAAATTTAGGGACAACACTCTCCATACAGTATACTATAAACAAATCTGACCCTAAGTTAATACCCTATTGTTTCACATTTTATCAAATTAGCACATCGACTTGACAAAAGATAAACTATTAACTCTTTAACTAATATCTAATTTGTAAAAAATAATTTCTCATTATTGTTTAAGTTCATGTATAATAACCAAACCAAATCTTAAGTTCCATAAAATAAGATTGGCTACATAAATCATTCTTCTTCATTTGGCTCTATCAAATGCTATTTGGTTAATTCAATTAAGGAAGTTCATGTCTTTATTTACTATACCATCCCATGTCAATTTACGTTTATTCCTTTTCCTAACATTTCCATCTACCGTAACTTTATTATATCTCCTCACTATTGCCTCTATTGGTGTTCGTTGTATATGACCATACTATCTTAATCTATTCTTTCTCAACTTATCTTCTATCAGTGTTGCTCTTACCCAATGATAGACACAGGAGGGCGATCACCCCCCTATGATTTCAAAAACACCATTTATCATAGTAGTGTTAACAACAATATTTATATATTATATCAAATAAAAATTGTTTCGTATAACCAATGTTAATTATAAGTTCAAATTTCTAAAGAATCGAATAAGTTATTACCTAATTACTTAATCACGTTCATTGATAAAGACATTATAATATCAGTTATATTATAGACATTTTAATGACATAAACTAATATTGAGCACAATAATTCAAGATACTGCACTTTAATATATAAATTGTTTTATGGTTGCTATTTTTTGTAACTAAATGTGACTACAAAAAACATGTGACTTATATATATTTTCATCTTATTTTCACTTTTTATAGTAGCAGAAATTGATATTATAATTCATATTTTCTTTTTAAAAATTTTGTTAGTATATATATGTTCGCCTTCTATCTAAAAATCCTGAGTTCATCTCTGCTCCTACCTATTCATGAATATATTCATTCTAATCTTACCACGCATCCACTTTAGCATCCTCATCTCAGTAATACTCATCTCATCTACATATTATTTTTTAGTTTCCCAACATTTTGTCCCATTCAATATCGTTGGTCTAATAACCGTTCTATAAAACTTTCTTGTTAATCTAATGGGTATTGTATGATAAACGAATAAAGTGACACCTCACTTAAAAAATTAAAGTTGCGTTTGGTAGAATTTTGTAAATATGATTTGAGAATATGAGTTGTATTTTGAGTTTGTGAGTTGTGAAACTATGATTTGAGTGTAGAAAATTTATTTGGTTATGGTTTTTGAATAGAGTGTTGAATTGAGTTTTAAAAGTTTGATGGGACATGTGAAATAAGAAAAAAATTTTGGTGATGAGTTTTCAAGACTTAATTCAACCTATAATTCATAATCAAACACACAACTCATAACTCGATATCCGTATTTTTTATCAACAGTCATAACCAAACTTTTTTTAAAATACTCATATAAAAAAATGATTTTTTTTTGTTTTTAAGTAATTTTTTTGAATAATTTTTTTTTTCAAATATTTTTTTTCGAAATAACTTCTATGTCAACTATTTTATGTCAATTAATTTTTCTGCCAATTCATTTTTTAGACCTGTATAAACATTAAAAATAATAAAAATATTTAAAATTATTTAGAAAATTAAAATATTAAAAATATTCTGAAAATTAAAATATTAAGAATATTAAAAATATTACGAAAATCAAAATATTAAAAATAATTTTTTTTCAAAATAAATATTCAAAATATTTAAATCATAAATATTTAAATCATTTAAATAATCTAAAAAATTTAATAAGTTAAAAATTAAAATAAATATTCAAAAAATTTAAATCGTAAAAATTTAAATAATTTAAATATTCAAAAAATTTTAATATTTTAAATTTAAAAATAACTCTACACTCAAATCATAACCAAACACAAAAAACAAAACTCAACTAAGAAATTATTTTTAAAACTCATAACCAAACACATAACTCGAAACTTCATATTACTTTCACAACTCTACACTCAAATCGTAACCAAATACATAACAAAAAAATTAAAATATTTAAAAATATTTTTACAAAATAGAGTTTGAATTTATTTTTATAAAATATTTTAAAATTTTAAAAAATAAAATCGTAATATTTAAAAATTAAAATATTTAAAAATATTCTAAAAATTAAAAAATTAAAAAAATCGTAACATATTTAAATATTAAAATATTTAAAATCTTAACAAAATTAAAATATTTTTAAAATATTTAGATATTTAAAATATTTAAAAAATTAAAATATTAATTTGAATTGAGTTTTGAAAAGAGTTTTCAATTATGTGTTTGGCTATGAGTTTTGAAAAGTATTGATTATGTTTTGAATTGAGTTTTAAGAAATAAGTGTGAAATTATGATTTAAAAACTCAACAAACGCCACACTCAAATCAATGGGTGGAAGTATAATTTGAGAGGCTTACCAAACGAAAGATACTCATCTTTTCTTTTTAGATTTCATATGTAATAGGGTAAATTATATTATTAGTCCCTATGGTTTAAGTGAGGTGTCACTTTAATACTCGTAATTTCAATTTAAACAATTTGGTCCATACTTTTTACTTTTGTTGAAATATGGTCTCTCCATAGTTTGTTTTGAATTGTATTTTGATCCCTTTAGTTTTGTATATGATTTTTTTTGTTCAAAATGTTAGCAATGTATTACCACTACAAAAAAGTAAGGTTTTAGAGACCAAAATTTAGGGAAAACACTCTCCATACAGTATACTATAAACAAATCTGACCCTAAGTTAATACCTTATTGTTTCACATTTTATCAAATTAGCACATCGACTTGACAAAAGATAAACTATTAACTCTTTAACTAATATCTAATTTTTAAAAAATAATTTCTCATTATTGTTTAAGTTCATGTATAATAACCAAACCAAATCTTAAGTTCCATAAAATAAGATTGGCTACATAAATCATTCTTCTTCATTTGGCTCTATCAAATGCTATTTGGTTAATTCAATTAAGGAAGTTCATGTCTTTATTTACTATACTATCCAATGTCAATTTACGTTTACCCCTTTCCCTAACATTTCCATCTACCGTAACTTTATTATATCTCCTCACTATTGCCTCTATTGGTGTTCGTTGTATATGACCAAACTATCTTAATCTGTTCTTTCTCAACTTATCTTCTATCAGTGTTACTCTTACCCAATGATAGGCACAGGAGGGCGATCGCCCCCTATGATTTCAAAACACCATTTATTATAGTAGTGTTAACAACAATTATTTACATATTATAGAGACTCTCCCCCTCTACGTTTTTCTTCTTTTAGACAAATTTTAAGCAATTGTCGCTCTGTAGGTACAAAACATAAGATCAACATATAATATTAAAAAAATATAAAATAAAAATTGTTTCGTATAACCAATGTTAATTATAAGTTCAAATTTCTAAAGAATCGAATAAGTTATTACCTAATTACTTAATCACGTTCATTGATAAAGACATTATATGAGATCTTAATATCAGTTCTGTACGGGAAAGAAATAAACCTTCTCGTATAATCCTGTTGATCAAGATTGCGCTCCTCCGTACGACGTCGCTTTACTCCCTGAAAACACAAACGTGAGCTAGCCGGCGGGTGTGTGTCGGATACCTCTCCGATGCCTAAGTCAGCAAAATAGACAAAAAGCTCTGTGTATTCGGGGATAAAAATTGTGTTACCTCTCCATAGGTGATGTTTGTGAGCTTTTGTAGGTTCCGCGTGGCACAATCCTAGTAGGACTCTTACTCCTCCATGTAGAGTCCTCCTAGGATTCATACTCCTGAAAGATCATGCTTATCCTTCAACACCCCCCTCACTGCTTAAACCAAGTGAGATGGTTTTACTATGGTCGGATTCCAACATGACCGAAATAAGCATAGCTATGCTTAAGCCGCAGACTGGACCGAACTATCCTTAGTTCGGTTCACTGCCCCTACCTTCACTCCTCCCTAAACCACAGTAAGCCCAAACCGATCTAACTTTTAGTAAGGTTTAGACTACGTACTGTGCTATGACCGGTATAAATTTTAGTATGGTGACCGAACTAACCATAAGCCCTGTAGGACCGGAGTAACTTCACACCTCCGCAAGTCCGGAGTAACTTCACAACTCCGAAAGACCGGAGTAACTTTACGGCCATTTTACTCGGCACTTCACACAGCGGCCCATAACGGCCCATTACCTAGCTCGGCCCAATTTTTATGTAAATTACCCTCTCAATTGCCCCTTAATTCCATCTGCACAGCATGATAGGAATTACCTGTCCATCAGCCGAGCTAAAGTTTTTTAAGCACATCCAACCAAGCTAAAGTTTTTAGCCTATCTAGCCGAGCTAAAAACCTTTTAGCCTTTCCAGACGAACTGAATTCAGGCCAAGCTGTACCTGTCCGGTCCAAAACGTCCCTTCAATCAAAAAAACTGAATCGCTTCTCCTTCCCATGACACGTGGCAGACTCTGATTGGTCAATCGTAGCTGTCACACCGTCTTCGAGTGTCGTGAATTTTGAACAGTTCCCACCCTCCCGTCCTTCCTTTTGTACAAAACAAACCCTTGCTTTAAATCACTCTTATTCTATTCATCCTCATCCTCTCTGCTTTCTCTATTATCTGAGTCTCTGAAACCCCCATTTCATCTTTGCAACTGTGGAACTCGTGTTTCTTCACCGCCTTGCCTCCATCTTTAGTTTTTCCGCCTTAATCTGGTAAGCTGCTCAGATCCGCCTTATTTTTGTTGTTTTTGCACTCGTTTAATCCACAGCTCTAGGTTTGTGTTTTTGTGAAACACTCTTTCTATATGCTTTGCCTTGCATATTTCTGGAAAAACCCTCACAAGAACCATTTGAATTCCTGAAAACGACCTGTAGAACGCTGTATTTGATCCAAAATTATGATGCAACCGGACTAAAAAATTGTTTGTAGTTGACGTAATCCAGCCAGACTAACCAACCGAACTAGTACTTTATGCTTATACCAGTAGTTTCAATAAGTCAAACCATCTTTTGAATTACCCTAGCCGAACTAACAAACCGAACTAAGTCTGTAATTAGTGTACTGGGGAAACCTCAACTCCGACCGAGTTATGTCTCGGGGCTGAACCAGCATTCTTAGTTTTAGACCGAACTAAGAAAGCTGCCCCTAGAAGCTCATCCGGTCTAACAAGACCTTCTATGTAACCGAGATATCGAACCGTTTGCTCAGACCGAGCTAACAAACTCCTTGCTCAAACCGAGCTTAAAAACCTGTAGTATGCCACATAGCCGAACTAAGACTGGATATATGTTGCCTTTATTTCTCTTTAGCACGGTCCAACGGTTTGTGCTTAACACCTGTTTTTTCTCTTTTTCACTTTTGCAGACTTAGGTTGCCCAGGCACTCCTTTGAGCACTCAACCGAGCTACTCCGCACAAATCTTCGACCGATCTAACACTTGGCTTTAATTTATTTGTAACTTAAAACATAAATGCGGAAGTGTAGATTCTTAGTAGAGACACCTGGTGGTTTGGCCGAATTCCGAAAGGAGTATAACATCCCTGACGACGTCCATCTCACCCTAGCCGAACAAGATATCACACCTTGGGGAAACCCTGGTTTTGTTCCTTTCACCCTCCTTTCCATTGTAGAAACCGGTCTAAGATTTCCTGTACAGCCCTTACTTTGTGAATTCCTCAGGCAAACTAGGCTGTGCCCAACCCAACTTTCCAAACTCATACCGCATAATAAATGGTATAGCCAAGCTAAACCGCCATGCTGGTATCAACCTTGGCTTAGCCGACTATTTCACCAATATTCTATAGGCTCAAAAGAAGACGGGTGGGTTTACTATTTAGATACGACGCTGGCGTGAGAAAATAATAAAGGACACACCGGACAAAGACTTAAACGATGATGATTTTTCTGGGTATCTGGCAATTTGAAGACCACCAAAGCCCAGATCCCAGCCGTAGGATAAATTGGAATAAAGGAACCCCTGGTATACTTACTTCGGTTTCTTTGCATGCTTCTGTTTTATTTCGGTTTCCTATTTCCTGGACCGTACTAACAATTTGTCTTCTATGCAGATTCAGCCCATCTTCAATCACTTTACAGTTACCCCAATCTGAACACCTCCGCGCCGCACTACGTTTCCAGAAAGAAATTGGGCCAAGCTGCTGAATATTGAGCCGACGTACAGATACAGCAGCCGACGTAAAGCTAGAGTAACAGACTTTTATTGGAAGACGCCCCTGAACCGGACCCCACCTTGCCCCAGATCAATCTAGTCCCTTTGACTGCCAAACAAGAAATGGAAAAAAAGAACAGAGTGCGGGCCCTTTTAACCGAGACCAACCGAGCCGAGGTACCACCACCAAACCAAACCCAGGAAACCGTGGTGGCTCTTCCATCTCAACAACCCTCTTCATCACGCCCAAGCAAGCGTGCCCGGACTACCCAAACCGAGCAACGCCTTGTTGATGAAGATGAAACAATTCTTCCACCAAGCCCTCCACCAAGCCCTCAGCCGGGGCGATCCGACCGGGCTAGCACCTCCAAATGGGCTCCAAAAATGACGTTTCAAAACCAAGATATTCAGGATACCGACTCAGTGGTGGCAGACAAAGACCACATGCTAGCCTTCAATCTGGCTAAGAGTGTATGTCTGCCCCCTGACATGGATCATCACAAGCACCTGATCGAGCTCAAAGCAATTCGGTCAGCGACGAAATCAATGATCCTGGTAAGTTGCCCTTCTTGTGTCTCAAAAAAAATTTTGAACTTTCTGTTCGGTTTTGTCATTTGTTTCTTTCCATTGTTTTGCAGGCCATGCAAAAGAGCCAGATTGCGCATAAAAAGGTGTTGGAGCTCAGGAAGACAGCAAGGCAGGCCATGGCAGAGGTTGAAGAAAAAACCACCGAACTGAAAGTCCAACAAAAAACGGCTGAGGTAGCTCGTCTAACCGGACTAGTTACCTCGGCTAATGCTGACAAACAGAAGGCCCTGACCGTGATGAAGGATAAGTACCTTCGCGAGCTAGCCAAGCTCGAAGGAAAGAAAAATGCAGAAATTGCCGAACTAGAAAAGAAGGTGGATAATGCCAATGCCGAAGGCTTCAAGGAGGGGGAAGCCCTCTACATGCAACAATGTGAGGCAACAAAAGATTTATTCTTCAAATGCGGTTGGAGGGCAGCCGTGGTGCAGCTCGGTTGTGAGCCTGAGACTGAGGTATACAATCCTCCTCAGTACTTTATACCGAGCTCACTGGCGGAGTACGCTGCATCCGTTCAACAACAGTTTCTTCAAGGTTCAGATGATGATGAGGACACTGAGCCCAATAACACCCCGGTCGTCAATGAACAAGCCAACGACCAGTCAGCTCGGTTGGAGCCAATGGTTGAAGACCTTTCGACTGAAACCGTGCTTCCCATAGATACCGAGCTCCCAACCGAGACCGCTCTTCAGTCTGAAGCCGGTCTTCATGTTGACGTTGATGCTAATCTGGATGATTTGTTTAACTGACTTTGTATCTTTCTTCTTTTTGCTTTTTTCTTTGCTTTTTGGAAAGAAATTGTGACCGGGCTGAGGCCCCACCCTTTGTACTTGCTCTGAATTTTTTAATGAAATCTGCTCTTTTGTTCCTACTTTTATTTCGGTTGAACTCCAAACTTGTATTTCACTTTCTGAGATGTAGTGCATTCTCTTGCCGAGATAATTCATCCCGGTCTTAATCTTTGTAATCAGACTGGCCATGCCAGCCAACCACTCTTTAACCGATATTCCTACTTCAGCCGAAGAGTAATAAGAGTTGGTTTAATCCAACCAACCACTCTTCAGCCTAAACCCTTACTTCGGCTGAAGAGTACTAAGAGTTGGTTTAATCCAGCCAACCACTCTTCAGCCTAAACCTTTACTTCGGCTGAAGAGTACTAAGAGTTGGTTTAATCCAGCCAACCATACTTCAGCCTATACCCTTACTTCGGCTGAAGAGTAATAAGAGTTAGTTTAATTCATCCAACTTCTAAGCTGGTTTTTCCAGCCAACCTAGAATAAAATGCTTGGTTATTCCGACCAAACGTCCTGCAGCCTGGATCCTGATCCCGGGCTTAGGAAGGGTGTTGGTTTAATCCAGCCAACTTCTAAGTTAGTTTTTTCCAGCCAACCTAGAATAAAGTGTTTGGTTATTCCGCCCAAACGTCCTGCAGCCTGGATCCTGATCCTGGGCTTAGGAAGGGTGTTGGTTTAATCCAGCCAACTTCTAAGTTGGTTTTTCCAGCCAACCTAGAATAAAGTGTTTTTAATGCCCCAAACTCACCTAACTCACTAAAACGGACTTTTACAGAAGGAAACGTCTATACTGAAAAGAAAACTACTTGTTTTATTGAGAAAGGAAAAGTTTACACATATTTAAAAGAAAAGCTAAAAAATAAATAATTTGAGATTGGCAGTATTCCATAGCCTGGGAATTGCTTTGCGTCTTATCTTCTAGGTGGTATCCCCTTTGCCTGCTAATCCAACCACTTTGTAAGGTCCTTCCCAATTAGGCCTAACTGCCATCTCCCGGTATCAAGTGTTTCCCATCACTTTGCGCAGTACCCAATCTCCGATTTTGAATTGCCTTGGATGTACTGTCTTGTTATATTTTCTGGACAACTCTTGTTGGTATGAGGTGATGTGAACTAGTGCTCTGTCTCTTCTTTCTTCTGCAAGGTCGAGCTCCAATGTTATGGCTTCGCCATTCAAGTCTGGATCAAAATTCTCGCTTCGAATTGTAGGGAGGCCGATTTCTAGTGGGATTACTGCCTCCATACCATAGGCTAAGGAAAATGGAGTTTCTCCTGTTGACCGCCGAGGTGTGGTGCGATAAGCCCATAAAACATGAGGGAGCTCTTCTGCCCACTTGCCTTTAGCTTTCTCTAACCTTTTCTTCAATCCGTCCAAGACTACCTTGTTTGATGCTTCTGTCTGACCATTTGCTTGGGGGTATGCCGGTGTAGAATTGTAGAACTCTATCTTGTACTCTTCACAAAAGCCTCTAAAGATTTTGCTGTCGAACTGCGTGCCGTTGTCTGATATTAGTGCCTTTGGTATGCCGAATCGAGTGATGATATTCTGCCAGACAAACTTCTTTCACATCTGTTTCCTTGATTGATGCCAAGGCTTCTGCTTCCACCCACTTTGTGAAGTAGTCGGTTTGCTGAGAAAGAACTTTCTGTTGCTTGGTGCTGTTGGAAGTGGCCCTACTATGTCCAAGCCCCACATTGCGAAGGGCCATGGGCTGGTTAAAGGTAGGAGTTCCCTGGCAGGTTGGTGTATTTGGTGTGCAAACTTTTGACACTTTTCGCACTTTTTGACATACTTTTCTGAATCTGCTTGCATGTATGGCCACCAATATCCTTGCGAGATTGCTCTGTATGCTAATGATCTTCCTCCTTGATGGCTTCACCATACACCCTCGTGTATCTCGAATAAGAATGAACTTTGCTGGGGTGAACACACTTTAGATAGGGTCCTGAGAATGATTTTTTGTATGATGGGAATGAGAGCCAAAATCGCTGCGACTTTGCTCTGACTCTGTTGGCCTCTTTCTTCTCTTCCGGTAGGGTGCCATCTTTCAGGAACAGTATGATAGGATCCATCCAAGAAGGGCCTAGTTCGGCGTAACATACCTCTTCTGCTTCAGGGTCTTCAATGCTTGGTCTAGGTAGGTAGTCGATCAGCAATGGATGAGGGATGGAAGTATTTGCCATTGAAGCAAAGCCTGCTAATTCATCTGCTCTGCTGTTTTCTTTCCTGCCAATTTGTTCTATCCGCACTACATCAAATTTCTTGATCTCTGTTCTGACCAACTCTTGGTACTTAGCCATCCTGTCGTCCTTTGCCTCGTAGTTGCCTGATATTTGGTTACCACCAGCCGTGAGTCGCTATAAACCATTAGCTCGGTGGCCTTCATGTAGAATGCCGATTTGAGGCCTGCAAGAAGCGCTTCATACTCCGTTTCGTTGTTTGATGCTGGGAAGCCAAGGTTGACTGCTTGCTCTACTACTAGGCCGTCTGGAGAGATGAGGACTATGCCGAGTCCTGCTCCATGTCGGTTGGATGCTCCATCCACAAAGAGCTTCCACATCTCTCCAATGAACAACTTCCAGCAAGTGGAGGGATCAGATGATGCCTTGGGTTAAGAACGTTGCTGGTGTCTTCTTTAGGGTCCATGCTTGCTGTTTGCCCCTTGCTATCTGATTGTACCAAGCCTTCATTTGTTGGTGAGTCTTGGCTTGGTGTAGTATGGTTTTCTTCTTCCTCCCTTAATTTACTCTGGTCTGTCTTGGGACCTGACTGGGTAACTTGCACCAGGGGTTGCGTTATTCCGACGTCAACTTCCATCCCTAGTTCGTTCGTTTTAGTCAGGTCGATTGGACAGATATGATGACTTCCTGGGGTGAATTCTGCGACAAAGTCTGCCAAAGCTTGAGCCTTTACCGCGGTTCTGGGTTGGAATTTGATGTCATATTGTCCCAACTCTACTGCCTACTTCAAAATTCGTCCAGAGAAGTTCGCCCTTTCAAACAAAGCTTTTAATGGGAAAGCTGTGAGGACGACTATGGTGTGGGCGTGAAAGTAGTGCGTCAACTTCCTCGAGGCCATCATCAAGGCCAAGGCCAATTTTTCTAGTGGCAAGTACCTTGTTTCGGCGCCCAGCAATGTCTTGCTAACATAAAAGATGGGCAGATGTTGGATTCCTTCCGCACGGACCAACACTGCGCTAATTGCGTGCTGAGAGACTGCTAGGTACAGGAAGAGTTCTTCTCCAAGTATTGGGGTGACAAGCAGTGGCAGAGAAGACATGTATTCTTTCAGGCTTTCCAGAGCGCGGTCGCATTCTTCATCCCACTCAAACTTGGCTTTTAAGAGCGTTGAAAAAATGTCGTAGTGTCTCCGACCGGCTTATGAACCGATTGAGTGCAGTTGCCATGCCGGTGAGATGCTGTACTTCTTTTACTGAGTTTGGCCTCTCCAAGTCCTGAATTGCCTTGATCTGAGAGGGGTTTGCCTCTATACCCCGGTTGGTTACCAGGAAGCCCAGGAATTTGCCAGATCCTACTCTGAATGCACGCTTGGACGCATTGAGGCGCAACTTGTGCTTCTTTAGGATCTCAAACATTTCACCTAGGTCCTTGAGATGGTTGTTCTCATCCTTGCTCTTGACCACCATGTCGTCGATGTAAGCCTCCATTGTTCTGCCTAACAATGGCTCAAACATCTTGGTGACCATCTCTGGAATGTTGCCCCTGCGTTCTTTAGGCCAAAGGGCATGACCTTGTAGCAATACAGTCCTCTTGGATTGTAAAGGACGTGACTCCTGGTCTGGTTCATACATGGCGATTTGATGGTAGCCTCTGTATGCATCCAAAAAGCTAAGTCGGTTGTGCCCTGCCGTTAGGTCTACCAGTTGATCTATCCGTGGTAGAGGAAAGCTGTCTTGGGCATGCCTTTGACTGTTTTGTAGTCAGCGCAGACACGCCATTGCCATTCTTTTTGGCACTACTACTGTGTTGGATCCATCTAGGTAGTGCACTTCTCTCTGATTGCCCCTGCCTCAGCAGGTTTCTACTTCTTCTGCCACTATCTCGGCGTGGTGGAGTGCCGATCTGCGAGTGCGTTGAATGATTGGTCTGGCGGATGGGTGGACATTGAGTTGGTGACAGATGAAGTTTGGATCAATGCCTGGCATGTCGTATGGCGTCCAGGCGAACACTTCGATGTTAGAGGTCAAAATTCCAAGACCTCTAATCTCTCAGTGCTGGACAACGACGAACCGAGCAAAAAGAACTTATCCAGGTTCTTTTCATCTATTCTTACCTTTACCAAGTCTTCCACCGCTTTTTGATTAGCTGCTTTGCCGATATCTGTGAACAGTTCATTGCTCTCAGGTTCTTCCACCGAATGAACATGTCCCTTGGCAGCGCGGCTGCCATTCACAGTGACAAAGCATTGCTTGGACATAATCTGATCTCCATAGACCTCTTCAATTACCCCAGCCTCGTTGGGGAACCGCATTACTTGATGGTAGGATGACGCTACTGATCGCATGGCATGCAGCCATATTATTCCCAAGATTATGTTATAAGTGGAAGGGACTTTCAATACCCAGAACTCCACTTGTTTTGTTACACTTCCTGCTCTAACTAGAAGAATTATTTTGCCGACTGGCCATTCTGGCATTGAGTTGAATCCAATCAGGGGAGATACGGCAGGTGCCAAGTCTTTATCTCGTAACTTCAATCGTTTAAATGTTTCGTAGTACATTATTTCACATGAACTACCCTGATCAATCAAAATCCGCTTGACGTCAAAATCCTTGACTCGGAGAGTGACAACTAGGGCATCATTGTGAGGGCAATATATCCTCGCCAAGTCTCTATCAGAAAAGGACATGACGTTTGTGGCCTCTGTCTTTCCCTTTTTTACGATAGGTTGTGCACTTAGTACCTCTCTTAAGTGCTCAGCCTTCTTGATTGACCCTCTGAGCTCACATACACGCTCAGGTTCGAAAACTCCATGTATCACATTGATTATGCCTTGAGGTGGGGCGTCGATTGGCATCCCGTTGGGGTTATTGTGGTCCTGGGGGGCTGGTTGCGTCCCTGCTTCAATGTATTGATCCAGGTGACCGGCAGCCACCAACTCCTCTAGGTGCTGCGTCAATAGCGTGCAATTCTCAGTGCGGTGCCCCTTTTCTTTATGAAAGGTGCACCGCGACCTTTCGTCGTAGTCCTTCTGAGCTTCCCCTAGCTTGGCTAGCCATCTGACGAAAGGCTCATCTCGTATTTCACTTAGAATTCGGTAGATCGATTTTTTGAATACCGTGGTTATAGCAATGCGGACCCTCAACCATCTTTTATCCTGGTCTTCTCCGTTGTCTCGCCTTCCTCGTCCGTTTCTACTCGGACGGTCTACCGCGTTGACCTTTGCTGAGGTCTTTTTCTCTGGTATTGCGGTCGTGCCAGATTTTGTTTTGGCCCGGGCACCATCCTCTTCCACCCTGATGTGCTGATGCACTCTCTCCATCAGGGCCTCCATGGTGAGGGGTGGCGTCATGGTGATTGAGTCCCTTAGTCTGTTCCTGACTAGAAGGCCTCTTTTATACTGTGCAATGGCGAGATTGGTGGGGCAGTCCCTAATCTGGTTGAAGGTTTCCCAGTAGCGACTATTGTAGGATCTTAGGGTCTCCTTATCGCCCATGTCGATGGAGAGTAGTTGGTCAATCTCCACCGGGGTTTTGGTGTTTGTTCTGAACCTTGTTACGAACGCCTCCGCCAATTGCGCCCAGGAGGCTATGCTGCCTTCTGGAAGTTTTTCGAACCAAGTCAAGCCTAGGTCGCCAAGGCTAGATGGGAAGAGGATGCACATCAAAGCCTCGTTTCGCCGGTATACAGCCATGACCTGGCGAAAGTGGCTCAAGTGTGAGTAGGGGTCCGTCTTTCCCTCATATGTAGTGAATTTGGGTTGAAGGAAGCCTGATGGTAGGGGCACGTTTTCGATTGCAGGAACAAACGGCGAGGTCTGCAGCCTTGCTAACGCCTTGTTCGTTGGTTCGTAGGCAGGGCGCAGAATTGGCATTCCAACATCGACGCTTCCATGCGTCCGAGGAGCCAACCGCTGCAAGGCAGAAACTCTGTGCGGGTCGCGCGCCCTGACATCCTCCTTCTATCGTGCCCTTTCATCTAGCACGGTTCGTAAGTCAGACGATCGAGGCAACTCCGTTTGCCTGGATGATGTCTGGTGCGTGCGCGAGGGTCGATAAGTGCTTCCTTCCATGTATGACCTCTCAGATCTCGTCCTCTCAGGCCTGGAGTGACGAGTTCTGGAAGTCCTGGATTGTGTATCGCCTGTCCTGAGGCTTCTACTCTCTGCTTGAGATGGTGTGGTACGTCTACTACGATCTTCCGAGTGGCGAGGAGGCGTCTTGCCTTTGCGCCCCTCTCCTGTCGCCACTCCTTTTCCCTTTATCTGGCGCTTCATGGACTCCATGTCTGCCGCCATCTGTCGTATTAGTTCGTCCTGCTCCTTCACACGGTCCTCTAGAGTTTGAGGATCTATCATCCGCCTTTGTCTCTCAGGACTTTGTGAACGAGAGTGATGGGGGCTGTTAGTCCGCCTTCTCCCCCTCGCATCCCTCCTGGGATTCTGTCGCTGTGGCTCTAAATCCGCCATAGGAGGGATAGAAGGTAGACCTTCGTGCCTTGCACCCCCCTCTGGTGTTTGTCCGTCAATGGCGGATTGTGGCAAATCTTCGTTGTGCGCCATTGATTCTAAAGAGGAAAAGCTTGATCAAGAGGTTTTGTTCTTGTCTGTATTCCCACAGACGGCGCCAATTATACGGGAAAGAAATAAACCTTCTCGTATAATCCTGTTGATCAAGATTGCACTCCTCCGTACGACGTCGCTTTACTCCCTGAAAACACAAACGTGAGCTAGCCGGCGAGTGTGTGCCGGATACCTCTTCGATGCCTAAGTCAGCAAAATAGACAAATAGACAAAAAGCTCTGTGTATTCGGGGATAAAAATTGTGTTACCTCTCCATAGGTGATGTTTGTGAGCTTTTGTAGGTTCCACGTGGCACAATCCTAGTAGGACTTTTACTCCTCCATATAGAGTCCTCATAGGATTCATACTCCTGAAAGATCATGCTTATCCTTCAACACCCCCTCACTGCTTAAACCAAGTGAGATGGTTTTACCATGGTCGGATTCCAACATGATCGAAATAAGCATAGCTATGCTTAAGCCGCAGACTGGACCGAACTATCCTTAGTTCGGTTCACTGCCCTTACCTTCACTCCTCCTAAAAACCACAGTAAGCCCAAACCGATCTAACTTTTAGTAAGGTTTAGACTACGTACTGTGCTATGACCGGTATAAATTTTAGTATGGTGACCGAACTAACCGTAAGCCCTGTAGGACCGGAGTAACTTCACACCTCCGCAAGACCGGAGTAACTTCACACCTCCGCAAGACCGGAGTAACTTCACAACTCCGAAAGACCGGAGTAACTTTACGGCCATTTTACTCGGCACTTCACACAGCGGCCCATAACGGCCCATTACCTAGCTCGGCCCAATTTTTATGTAAATTACCCTCTCAAGTTCTATTATAGACATTTTAATGACATAAACTAATATTGAGCACAATAATTCAAGATACCGCACTTTAATATATAAATTGTTTTATGGTTGCTATTTTTTGAAACTAAATGTGACTACAAAAAACATGTGATTTATATATATTTTCATCTTATTTTCACTTTTTATAATAGTAGAAATTGATATTATAATTCATATTTTCTTTTTAAAAATTTTGTTAGTATATATATGTTCGCCTTCTATCTAAAAATCCTGAGTTCATCTCTGCTCCTACCTATTCATGAATATATTCATTCTAATCTTGCCACGCATCCACTTTAGCATCCTCATCTCAGTAATACTCATCTTATCTACATATTGTTTTTTAGTTTCCCAACATTTTGTCCCATTCAATATCATTGGTCTAATAACCGTTCTATAAAACTTTCTTGTTAATCTAATGGGTATTGTATGATAAATGAATAAAGTGACACCTCACTTAAAAAATTAAAGTTGCGTTTGGTAGAATTTTGTAAATATGATTTGAGAATATGAATTGTATTTTGAGTTTGTGAGTTGTGAAACTATGATTTGAGTGTAGAAAATTTATTTGGTTATGGTTTTTTAATAGAGTGTTGAATTGAGTTTTGAAAATTTGACGTGACATGTAAAATAAGAAAATTTGTTTGATGATGAGTTTTCAAGACTTAATTCAACCTATAATTCATAATCAAACACACAACTCATGACTCGATATCCGTCTTTTTTATCAACAGTCATAACCAAACTATTTTTAAAATACTCAAATAAAAAAATGATTTTTTTTATTTTTAAGTAATTTTTTTCAATAATTTTTTTTTCAAATATTTTTTTTCCAAATAACTTCTATGTCAATTATTTTATGTCAATTCATTTTTCTGTCAATTCATTTTTTACACCTGTATAAACATTAAAAATAATAAAAAATATTTTAAAATTATTTAGAAAATTAAAATATTAAAAATATTAAAGATATTTAGAAAATTAAAATATTAAAATATTAAAAATATTCTGAAAATCAAAATAATAAAAATAAATTTTTTTCAAAAGAAATATTCAAAAATTTAAATCATAAATATTTAAATCATTTAAATAATATAAAAAATTTAATAAGTAAAAAATTAAAATAAATATTCAAAAATTTTAATAAGTAAAAATTTAAATAATTTAAATATTCAAAAAATTTAAATAATTTAAAATTTTAATATTTTAAATGGAAAAACAACTCTACACTCAAATCGTAACGAAATACATAAAACAAAATTCAACTAAGAAATTATTTTTAAAACTCATAACCAAATACATAACTAAAAATTTCATATTACTTTCACAACTCTACACTCAAATCGTAACCAAATACATAACAAAAAAATTAAAATATTTAAAAATATTTTTATAAAATAAAGTTTGAATTTATTTTTATAAAATATTTTAAAATTTTAAAAAATAAAATCATAATATTTAAAAATATTCAAACAATTAAAAAAATCGTAACATATTTAAATATTAAAATATTTAAAATCTTAACAAAATTAAAATATTTAAAAAATTAAAATATTGATTTCTATTGAGTTTTGAAAAGAGTTTTCAATTATGTATTTGGTTATGAGTTTTAAAAAATATTAATAATGTTTTGAATTGATTTTTGAGAAATGAGTGTAGAATTATGATTTGAAAGCTCAAAACAAACGCCACACTCAAATCAATGGATGGAACTATAATTTGAGAGGCTTACCAAACGGAGCCTAAGATACTCATCTTTTCTTTTTTGATTTCATATATAATATGGCAAATTATATCATTAGTCCCTATGGTTTAAGTGAGGTGTCACTTTAATCCTCATAATTTCAATTTAAACAATTTGGTCCATACTTTTTAATTTTGTTGAAATATGGTCTCTCCATAGTTTGTTTTGAATTGTATTTTGATCTCTTTAGTTTTGTATATGATTTTTTTTGTTCAAAATGTTAGCAATATATTACCACTAAAAAAAAGTAAGGTTTTAGAGACCAAAATTTAGGGACAACACTCTCCATACAGTATACTATAAACAAATCTGACCCTAAGTTAATACCCTATTGTTTCACATTTTATCAAATTAGCACATCGACTTGACAAAAGATAAACTATTAACTCTTTTACTAATATCTAATTTTTAAAAAATAATTTCTCATTATTGTTTAAGTTCATGTATAATAATCAAACCAAATCTTAAGTCCCATAAAATAAGATTGGCTACATAAATCATTCTTCTTCATTTGGCTCTATCAAATGCTATTTGGTTAATTCAATTAAGGAAGTTCATGTCTTTATTTACTATACTATCCCATGTCAATTTACGTTTACCCCTTTCTCTAACATTTCCATCTACCGTAACTTTATCATATCTCCTCACTATTGCCTCTATTGGTGTTCGTTGTATATAACCAAACTATCTTAATCTGTTCTTTCTCAACTTATCTTCTATCAGTGATACTCTTACCCAATGATAGACACAGGAGGGCGATCGCCCTCTATGATTTCAAAAACACCATTTATTATAGTAGTGTTAACTACAATTATTTACATAATATGATATTATAGAGACTCTCCCCCTCTACGTTTTTCTTCTTTTAGACAAATTTTAAGCAATTGTCGCTCTGTAGGTATGAAACATAAGATCAACATATAATATTAAAAAAATATAAAATGAAAATTGTTTCGTATAACCAATGTTAATTATAAGTTCAAATTTCTAAAGAATCAAATAAGGTATTACCTGTTGTTCATATTGTGAAATTAAATAAATAGATTTATGAAGAAAATAAAATTATATATACACTAAGAACACATGCTGATAATTACAACTAAATTTCAACATAAATACACAAAACAATAAAATGGTAAAGAAACCAAACCAAAGCCTGCACGATAGCAGTTTCCTTAAAACAGATTTCGCCGCCTCACGGGTCGAGTGCTTGAGAAATCCCGGCGTCTGTCTCCCAGGATACGACGGTAAAAAACCAATACGGTAGAAGCACTTTCTGTCTAGCTTAGCGAACGAAACCATGGCAACACTCTCACTGTACAAATTTCTAGCAAACTGACTAAAGAATGGAAAAAACAATTTCTGTGTTTGAGACTTGATAGGAGGGTCTCAATTTATACATGTATAGAGGAGAGAGGAGAAGCCTCCAGCCTTTATGGCTGGTCACCAATGCACCATTAACCTCTGCAATAAAGGCAGGAGTTACAAACCCCATTAATGCACTACTAAACTCTGCAATAAAGGCAGAAATTACAAACCCCATTAACTCTTTCACGAAGCTAACTTCATGGGGGCAATTTCTCATTCAATTCTCAATGGTTTTTGGCCATTTTATTTGTGGTGTAAAGATCTCATTGCAAAGTATCTAGACCCACTTTGACCGAACACAATAGACGGTTGGGACCCACTTTAATATTTAATTAAAGTCACCAAAAAACCATTTTTTCCAACAATCCCCCACATGAATAAAAATTGACCGATTGACTCAACAAACGGACACCGTTCAACAATAAAGACTCGGAGAGAGAGTACAACGGACTAACCCCGACATTAGAGAAGGTAGCTTTTGGCTTTAAACCCCTCCCAGTGAAAACCTATTGAGTTTACTGGCTGATCAGAGAATATGACATCTTGAACTGCTCTGCCGTTTATGTAAACTTGGACAATAGATCTCACACGGGAATTACTCCTACCACCATTCTGTTCTCACTAGTGTGCCCTATATGGCCCTGGGCACTAGCCTGGTTCAGCGAGTGGTTTCAAAGAATCTTGGCCTGCCCAATTCTTCTAGAAGTGGCCCCACTTCACACTCACATAGGTGACTCTACTAGAGTATCCTGCTATACTCAGCTCAACAGCTTAACACACTAAAGTCATTAAAAGCTCAGCTTAACCTCTACACTTGCAGGTATCACTGATAGAAGGAATGGCTGGAGGTTTAACCTCCTCAGTGACATACCACTGTTACAAGCAATTAGGTTGTCCCATTGAACCTAGATCTTGGGATCTCCAGTCAACTAGGTTGGGTTTCCATTTCGGTAACTTCCAAAGGCCTCAACCCCATTCCTTTTGACGACGTTTCGACTAACACTCGATTTAACCCTTTGGTTAGCAGATCTGCAATGTTGTCCTTTAGACTTTACATAGTCTATAGAGACAACTCCATTCGAGAGTAGTTGTCGTATGGAATTATGTCTACGACGGATATGTCTAGACTTTCCATTATACATATTACTATGTGCCCTACCAATTGTAGATATCACAATGAATACAAATAGCTGGCACAGGTTTAGACCAACGTGGAATATCTCCAATGAAATGGCGAAGCCATTTAGCTTCTTTTGTTGCTTTATCAAAAGCAATAAACTTTGATTCCATCGTTGATCTAGATACACACATTTGCTTGGAAGATTTCCAAGACACGACTGCCCCACCAAGAGTGAACACAAATCCGCTAGTGGACTTTGAGTCCTTTATATCTGATATCCAATTCGCGTCACTATAGCCTTCTAGCATCGTTGGATATTGAGGATAATGCAGCCCATAATCCCGAGTGTAGCGTAAATACCTTAACACCTGCACAATGCCCTTCCAATGAGAAGCATCGGGATTATTTGTGTATCTACTAAGCCTGCTAACCGAGTAAGCTATATCCGGCCTAGTATATCGCATCAGATACATCAAACTGCCAATGACCCTAGAATATTCTAGCTGAGAGACACTCTCATCATTATTCTTGGTCAAGTACAAACTGACGTCTACCGGTGTCCTAGACACACTTGTATCTGATTTACCAAATTTCTCAAGTTTCTTCTCAACATAGTGAGACTGAGAAAGTACAGTTCCACTAGATGTTCTGGTAATCTCAATACCTAGAATAACATTTGCAAGGCACATATCTTTCATGTCAAACTTAGAGTTTAACAATCTCTTGGTAGTTTTAATCATCTCATCATTACTACCAACAATGAGTAAGTCATCAACGTATAGACACAAAATGACATAACCCCTGTCAGTGTCTTTAACATATATGCATTTGTCACACTCATTGATTCTAAATCTGTTAGGACCTTTTGTTGTCAAATTCCATGGATCAAAACCAAGGTTGTAACAAGAGTTCTTTAAGAAGTTGGTTTCCTTCAAAAACAGGATTACTTTGGAGTTCTGCAAGAAGTTGGTTTTCTACAAGAAGTTGGTTTTCTTTCCCAACTAGGATTGCTTTGGTTTTCTATAAATAGTTGGGTTTCTCCCAAATCTAGGCTATTCATTGATTCATTCATTGAATCTCTCCAGATCTTCTTTTTGGTTCTTAAGGGTTATATCTGGGGATATTTTGTTATGTTTTTTTGATGTTTTATTGAGTATTCAACTCATGGTTTAAAGAGAGTACATCAAAGGTTTGTTTGTTATACACAAAAGAGAGAGTTGTTCTTCAGTTGTGAATTCTGAAGAATTCGAGCCTGAAGCTTTGGTGGAATCCGGAGTGGCTCATCAGAAAGACAATTCCGTGCTGAAGATGGGGTTGGAAGAGGCACATAGAGGTTGGTTCAATTAGGCGTTGTGGATTCGCTAGATAATTGAGAGTGATACCTGTGTAATTCCTTTAAATCTTCTTAGTGGATTGTTCTTGTGGCAGTTGCCCGTGGTTTTTTTATCACAATTGGAAGGTGTCCAATTGTGGTTTTTCCACGTAAAATCGTTGTGTCTCTTTCTCTTGATTGTTTGATTGGGATTGTTATATTCTGCTTAAAATTGATACATAATCACAAATCAACATCTAGGAGGTTTCTAGATTTTTCAATTGGTATCAGAGCGGGTCGTTCTATTTTTTTTTTTTTTTTTAAAAAAATTCTTTTAGAACGAGATCTTGTTTGATTTGTGTGCATGTTCGTTTTTTTGTCTTGCTTTGTTTAAAGAAAAAAATCCCAAAAAGATTTTCTTAGTATGGTTTTGCAAGCTTGAAATTTTTGAGTAGTCCTTGGTGCATATTGGAATTGATGAGAATATCCATTACATGTTGATATGTGTGTACTTTCTATGGTCCTTACTCATTTTAGAGTGTGTGTTCTTTGATTAGTATGTCTCATTCTGTACACACTCTTGGATTAGCAAATATTGGAGTCTTTCGCCTTAGTGATTATTTTTTATGGGCTTCTGGCATTGTATCTTTTGCTTTTCTAGAAGAATTGACCTATACTAGCATATCATGGGTGATGTTGAGTCTCTTAACCACCTTCCATTTTTTTGCATCTCCATGGCTTTCCCCTCTATTCTTTGCAGTCCAGCCATGAGGAAAAGGCTACCTCAGAGTCACCAACCAGGCTATCCTTATTATATCCATGCTTCTCTGGTTCGGTTTCCATACTCTTGAGCGTGTCAGCTGCCAATGAGTGTGAAAAGAAAGAAAAAAATGTGCAAAAGAAAGAAAAAAAAAAAAAAAAAAAAGATGTGCAAAAGAAAGAAAAGAAAAAGATGTGAAAAAAAACTCTAAAATAAAGGATTCATTGATTGAGGGGGAGCCTCCGCCTTTACTCACCAAATACCCCTTGATTCCTAGTGGTTTGACTTTCCTTAGTTGTGCTCAGATTCTCTTGTCGGAGGTCCAACTTTTATATCACTACTAGGATTTGAATCTTGTGTTTGTCGAACTCCAAGAGTCACACACACTTTTTCTCATGGGATCTATGCTTTTCACATAATGCATCACTTTCTTTCATGAGGAATTTTCTAGAGGCTGTGCACATTGTATTTTCAAGTAATTGTGCTTCTTGGATAATCTTGTGTGTTTTAAGGTACAAATCTGAAATTCCTTACTTGCTCCACCATATTATTTTTTGTCGTTTTTCTTCTTGTTCACTGTTTTCAGTGTTTGTGGTTGTTTTTTAATGAGGGGGAGTTTGGTTCATCATTACCAGTGTTTGATGTATATTGATGGTACAATAGTTTGGTTAATGGTACAGTGTTTTTACTTTTGCTTATATCCTTCTTTGGTACAGTTGGATTGTTAGTATTTTGTTTATGGATTGATTTATATTTTGTTTATTTAATCCAGTTCCACATATTTTGGTTGGCTTGTGTGTGGTTATTTTATTTCAGGATAATTGTTCAAGAGCATGGATTTGAGTGTTGGTTCATAGTTGGTGGTGCTGCTTGAGAGATTTTGTTAGGAAATTTGTTTTAGATTGGTTTTATCCAGGATTTGACAAAGGGGGAGATTGTTAGGACCTTTTGTTGTCAAATTCCATGGATCAAAACCAAGGTTGTAACAAGAGTTCTTTAAGAAGTTGGTTTCCTTCAAAAACAGGATTACTTTGGAGTTCTGCAAGAAGTTGGTTTTCTACAAGAAGTTGGTTTTCTTTCCCAACTAGGATTGCTTTGGTTTTCTATAAATAGTTGGGTTTCTTCCAAATCTAGGCTATTCATTGATTCATTCATTGAATCTCTCCAGATCTTCTTTTTGGTTCTTAAGGTTTATATCTGGGGATATTTTGTTATGTTTTTCTTTGATATTTTATTGAGTATTCAACTCATGGTTTAAAGAGAGTACATCAAAGGTTTGTTTGTTATACACAAAAGAGAGAGTTGTTCTTCAGTTGTGAATTCTGAAGAATTCGAGCCTGAAACTTTGGTGGAATCCGGAGTGGCTCATCAGAAAGACAATTCCGTGCTGAAGATGGGGTTGGAAGAGGCACATAGAGGTTGGTTCAATTAGGCGTTGTGGATTCGCTAGATAATTGAGAGTGATACCTGTGTAATTCCTTTAAATCTTCTTAGTGGATTGTTCTTGTGGCAGTTGCCCGTGGTTTTTTTATCACAATTGGAAGGTGTCCAATTGTGGTTTTTCCACGTAAAAATCGTTGTGTCTCTTTCTCTTGATTGTTTGATTGGGATTGTTATATTCTGCTTAAAATTGATACATAATCACAAATCAACATCTAGGAGGTTTCTAGAATTTTCAAAATCCATTTGACAACATAGCATTATCAAACTTCTCATGCCATTGCTTAGGCGCTTGCTTCAAACCATACAAAGATTTGACAAGTTTACAGACTTTCTTGCTTTGCCCTGGAGCTGAAAACCCTGTAGGTTGCTCCATATAGTTTTCTTCATTCAAATCCCCATTTAAGAAAGCTGTCTTTACATCCATCTGGTGTATCTCCAGATTGCGCAAAGCTGCTAACGTAATCACCATGCGAATGGATGTTATTCTAGTAACAGGTGAGTACGTATCAAAGTAATCCAGGCCTTCTCCTTGCCTGTACCCTTTGATAACGAGCCTCGCTTTATACTTGTCAATTGACCCATCGGCCTTCATCTTTCTTTTAAAAATCCATTTTCAGCCTAAAGGCTTACAACCTTGAGGTAAATCTACCAACACTCAGGTGTGATTTTGTAAGATGGAGTCAATCTTACTTTTGATCGCTTCTTTTCATCAAGGACTCTCAGGAGAAGTCATAGCTTCGTGGAAAGTTTGAGGTTCGTTCTCAACCATATAAGTCAAGAAGTCTGGATCAAAAGACTTAGACATCCTAGCCCTTTTACTCCTTCTAGGCTGATCATTACCTTGATTCTCAACTTGATCATCAAAATGATCATCACTAACAAGCTCACCAAATTGCTCCAAAACCTCGGAACCCCTTCTTAGGTTCGGCAAGGAAAATGTCTTCAAAGAAACATGCATTCCTTGACTCCATGATGGTATTCCTGTGAATGTCTGAAGTTTCAGACTTATGTGCAAGAAACCGATATGCACTACTATTATGTGCATAACCAATGAATATACAATCCACGGATTTTGAGCCTATCCTAACCCATTTGGGTGTAGGAATCGCCACTATAGCAAGACACCCCCACATTTGTAAGAATTTATAAGAAGGCTTAACGCCTTTCCATAACTCATACGGGATCTTGTCCATTTCGCTTTAACACAAGTTTCACACTTGTGTTTCGTCAGAACGACCTTGTCGAACTCAAAAACCATGCGAAAGTCTGGAACATATAGGACTTCGTTCAAGGTTAGCTCTTTTCTTGAGGTTAACTTCAGGACCACCTTTCCCTCAACAAATGAGGTAGTAGAGTTTCCCATAAACAACTTCTTACCATTTGTAACTGGTTCGAAAGTTGTAAACAGCTCCTTCTCGGAGCAGATGTGGCATGTAGCCCTAGTAAAACTAAAACCCCTCACTACTACAGTTGTAGCACTTCCCAAAGAACCGATAACCAGGTTCTTGCGGCTTATATGCCAGCTTCTTTGCAATACTACCCCTTGGCCCAAGCTTAGAGCCCTTGTTCAAGGGGGGCTTCATCCTCATCCTAGAAAATTTGCCATGCTCAATCACATTGGCCTTCACTGAGGAGGTACTCCCTCATTTCTTTCTATTATCCTTCTCAATTCGGAGTCGGCTAATTAAGTCTTCTTTGTAGAATTTATACAAAGTCTTAAACAAATCCTTGTGTCTCAATGATTATGAAGCTCTCAAAATCATATCACAGTAAATACATTCCCAGAATGTCATCAACCGAATTAAGCACCCAAATATAATTGGTCCAACCTATCACTCTGAAGCCAATAGTCTTACTATTAGGAAACACAAACCCTATAGCGATCCCGGTTTTCCCTCCCAACTTTAATCGTATTCCGGACTCGGTTCCGTGGAGTTGTTGGTTGTATATATTGTTGTCATCCTTTAATTCCCTTTTATTTGAGTTTTAGGATGTGTTGGGCGTGTTTCGAACAGGTGGGTTGAGCCTTAGTTTCATTTCTTGTTGCCCAAAATTTTGGCGATCTGCTCGAGCGGGTCCATTGGCGCTCGAGCGGAGTCAGCACACTCTTAGCATTTTGTGCACCTGTAAAAGTTCTGCAGGTTCGTTTTTCACACTCGAGCGGGTTTCCTCACGCTCGAGCGGGCCTCTTGGCGCTCGAGTGGGTGTTCTTGTCTGCAAAAATACTAGAAGTTGGTGATCTACGCTCAAGCGGGTTTCCCTTTGCGCTCGAGCGGGTGTATTTTATTTTTGTGTCTGACGCTCGAGCGGGTTCAGTTTTTTTGTACTTGACGCTCGAGCGTCCTGTTCTCCGCTTGAGCGGGTCATGCATATATCAGATATCAGCTGGGTCTTTTTAGATCACTTTTCAACTTTCACTCTCTCTCTTACTTTTTCAAAAACCCATTTTTGAGAGCTTCTCTCACTACAACTCCAACTTCTCTCTAGGGATTGATCTAGTAGGAGTGATTTTCTACCCTTGGGCCTTTGTAAAAAGTGTGGGATTTGTTGAGGGCTACATTTTGATCCGAGAATCTTGGGATTTGGAGCACTTCGAGTTTCTTCAATTTCTTCTTCGGGTTTCATCTCTTGAGGTAGGGATTTCCTTGTTCTTTTTCAATACTTCGTCTATAGATAGACATGTGGTAGTTTTGTATTGCATGAAAATCATATTCATGTTGGATTTGTTGAAAATCATGTGAGGAACCTAGGGTTGGTTGTTTGAAAATGGGTTTGTTGTAATTGGTTGTTCTTTACACTAATTGGGGAGTAAAATAGCATGTTCTAGTTGAAAGAAGGAAAAGCCCTAAATTATATTTTGATTTGGTAAATTAAAATAGAAGGTAGTTGACCAATGTTTGTAAATCTCTATTGTTTATATATGAGTTGGGTGAAGATGTTAATGCCTAAGGGATTAACTATGGCCTTGGGGTTGTTTTGAAATGAATGTAATGAATCGGGTTAGGCTATGGCTTTATAATGAATGGAATTGGTTTTTGTGAAATGAAAAAGAGTGTTTTTTTGGAAAATCATGAGAGTTGAGTATGGTATCATGAGTGTTGTATACATACATTTGGGAAAGTAAATTTGCAATTATCGTACTTGTGGCATTGTTGGGTTTAAGACTTCATGAGAGTTGAGTCTTTACAATAGGTGTATTAAAATCATGCATCTAGAGGTTTTGTCCTTGGTCATCGGTGGAGGATGACATGGTTGTGTTGAATTTTCGAATATGCATTACACCTGTGTTGATTGGACCTTGTCCGTAATGAAGTGCTATGATACATCATGTATGTATAATTGTTAGGGAGGAGATAGATGATGTACTCCACACATACCTATGTGTTCATATATTTTAACACATTGCTTATGTATCTTGATTGTCTATATATATGCATTACGCCTGTTGGTTATACCTTATCATGTTGAGTTGGTTGATGTTATATACCGCGCTTATAATGAGGGGTACCATTACCTTCCAGCTAGCACCTGGAGAATGTGGACGAGGTACCATTACCTTCCAGCTTGTGTCTGGAGAATGTGGACGAGGTACTATTACCTTCCAGCTTGTGTATGGAGAATGTGGCTAGTCATTTGTCGGGAGACGTATCCTTAGCTTACTGCGCACATAGCCGGTAGAGTAGAGTTTTGTCATTATTATCTCAGTGTATCTGAGTATGTTATGGATTGGGAAGGTTACAGTTTTGGAGGGCCGAGTTGCCTCATTTGTTGATTATATACATGTTGATGATTTGTTATCTCCCTTTTATTAAAGGCATGCATGTATAGATTTGAATGTATTGAGAACAAACCAAAATGCCATTTGAGATTTTGGAAAGTGTGAAGGAAATCGAGTATTTTGAAAATATGTTTTGAAAAAGGCACATCTGTTGTAAGTATGGAAAATGGGAGAAAAGTAATGGGCTTAGTGAAATTGTTTTCCTAAGAAGTTGTTATTGTTGTTAAAGTTTGAGAACAAGGGGTAATGAGAGAAATGAAAGATGAATTGCTTACGGCGTTGAATGGGTTGACTGTTTTGAGAAAAGTTTATACATATGTATATTTTTGTATAACCTGCCACATTATTATTCTAGTATGGGGTTGGGCATTCATGATCATGGCTATCTGTAAGTTATTATTGTTGAGGATCATGTTGAGATCCCTACTAGACTATATGTTCACCCCACGTTGTTGAATCTTTTTCAGGTATTAAGCAGGTTGTGCTACAAGATTTGGATCTTCTTATTTGTTGGCCACGGGGCCTCTGTTGTGTTGGCGGAATGCCTTTGTTGTAAAAGGGTTATACCCTTCTTTTGATTCTTTAATGTTGTAAGCCTACGGGCATTTTATTCAGTGTGCTCATGTTGTATTCAATTTGCATTCGAATGAGAGAATTGTTGTTTATCTCTACTCATTGGACTAAAAAGTTTATTTTCGCATGTTATCTCTGAACTTGAATTAAGGTAATGAATTTGGTAATGATTCCGTGTAATAAAAAGTGGGGCGTGACAAATCCAATGTTCAATACTCTACTACTCGGAACTTCATAACATGGCCAGTAGTCTTATCACTAGGAATCACTAATTTCTCAGCATGTGGTCTGTAGACTTTCTACTACTAGGAATCACAATGTCTTAACCTGTGATCAGTAGTCACTTTACTACTAGGAATCACAACGTCCTAACATAGGATCAATAGACTCTTTCATTACTCGGAATCAGCATGTCTTGACAGATGATCAGTAGCCTCTCTACTACTAGGAACCATCATGTCTTGACATGTGATCAGTAATCTGTTCACTACTAAGAACCACAATCTCATAACTGTGTAGCCAGTGGTCTAATACCTCCTAGGAACCACCAGTTTTCTATCTCTGTGATAGTGATCTTATACTCACTAGGAGCCACCAATTTAAGAATATATTTGGAATTTAAAAATCCAAAAAATATTCACCCACTATAACAGGTTGTCTCAACTTTGCTTTCAAGCAAAGTCACATAGCAATCATAAATGCTATAAATAACACAAGGATACCATACTAATTGCCTCTGATCAAATCAGAGATATTTTAATGCAATCTTATGATTTCCTTTAAGAATCTCATGAGGCTAAGGTTGTCAGGTGAAACAACATTTCTGTTTGACACCTTTTTGAAGCCATTTCTGAAACATCACAACTGAATTTCACTTCTGTGATTTCAGAAATTAAATTTAACCCTTAGAAAATCCCTCAGATGGAAATTTAATTCAAACCTAGTCTCACCATTTAACCTAGAATCGAACATGGTCAGTATTGTTCCTAGGAAGACTGGAGGGGTCACATCGGTTCCACTTAAAACCCAGTTAACCTTTTGACAAAACATCCAAGAGCATGTTGACTCCTAGTCCATGGGAAACAATTTTAAAATTAAGATTTTCAGGGATAAACCAGGTTATAACAAACCAATTCCCAAGTAAATAAAATTTGCTACCAGAATTACACCACTCATAAAAGTTAACCGGTACTCCCGGAACTGAGCCCATGACAGTTAACCGGTACTCCCGGAACTGAGCTCATGATTTCTGAATAAAAACAGAAATATTTTAGCTAATGCTAAAATTTGATTTCTTTTCTCAAAACCACAACACTTTGGAAATAATCAGATTATAATCAAAGATTTTCTCTAAACTTGGTTTTCCAACACTTTGGGAATAAAACGATTAAACCCAGATACTTCCTCAAACCCCAAAGGTTTGAAACCAAAGCCGTCTTAGTTGTCATTTTTGAACAAATAAGAACTACTCTTTAGCCAAGGCTAAACACTTTGGTTTCTATTCCAGAAAACCAAACCAAGTTCCAAACTTACAAGCAATTTAAAAATTGCTACAACCAAATACATGCATCTAAAATGCCTCTAATAATACAAGCAAGTAAAACTTCCTACTACAAATTGGTAAACAAACCAACTAAATCTCAAGCAAAAAATGCTTCAACCATTTTAATAAAATAGCCAATCCATTAGGATTCTATTTAGTCCAAAAGCCTTTCCACGGTTAGGTATTCCTATTCAACACAAAAGTTAGTAGTCCAAACATTTTTGTTTTTCCATTCCCTTTTGCATAAGTATTCCTGTAAAGAAAGTTAGCAGAAAAAAAAATCACAACAAAATACAAACAAATAATCTAAGCAAAAAATAAATATAATAAATAATTGAAACCATCTAGCCAACTATTTATAAAATTAACCAATGAATTAAAATTCCGATTAAATTAAAACTTTAAAATAAAGTTCAATAGTCATGAGTTATGAATGAATTTAATTCATAATAAACATTTAAACTAATAACTCCAAATAAATAAGTTAAATTCAAAGTTAATGCACCCAATTAAATAACACAATATTCATGTACATAAATTCATAGAAGTTACAAAACTCTATAACTCCAAAATACATTACACTAAAATTAATAGGCAAGAATTATAAATAATTGTTAGAAACCAATAACCAACAATTAACATGCAAAAAATTCTAAAGATTAAATCATGTAATCTAGTCTAGAAAATAATAAGCATGTAACAAATTAAAACCTAGAATAGAATTAGCATGTCAAAATTGCAACATCCATAAATTATATTTTATAACCTTAAAATTCATGCAAATCATAGTAGGGGAATGATGAACCATACGCATAAAATTAAGATCATACTAATACAATTAAGTATGCAAATTATGATAGAGCATTCTAATTAAACTAAGTAATTAGAGAATAACATTGCATAATTTACAATCATTGAAATAGGGAGCAATTCCACAACAGTTCCTAGTAACATTATACAATTGTCTATATAAATCTATTCGATCAATTTCATAGAAAATATATATAAATTTGCTTTAAGCGTGTTGTTCATATTGTGAAATTAAATAAATAGATTTATGAAGAAATAAAATTATATATATACTAAGAACACATGCTGATAATTACAACTAAATTTCAACAGAAATACACAACACAATAAAATGGTAAAGAAACCAAATTGAAGCCTGTACGGTAGTAGTTTCCTTAAAATAGATTTCGCCGCCTCACGGGTCGAGTGCTTAATGAATCCCGGCATCTGTCTCCCAGGATACGACGGTCAAAAACCAGCTACGGCAGAAGCACTTTCTGTCTAGCTTAGCGAACAAAACCATGGCAGCACTCTCTCACTGTAGAAATTTCTAGCAAACTGACTAAAGAATGGAAGAAACAATTTCTGTGTTTGAGACTTGATAGGAGGGTCTCAATTTATACATGTATAGGAGAGAGAGAAGAAGCCTCCAACCTTTATGGCTGGTCACCAATGCACCATTAACCTCTGCAATAAAGGCAGGAGTTACAAACCCCATTAATGCACTATTAAACTCTGCAATAAAGGCAGAAGTTACAAACCCCATTAACTCTTTCATGAAGCTAACTTCATGGGGCAATTTCTCATTCAATTCTCAATGATTTTTGGCCATTCGATTTGTGGTGTAAAGATCTTATTGCAAAGTATCTAGACCCACTCTGACCCAACACAATAGACGGTTGGAACCCAATTTAATATTTAATTAAAGTCACCAAAAAATCATTTTTCCCAACATTACCTAATTACTTAATCACGTTCATTGATAAAGGCATGATATGAGATCTTAATATCAGTTCTATTATAGACATTTTAATGACATAAACTAATATTGAACACAATAATTCAAGATACCGCACTTTAATATATAAATTGTTTTATGGTTGCTATTTTTTGTAACTAAATGTGACTACAAAAAACATGTGATTTATATATATTTTCATCTTATTTTCACTTTTTATAGTAGTAGAAATTGATATTATAATTCATATTTTCTTTTTAAAAATTTTGTTAGTATATATATGTTCGCCTTCTATCTAAAAATCCTGAGTTCATCTCTGCTCCTACCCATTCATGAATATATTCATTCTAATCTTGCCACGCATCCACTTTAGCATCCTCATCTCAGTAATACTCATCTTATCTACATATTATTTTTTAGTTTCCCAACATTTTGTCCCATTCAATATCGTTGGTCCAATAACCGTTCTATAAAACTTTCTTGTTAGTCTAATGGGTATTGTATGATAAACGAATAAAGTGACACCTCACCTAAAAAATTAAGGTTCCGATTGGTAGAGTTTTGTAAATATGATTTGAGAGTATGAGTTGTATTTTGAGTTTATGAGTTGTGAAATTATTATTTGAGTGTAGAAAATTTGTTTGGTTATGGTTTTTGAATAGAGTGTTGAATTGAGTTTTGAAAGTTTGATGTGACATGTGAAATAAGAAAATTTATTTGGTGATAAGTTTTCAAGACTTAATTCAATCTACAATTAAATATTTTTTTGGGTATAAATTCTATTTTTCTTTTTGGTAATTCCTGAACAGTAGTGCATGCAAGTTTATAAATTTTAATTAAAAAAAAACATCCATGGTTTATGTATGAACTTTGTGGGGAAGTGGTTTGGAAATACTCTTCGGATTCTGGGGGATGCTCGTGATCCTCAAATAGACACCTGAAAAGAAATGAACACTCCAGTCGGGGGTGCCGGAATTAGCACTCCGACGGACAAGTCAGTCTCTACTCTCTCTGGATTACTTGTATTTTAAGTTAAGCATACTAGTTCTCACATACCTTTTTCTGGTTGGTGTTCTTCTATTTATATCTTCTCTTTCTTGGGCCTCATGGCTGGGACCATTTTCAATTCGCCGTATAACTATTTATTCGACTTCTTTTGTTACAAACCGCTATTCACTTGGCCCCTTGCTCAACCGGCTGTTTGGCCGGATAGGGTAGGATTTGAATGTGCAAGACGGGGCTGAATACAATGCGTATATTTTGACTTCCAGGTCCAACTATTCGGCTTCTCTACGACTCTTGATATTCGGTCCCCACAAACTTCTTGATATTGACTTTTGGATATGCTATTTAATGTTGTGTTCTTTTTTGAGATTTTAGTTTCATGGTTTATATATGAACTTTTCTTTAATGTTGTAACTTTTTGTTTTGTGTCCAATGCTTTTTAAGTTTTTTTTTTTTTTTTTTTTTTTTTGGGTTTTGGCTATGGTTATTTTATTTTTTGTATAAGTCTCTTTGACTATAAGTGTTTTATGTTTTTCTATTAATTGATTATTATTGTCACTGGCATGATTGAATTCAGTTAATGGCAGAATTCACAAAATAGTTCAACGTTGAAAGGGGTAGTGGAGCTTACAAGGACTTCATTAAGGACTTGCGTGTTGAATTGGGAGAGACATTTTCACACAATATTCCTGTACTTTCCGCTCAGCAGGATCCACCCACTCGATGGTTCGGCATCATACTGCGAACCAACAATCATTGGATTAAGCTGAGGATTCAACGGGACAACCTTTACTTGGACGCCTACCAAATGGAGAATTATGAGTGGTTGGAGTTCGGGCGTCCTTCTCTTACTTCTCCACATCTAATTCCTTGATCCACTTTCTTGGGTTACGATGGCAGCTACAATGCCCTGGAATGTGCTTCTGGGAAAGGTATGAACAACATAGGCTTTGGCCGGATCGCACTCGCTAGTGCCGTAAATGGTCTAGCTACCTCCACGATCTCCTCTGCAAATCGGGCGAGGTCACTGATCATCGTGATTCAAATGATATGCGAATCGATTAGATTCACCCGTATGTTTGACCTTCTTGCTGCCACATTCAGCAACAACAGTTCTTCACCACCTCCTGATTGGATGTTGACACTAGTGTGTAACTGGGGGCTCCTCTCTACTGCATTGCTGGAAGCCGATGCTGATCTGTCACGACCCAAACCCGCCCCTATGGGTTTAGCATCGTAACCGGCCAGTAATCCGAGATTACCGAAGGCCTGCTTAACAGTAATACAGTAAAACAGAGTACAGGGGCTTGGCGGAAGCCAATACAGTAATGAAAACAATGTCCAATGAGCTGTGACAGTCTGTATGCCAAAAAGATTTTTTTCATACATTCACATATATTTATACGGTACAAAACAGTATGCAGAACATTTACAAACATTCAGAACAGGGATCAAGTCCCTATTAACCAGTACAGTGCAGTCTATACAGTTTATACAGTAAACAAAACAGTGCAGGGGAAAAAACTAAAACACCCCTAAGCCTTAGCTTGGCAGGCTCGGAACCTCGCAGTGAGGCACATTGGTTGGCTTGACAAAACTGGGAATCTACCCCGACGCCTCTAGCATTGGTCCGGTGCCTGTACACCTACATATATATATGAGCAGTGAGCTAAAGCCCAGTGAATAACATAAAGCGTAAAGAGGTTTAGAATGAATGTCCTTACGGTAATGAAAACAGTTCATTTCAATCAATATAACAGTTGTTCAGTACAGTAAGCAGTCATATGTGGTACATCCATTAGCATAACAGTAACAGTAGGTCTTAAGAGACCGAACAGTAATGATGGCCATCAGTCAGTAAACAGTAGTGGTTCCACGAGGAAACCGACAGAGATCTCTGTAGCAGTAACAGTAAACAGTAGGTGCTAAGGATGCCACAGTACAGTTCAGAAATAAAGGACATACATTCATTCATAAATCAATATCAGTTCAGTAAAGTATTCAAAAGATAATCATCTTGAACATATCTTTACACAATTGTTACTCACAGAGTTCTGGGCTACAGTGAACTAGAGCGTCTCCTCAGAAAGCCAACCCTACACAGTTTACAGATTGAACACACACTAAGCTACACAGTTGGGAAAGATAATAACTTAATCCCTAATTTGCCTCGGTGTGGTTCTACATCTATATCCTCTTTAAGATGCCTTAAATATGCCCTAGGAATGCCTAGGATGGAAAGAGGATGCAAAGATGCACTTTTGAACACTTTACAAAATTTGCTGAAAATAGGGGTCTCGCTCGAGCGTGGATTTCTACGCTCGAGCGGACATGCAAACAAAGGAGCTCCGCTCGAGCGTCGGTTCCTTCGCTCGAGCGGACTATGTGCTACAGTAAAAATGCTGGATGCTCCAATTTTACGCTTGATGGACGCTCGACCCTCGCTCGAGCGTAAGACACAAGTCCTCGCTCGAGCGGGAGTTTCCTCGCTCGAGCGTACTGTGAACACATGCAAAGTACTGGATGCTCGCATTCCCCGCTCGAGCGTAACTATTCTCGCTCGAGCGGAAGGCAGAATCACAGAGGGTACGCTCGAGCGTTGACTTCCTCGCTCGAGCGTAGGCTCAAAATCTGGAAATTCCAAATTTGAGTCCCAAGCTCAAAATCAAGTTTAAAAGCCAAATTTTTGATCCTCTTGGGCTAAAAACTTGGAAAAACACTTGTAAACATGTAACATTATGTATTCCAAAGATCAATTTGGTAAATCAAAGCCCAAGGGTGTTTAATTAAACTCAATTTCAAACCAATACTTCAAGAACATCAAGAACATGCAAACATGCATGAATTCAAACCATTTCAAAACTTCAAAACATGCTCTAATGAGCTCATTCTTTTCAAAACAAGTTGAAAACATGGTCTTAAGCTTAATTATGAACATGCATGTGACAATTGCCATGAAATCAACTCAAAATTCATCAACACACACACATGCATGCATGAAATGAGCTACAATACAACATTTATAGACTAAATCATGACTTAGATCACTAGAGGCTCAAGAATCATGCAAGGACAATCTTAAGGACAACAATGAGGGGTTGAAAATCATACCTAAGTCTTGAATGCAAGATGAACAAGCTCAACTATGCAATCTATGCTTCAAATCCTTCAATTTCCAAGCAATTCTCTAGATGGACAAGATGAACTCACACTTTCCTCTCACTCTCTCTCCCTAGTCGGCAAGAACAATGAAGTAGGCTGAGGAAATGTTTTGTATTGAGTGCAATAAGGCTCTACAATAATAATAAACAATGGCCCCACTCACCATGGCAATTTGGTAAATATGCCAAACTATGCAATTTAACTTATTTTAATCTAATTTAATCGTACAAAATCACATTTCAATTAAATGCACCATAAAATCACATAAATTCTCATGATCCTAAATCATCAATCAATTTCCAGTTCAGCCGCCGATAAGGCCTTCAAATCACAGTTTAAACATAGAAACACGAACAGATAATTAAACAATCAACAGATAGGAATGCAATTCAACAGATACCGTCAATCAAGCAGATAAGATGCAGATTAACATATATATATACATTCAATCAATTCAGTTCCAGTTTTCAGTCAGTCAATTCAGTATTTTATCCAGCTCAATTATCAGTCATAATCGGCTCAGCTTAACGGTAATCAGTGGTTATTCGGTAAACAGTGTGAGGGTCATTACATGATCACACTGCTTTCTTCAAACTTTTGAAACCTAGCGATATAAATATCGTGTCCACTCCGGACGCGGTTGCTGCACTTGGCATCTTGCTCAGAAGCGTCTAGGAATCACAGGAGCCTTTAGAGCCAGTGTTGAGTGACGATGATGCTGAAACCAGTGACTCTAGAGAGGCAGTGATTCCACAGTCTGAGTCCTCCGAGGGTGGAGATGATGGTGGCTCGAGATCTTAGAGTGGAGGTGATGCTGAGTCAGGCTCTAAAGCAGAGAGCGGCGATGATTCCGGCGATGATTCTGGGACAAATTCAAACAGCGGCGCTGATGGAGACAGTGCCCGGAGTCCTCTCCTCAGAGGAAGATGACGAAGAGGGCTTCTCGAGCCTGAGGCAACCAGCGCTGATTTTTGTATTTTTGCTCAGTTTCTTTTGTTTTATAGCATTAGCACATGTATAGTTTTAGGAAGTTCTGTTTTGGTTTAAAACTTGTACTCCACTTTTGTAAAAAGCCATGATCGAAATAAAATCGGCAGTTTTATGAAAAAATGTGTTGTCATTTTTTTGCATCATGAGCACCATATATGCATGAAATGGACAGGGAATTGAAATGGCCAAGAGTGTTTGATTAAAACAAGACGCTTAATCGGGTAACGAACCAACCAACAACCAAAATACAAAATGCGATATACAACTCAATAAGCAACACAACAACAACTCGATAAACAAAACAACTCAAATACAACTCAACAAGCTTGATAAAACCAAAAGGACTTAAAACAAGACCTTAAAACACACAAAGAGCAAAAAAAAAACACATGCTTCCAACAATGTTTAGCACAAGGATAGACGGCATATCTGAGAGGAAGGGTGCCGGTCAAAGGAAGAAGGGTGCCGGTCAAAGGAGAAAGGCTGTCGGCCACCAATGTGGCCTGCCGGCCACCAAAGTGAAGAACCTCCAAATTGTTGGCACCTAACTTTCATTCACTGCCTTATCTTCTACAAAAGGTTGAACTTCATAGTTTCTTCATTTCAGCTGCGAATTCTTCACAAATGGAGCCATTTTTCGCCGAAAAGCTCTTGGATTGGATTGCAACTTTAGATGGCTCGGAAAAGATGAATTTTTGAGGTTTCGGCATAAATGCACTTTTCCCGCTGAGCCATTCTCCACTTGTTTTCTGTTCTTTCATGCCGCGGCTAGATACTGAAACCCGATTCCACACGTTTTTAGCTTCGAGGGACAAGAGATATGCCCGACAATTGAAGAATTTCAGGCACTTATAGAATCCCAACGCGATGAGGAAATCATAGCTCAACCTCGTTTCGGCCACATCCAAGCTTTGGGACGGATGTGTGGGCTCACAATTCACGAGTCTCTATCCTTGGTCCACGATGGAGAGCTAGATATTCCTAGTCTGATTCATCGATTTTCTGATGTTGGCGACCGAGGTAATCTTCTTTGGCAGGGTTTTAGGCAACACGCCCTTTGCTTGTGTATGTTGGGAAATTTCTTTCTTGCCCCTTGTTTCAGCGAGTCTAATATTCGGCTAATTGAAGTGGCCCAAGGTTTGAAAGAAGGAAAGAGTTGCATCGGCTTGATGCTAGCTGAGACTTTGATGGGCCTAGACACCTTCCATCGATGAGAGACAACCAAATTCGCAGGGAGTCCACTACTTCTTCAGGTAGTGTTTCCCATCCTTTCTCGTATGTGTTTCTCACATCTCTCGGCACTCATGCTCTGTTTTTCTCTCAAAGCCCTTTTCTCACTTTTCTCTCAACATATATCTCTCTATTCTTTAATCTCTCTTTTCTTTCATCCCTCTCCAGGTGTGGTTAATGGACAAGCTGAAGGTAGTGGACTCTTGCCCCTCATACTCAGCTCGAGCATATTTCTTCCGCCAACAACGAGTGGATTTCCCGAATGAGGGATGGTGGTGCCACTGGATGTGCAACAAGTCTGCTGTTGACATCGTTTGGTGTTGCCCCTTGCTTAATCTGACAGAAATGAGCTACAACATGACTCGGCAACCTCGTATTCAGCTGATCGGCCTGACATATTGTGTATTCTACTTTTCGTTCCGATTCATATGTAAGTTTGGACATGATCAGACTTGCCTAGAGGAAGGGGTAGAAAGCCCGGCTTCATTCCCCATTTAAGGTTCACATTTGGCTAGGTACCTCACTGCTTGGAGGACGAGAGTGCTTCTTGTCAAGCCCCAAACCCGCCCCTAAAAGTTTCGGGCATAACCTATTCAGAAACAGACCCTTAACCTGATATACGTAATATATGGGGCCTGAACGGAAGCATTAATAATATAAAATAACATAAAAACATCATCCATTGAGCTACCACTACCATGCCAGGACCGCAAACATTGCATTAGGTAAATAATATACAGGAGACATACACCCGAGCTTTAATTACAGTTATTCATATTCTTACACAAGTATTATAGAAGAAGGGGTTATATACATTCAATCATAGGTAACCAGCCAAAGTATGAACCAAAACTTAGTAAGACTTTGCAAAATGCACGGGTTTCATCTTAAGTGCTTGGACACACTGAGGTTGACAAGAGAGGGACAAGCCTTAAGGGTTAGGACTGGCCTCCCGGTTGATTACCTACAGAAATAGACAAAATATAGAGTGAGTAAAACTCAGTGAATAATAGCACATAAATAATGTAATGGTTAACTTAAATAGCACGTATATCACTGTAGAGGCATATGATGAATTATATTCTGTAAAACGGCCATGGGCCCAATTTTCTTAACAGAGTGGCTTTAAGCCCAGTAATATACAGAACGGCCATAGGCCTAACAGATACAGAACGACCATAGGCCCAGAATTATCAGAACAGCCATCGGCCCAAAAATAACAGAACGGCTTATCTGCCCAGAAATAACAGAACGGCTTATCAGCCCAAAAATAACAAAACGGCTTATCAGCCCAGAAATAACAGAACGGCTTACCTGCCCAGAAATAACAGGGCGGCTTATCAGCCCAGAAATAACAGAACGGCTTATCAGCCCAGAAATATCAGAACGGCTTATCAGCCCAAAAGTAACAGAACGACTTATCAGCCCAGAAATATCAGAATAGCTTATCAGCCCAAAAATAACAGAACGGCCATCGGCCCAATTCATATATGTATGGACTTAAGAGGTGGCTCGCACGGATTCTAGAGGTGGCTCCCACCAAAGTGTAGCACTTAGTTCCGTACAGCACTTTGTTCCATACCAGAAATCAATAAGTTGCATCATGTCATAATATAAACGAAACGAACATCATAACGGAATAACCATAGATATCATCAGAACAGACTAGTCTTATAGTCATACAGAGGCACACGGTTTCTTTTTATCATTCAAATGAGTTAGCATAATTAAGTTACATTTAACAAGTTCTAACAGCAACCATTAACAGATTGGGCGATTCCAAAGGTACAGAAATACTGTAGTTTCATAATGTACCCACATTTCACTTGTTCATCATGAATTAATGCCACTAACTTGCAGATAACAGAATGTGCATATTAACTATCAGCATAGTTGTCTCGTAAATAGTAGAACATAAACATTAACGAGGATCAAGAGCAAATATACCATTAATAGAGGGCATACATGCCATTCCATTGCATTTCATGAGGATAGAACATTTCACATTCTAACGTGGGTTATATGATAACATTAGACCTTTGCATTTATAGGATCTGAACGACCTCAAGTTCATGTGTCATATAACAGAATAATCTTGATTCATTAGTGGCAACCCAGAATGATCTTCAATTCACCCAAATTTCATCATTCTAAGATGAACGTAAGTTCCCTTTATTCTTGAAAGACGACATAGCTCGTTTATAGATAACATAGAGTTAATGTTCGTTATTGACAGAACAAAATGATTCCATAGTCATACCGACATATGTAAATCTTTCAACATTCACATTGATTTCCAGCTGACATAACTGTTAGTGTAATCACTTACAAGGATAAGACGTTAGTAACAACCGTACTATTACTCACAGTGGTAGGTCTCTGATAGCGGTGGAACGATGTCCTCGTCTTGACCTACAAACACAATGCACATAACAGATTATGAGAATAAAACCAATCTCTTTTTATTCTTCATTCAATAGCTATGGTGGTTCTAGACTCATTATTCCTCCATAGGTTATAATCCATGCCTCATAAGATAGGAGGAATCGATAGGAGAAAGATTCAGACGAAGAAACGGTACAAATCGGTAACCAGAAAGTGAACAGTCGTCACTAATTTGGGCATAACTATTTATGTATTTAAAATTTTGGAGTGAGACTACCACCATTGGAAACTAGACTTCCAGGGCTTGATTTTAGGCTCAAGAATCACTCAAAACGGAGTCCGGATGCAAAAGATATGCCTGTTCAAAGTTACCCGGTCTATGCTGAAACAGGTGTGGCCGCTCGTGCGCCCACTTTGGCCGCTCGTGCGGCCCAATTCCGCTCGAGCGGAAGGACCCGGCCGCTCGAGCGCCCAAAAACAGAATGAAAATCCCTTTTTCTTCTTCATGTCCGCTTGTGCGGTGCCCGTGGCCGCTCGTGTGGTCTGGGCAAAAACATCAGTCCGAAAATGGGTCTTTTGCTCCAACACTTGATTCTTTCCATTCTTAAACTTAGTTCTAAACATAATTCACTCAAAAACATGTACAATTGCCTAATAACATGATAAACTAAAATCAACCAAGTATAATCTCTTCTCAAATAAAACAATCTATGTCTCAAATTAAAAATCCAAGTCTCATCTTTCTATATAATCAAACTTCCAAAATATATGCTCTCAAGTCATAAGAATAGATCTTACCTATGGTTGATTTTCACACCAAACTTGTTATTCCACAAATCTTTGTTAAGATTGGACCCAATTTAAACAAATTTAAGGAAAGCAAAGTTCATTTCCATGAATTCAACCCATTTTACCCAAAATCCCAAAACACTGGTTCATTTACATTTTAAACTTCCAAATTAATCCTTGATCTCATGTAGTAATTGAATTATTTACAAAGATAATAGTTAAAACCACATACCTTAACCCAAATCCTTGAATTCCCCCCTTAAGCTCTTCAATCTCCAAGCTTTCCCTCCTTCCTCTTTGAGTTCTCTCAAGAACCCTCTCTCTCTCTCTCTCTCTCTCTCTCTCTCTCTCTCTCACGGGTCTTCCCCTTTCTCTAGATATTTTTGGTTCAAAATAGATGAGTACAACAACTCATAAGGCTTTTACTCACATAAATATACACACACACAAGGGAGAGCCAAACGTGGCCTTACGAATCGTACGAAATTAAATTTCAATTAAACTTTTCAGATGACTCTAAAAATTACGCTGATCATGAATATACCCTTTATTCTGGTTTTTGAAGCCTCTAAGGCCTTCAATTTATAGTACAAATTAGCCACTCAAACGTGCTTTAACGAATCAGACAAATTAGAATTCCAATTAATTTTCTCAAATAGTTCTAAAAATTCCCATTAACATACCTCAGTACTCAATTTTGATTTTTGAACCCGTAAGGGTCGTCAAGTCCAGTTTTAAAGTCATAACTCAACAGATAGTTCTTCGATTCCAATAGATATAGTTAAATTAAAACACATTATCCCCTAATTAAATAAGGGTGACTTCCTATACGCATTTTGGGGTCGTTACACTTCTGGCCCCTACCCCTAGTTTCAGTTGTGCCCTTTCTAGTGAGTGCCTGACTTGGCTCGAAGATGAGGCATAAATCGAGCCCAGTTTGACATCAAAAGCTTCCACAAGCACAAGCGGGGAATGCAGGGGCACCTGACTTATCTATGCCCCTAGTTTATTGTTTTGATCTTTACTTTTCAAGTTTTATGAATGTAATAAAAGCAACTTTGATTTGTATCAAGAGTTGGAGAACATTGTATTGAAATCAATGAAATTAAGGTTGTAAGCATTGAAAATTTTCCTTTTGGTCCAAAAATGGTCTAAGTTGTAAAAGACAAAATTTGAGCAAAAATCAACTTTTATCAAAACTTTTCAAAACCATTTTCGATAAGGAACACCACTTTTCATACACGGAATCAGTCCTTGAGATGTACAACCCCGAATCAAAATATCAGAAATTGCCCCCTGACTAAATAACACTGCTCAGCACTGTAACCAACTCTCAGAATAAAGATCACAACCGAACTTTCAGGTAAAGAACACACAAAGATGACTTGACCAGACACATGGATGATTTATATTTTATCAAATTGATGATTTTGCTTTTAAAATTGAGCATTTTCCGTTTCCAAAGGAAACAGCGTCTTCAATTGTCCTTATTTGAAATGAAATTCAAAATTTATAGTCAAATATATCACAATTGGGGTCAGAGATCAAAGTGACATAAATCACAAATTATAAGGACTATTAATATAATTTTGCAAAAAAAAAAAAAAAATCTAGTAATACATATCAATATTTGGGATGATTTTTAACTTTTTACAAAAACGTGTAAAAAAAAATTAAAAATTAAAAAAATCGTCAATTTTTTTATATAATTTTTTATTTTTTTTTAATTTATTTATTATTTTTTAACCTTTTTAGTTGGTTACGAAACTAACCTTATTGGTTGGATTGATGCATATTTTATTTTAGGTAGATTTACTAATAAGTCTCATATTTTAGACTTGTAATTCAAATAGTTCTATTTTATTTTATTTTTTTGATTCATTTAGTTCTTTTGGATGTATAATGACTCATTTACCCACTACATTGTAGTGTCACATTTGAAAAAAGGAAATTAAAGCGTTTTTTAGTGTCACATCACACCCGTCACATTAGAGTATCACATTTGGGAAAAGTATATTAAAGAGTTTTTAATTTTTATTATAGTGTCACATCATACCTGCCACGTTGGAGTGTCACATGTCACGTTTGGGAAAAGTACACTAAAGAGCTTTTTAATTTTTTTTAGAGTATCACGTCATACCTATCGCGCTGTCATGTTTGAGAAAATTACACTAAAGAGTTTTTATTTTATTTTTTTAAAGTGTCACATCATACCTGCTGCATTGGAGTATCACATGTCACATTTGGAAAAAAATACACTAAGAGGTTTTTAATTTTTTTAAAGTGTCATATCATACCCGTCACGTTGTCACGTTTCAAAAAAGTACATTAAGGAGTTTTTATTTTTTTTTGAAGTGTCACATTTAGCGACAGGTTAAAAAAATCATCACATAAAAAGGTCACTAATTTTTAACTTTTAGCAACAATTTAAAAAATTCATCATAAAAAAACGTAACTAATAATAAGTTTTAGCGACAATTCATAAAAATAGTATAAAAAAGTTATTAATTGTCAATTTTTAGCGACATGTAAAAAATCGTCACAAAAATTATTTTTAACGATGATTGTATTAATACTTACTTTTAATAGGACTTAATGATAATTAAATCTAATAAAATCTATTCATAAATTAATGTTTGCAAAAGTACGTAGGTAGACAACGTGCTCCAGTCGACAACAAACTCTTGCATTTTTTTTTGTTTTGTTTTTATTTTCTCTTTTTATTTCTTTATTTATTTTTTGGGCTGTTAAGGCAATGAGACAAGTGCGACTGTTTATGGCTGTTGATATTCTCATTTCTTTATTGTATAAAGGGTAAATAATACTTTGCCTTTTAAGTTTTATAATTTTTTTGGGAGCCGTTATTAGTTTTCACCCCATAACTTAACAGGCAATAGTCATTTGAGAACCCACTGAAACCTTATTTCCATCCCCCAAAACCTTCACTCTCCACTCCCATTAACTATAGTTCGAAGCATTATTCGAAAGTTGGAAACCATTCATTGAGTTTGAAGCCTCATTGCCTCATTGCCCTCCCAAATTCATTGAGTTGACTGTTGTGTGTTTGACTCTCTCTCTCTCTAGGAAGCCAGGCACCACCAAATTAACCAGCCAGCTAGATAACAACATAAAAATAATTAAGCAATAGGGGAGGAAGAACCCTACACTCCCAACTTTAACATAAAAATTCATATTAACGTAACGTAATTTTAAGGATCCACTTGATTAGTAAAAGGCCAACTGTTAGCATATGGGTGCAATTCCCGAACTGCCAGCTGGTAAATCATATAAGTAGCCGAATTTATGCAACACACTTCCAGGCATGTATAACTTCAACTCTAAACAATGCTTCAAAGAATCCAGACCAGGAATTCAACAAGAAGAAAAGAAAAAAAAAAACACAAGTAGACAGTTTACTAATATTGTATTTGGTTGGAGGATTTGAAGAGGAATTTAAAAAGAGAAATGAAAAATATAAGTAAAATATGAATAAAATCTATATAATAAAATAGGATGATTTTTGAATTTGTCCTACACATATTTGTCCTACTAGGATATTTGGATTGCTCAGATCTATTTAAATTATAAAACAACGGCTGAGATATATTTTTCAAAAAATATTTTACATGTACATTTTCTATTTTCCCGCTTTTTTCTTACTTTTTCTTTTTGTCACTCATCCTTCTATGATCTCATGATCCCACCTTCCTCTCTTCTTTTTATTTTTTATTTTCTTCCATTTTTATTTTTCTCTCTATTTGAATATTTTTTTTAATTTTTTCCTTTTTGTTCGCTTATTTTTATTCAAATTATATGAAAAAGCCTGCGATTCCAAAATTAGGAACGATATATTAACATGTGTAGTGGAGATTAAATTAACGAATTTTATAGTTCACAAATTAAATGAATTTGAACAATTAATTATTATTTTTAAATATATTGAATACCTGATAGATTTCATAAATTTAGACTTCATATGAATCTTCAACATCTATATAATAAGGCCTTGTTTGTCATAACTTAAAAAATCAAAAAGTTAAAAAGTCACTATTCTATTTAAGTTTTATCATCTTATTTAAGTCACATCATTTCTCTATCACATCACTTTAAACTCAACCACTACCAAACCCATATTTCATAAAAAGTAAAAAAATGCACTTGTTTAGATCATCCCAAACCACCCCTCAAGCAAGGTAGTTTTTGAATTTGTTCTACACACATTTGTCCTACTAGGACATTTGGATGACACAAATCTATTCAACTTATAAAACAACGGCTAAGATATATTTTCCAAAAAATATCTTATATGTACATTTTCTATTTTTTTCACTTCTCTTACTTTTTTTTTCTCACTTATCCTTCTAGGATCCCACATTCCTCTCTTTCTTTTTATTTTTTTTATTTTCTCCTATTCTTATTCTTCTCTCTTTTTGTATATATTTTTTATTTTTTCCTTTTTGTTCACTATTATATGAAAAAATCTGCGATCTCAGAATTATGAGCCAGATATTAATGTGCGTAGTGAAGATTAAATTAACAAATTTTATAGTCCACAAATTAAATGAATTTGAACAATTAATTATTATTTTTAAATATATTGAATACCTAATAGATTTCATAAATTTAAATCTCATATGTATCTTCAACATATTTTAATAAAGTAGGACGATTTTTTAATCTTCAATTTATTTTTGTCTTATTAGGACATTTGAAATGTTCAGATATGTTCAAAGTATAAAACAATAGCTGAGATATATTTTCCAAAAAATATCCTACATAAACATTTTCTACTTTCCCGCTTCTCTCTCTCTCTCTCTCTCTCTCTTATTTTTTTCTTTTCTCACACATCCTTCCATGATCCTACCTTCCTTCCTTTCTATTTTATTTTTATTTTTATTTTCTCCCGTTCTTATTTTTCTCTCTATTTTTTTTCCCTCCATTTTGTTCAATATATTTTATATATTTCCATACAATATATGTATACCCGTATAATTATATAAGCAAAAATAATATTGTATGTATACCCGTAGAAATTTTATATATGCCAGGCATATCTATCTAACTATATATTATATAAGTAAAAGCGAATTTTTGTAAGAAGATTTATGAGAATTTCAAAATTTTATAATAAATTTGTAATTATAATTATATTCTAATCCGAACATTATTTACATGAAGGCACAGCCATACGCTTATATATCAATATTTCACTTTAACTTCACATTTTTTTTCCTTTCTCTTTCCCTTTCTCTTCTCCTTTCTAAATCCTTCTCTAAATCTCTCAATCAAATACTGCATAAAGTTATCTCAAAATGTAACAATTCCACTACTGCTATCTCTCATCCATATATTCTGTCACAAATCCATCTCACAAAGCAGAGTTGATACAGAAATGCATCCACCCTTGCAAACAGCAAGTCAGTCATCAACTGCGCAATTAAGAATTTCATGTTGTTGTAATGGTTGATTAAAGAAGTCTGTTTTTCTATTAATATATTATCTATAATGGTTGTTGTAATGATATCCATATAAATCCCATTCATATTCATTTTCAATCATTAATAGTTATGCGTGCTAAACAAAAAAATATTATAAAAATATGACAAGTATAGAATTAATTATTTTTTAAACTTTTTTTTTTTGGATAAATCTATTTTTTTGAACAATTTTAATGGTGTCAATTTATGAAAACCTCTAAAAAAATGTATATAATACTACATAATTCTATAAAAAATTAAAATAAAAAAAAAAAATCAAAGTTCAGTGGGTTCAATTGAACCCACTACTTTATGCATAGCTCTGCCCATGTCATCAACTATATGGTCGAGTAATAGCTACTGAGTCTTGAACAATCTTGACGGAACCTGGAAACCAAAGAACAATTTTATGAGAGGTCATTATCTCTGCAGACATAGATAACTAACAACAGCATAGACAAATTTAATAGGTGCAAACAAACTTGAATGAACATTTCAACGACGATCTTTTAGGGCAACATAGCATCAGAGGTTAGAAGTATAACATGTTCAATTTACACCACCACTAACAATAACAAAAAAGCTTTGATAGAATTAAATACAACATTGTGCACAACTACAAGCATCAATCTACGACCACCACTAAGCATTTCATGAGAGTAGATATTGTCATAGACTATGCCTTCAACTTTAGAAAAGGGTTGATTTTCCATGCTTGTGTTCTATTCTACAAACATCCAAAGAGTGAAAAACAATACCATCTACAAAGTCTGTTGCTCAAGGGGAAAGATTAAAAAAGAAAGAAAGAACATGCACAGAGAGAGAGAGAGAGAAGTCAATGTTATTCACTTAACAGAAACATATACTAACTCATTGGTTATTGGTTATTAGTCAATTAGCGGGTCAAGAGGGGGGGGGGGGGGGGGGGGGGGGGGGGCTGGGTGTAATAATATAGCTAGCCACCTTGCACTAATTAAGAACATAAATTACTATTTTGAGAAACTGTACAATGATGATATATCTCTTTTTCACAATTTAGAATCCAAGCAGGGTATGGATTTTGGGAACATGTTACATTTCATCTCAGACAGTTTATTAGAGAAAATGCAGTAAAGAGTAGGTCTAGAAGCAGCGGAGAGGGAGGAAAGAGTTAGGTTTAGATCACAGTGTTTCCAGATCATCTAACCTGTCTGTCATATCGAGACTAAGACCATGACATGGTGGTTTTTAGACTTGGTATAACCTTGGAAACCCTGAACTCTTTTCAGTCCAGGCTGAATGGGTCAGACGAAAAAACCAGAAACTCTATATCATTACCAACCCAATTACTCATTTTGCCCACGACTAAAGCCTTCAGTACCATAATTCAGTTGCAGCCTTCAGTATTTGGGCATTTCCTTTGAAGGTCATGAAGTTGAGGCTTTAAATTTGTTTTATGCAATAGAGGAATCCTGGAGAGGGGGTGTTGCTTTGGGACAGGAGGTGCGATCTGAAGGACAGAAACAAAAGAATTCTAGGGAGTTGCGTAAATCGGAATGCTCTATAAATTATGATCGGGACAAAGGAGGGAAGGGAGGGGCTGGTAGAAAGGGCAGTGGAACTCAATTATTGTTGTCATGCAGTTAAAAATTTTTGTCATGGAATGTGCGTGGTTTGAATGATGTAGTGTTTTCAAGAAACAAAGATGGAGTGCATTGGAGGGGAGACTATCAAGGAGCTTTGTGTAGGGAGGGGGAGCACTTTGTGCATTGGACTTTTTTACCAGCTTTGGGGGTGGCAAGGGGTGTCCTTCTGTGTTGGGACTGGCGGGTGGTGGAGGAGGAGGAGGTGGAGGTGGGGGCTTTCTCGCTATCTTGTTTGTTTCGTTGTGTTGCGGATGATTATCGTTGGGCCTTCACCGAGGTTTATGGCCCCGTTGGACGGTCAGATCGGGCTACGTTTTGGGAGGAGCTACAGTCTATTGCTTTTCGACGAGGGGTTCCTTGGTGTGCGGTGCATGGAGCAGAAGCATGGGGTGACCTCAGTGTCTGGATCTATGCGAGCTTTTTCTTCATTTATTGATGAGATGGAATTCCTGGACTTGCCGCTTCAGGGGGGTGGTTATACTTAGTCAAGGGGCAGGGCGACGTCTCGTATTGATAGGTTTTTGGTGACTGGAGATTGGGAGGGACATTTCTCACAGGTGACTCAACTAAGGTTGCATCATCTTGCATCGGATCATTGGCCAGTTTTGTTGGACAGTGGGGGGATCAATAGGGGACCATCGCCATTTCGATTTGAGAATATGTGGCTTTTGTCTGAAGGCTTTGGGGAGAGAGTGAGGGGGTGGTGCGGCAGTTATACTATGCTTGGGAATCCTAGTTGTCATTCAGCCCAGAAATTGAACTTTTCAAGTCGGATATGCGAGAGTGGAATAAGGAGGTGTTTGGGAAACTGCAGACTCAGAAGGTGAATATTTTACAGTATTGCAGGGGTTGGATGAGAAAGAGGACGGGGGTATCTTGTCGGAGGAGGATATGGCTCGTCAGGATGCGACTCGAAAGGAATTTGGTCATGTGGCTCGTATAGAGGAGATTAGTTTTCGCCAGAAATCTAGATATTTATGGTTGAAGGATGGGGATCGGAACACAAGCTTCTTTCACCGTATGGAAAATGTGCATCGGCGAGTGAATCAAATAGGGAGATTGCGGGTGAATGGGGTGGTGTTATCATCCATAGATGAGATTACGGGGGCCATAGTGGATTTTTACGAGTATTTATTTCGGCCTGTTGAGGGAGTTTGGAGGCCGACTTTGGATGGGATTCCATTTGATGTTATTCCAGAGGCAGATTGTCCTTTGTTGGAGAGGGCGGTTACGGACAAAGAGGTGTTTGAGGCGCTGCGAAGTATGCCTGGGGATAAGGGGCCTGGGCCTGACGATTTTTCCATAGCTTTTCTCCAGCACTGTTGGGGAGAGGTGGAGGATGTGATGGCTACGTTTGAGCAGTTCCACCGGACGGGATAGTTTGAGAGGAGCTTGAATGCCACTTTTATTGCGTTGATTCCCAAGAAGGTGGGGCAAAGGATATTCAGGACTTTCGACCTATCAGTCTTTTGGGTAGTGTGTATAAGCTGTTGGCCATGGTTTTGGCGAATCGGCTTTGAGGGGTGCTGGGGGGGGTGTCTGAGTCTCAAAATGCCTTTTTGGATGGAAGGCAAATTCTGGATGCGGTTTTGGTGTCCAATGAATGTGTGGATTCAAGGTTGAGGCAGAGATAGGCGGGGATTATGTGTAAATTAGATATTGAGAAGGCATACGACAATGTGAGTTGGGAGTTTCTGTTGTTTATACTGGAGAGATTGGGTTTTGGGGCTAGATGGAGGTAGTGGATACATTTTTCCATTTCTACTGTGCGGATGTCTGTGTTGGTCAATGGCTCTCCAGCAGGTTTTTTCCCTACATATAGAGGCCTTCGGCAGGGTGATCCCCTATCCCCGTTGTTGTTTATTTTGGTTATGGAGGCTTTGGGGCGTTTGTTGAGGAGGGTAGTTCATGGAGGTCTGTTGTAAGGTTTCGAGGAGGGTTCTAGACCAACTTCTTTGGTTGTATCCCATCTTTTTTATGCCGATGATGCTCTTGTATTTTGTGATGCGGACGCTGGTCAAATTGGGCATCTTCGGTGTGTGTTGCTGTGTTTTGAGGCTGTGTCCGGTCTTCAGGTCAATCTCCCAAAGTCTGAATTAATTCTAGTAGGTGAGGTGGCTTGACTTTCGGTTTGACAACGATTTTGGAATGCAAGATGGCTTCTCTGCTAGTTTCGTATCTTGGTCTTCCTTTGGGAGCTTCTTTCAAGGCCCTCGGGGTGTGAGACAAAGTGGTGGAGCATGTGCAGCGGTGTTTGGCAAGATGGAAGCGACAATATTTATATAAAGGCGAGAACATTACATTGGTCAAGAGTGTCTTGTCGAGTATCCCAACTTATTTTATGTCGGTTCATGTGATCCCGGTAGCAGTTGCAAAGCGGATTGAGAAGTTGCAGCGGGATTTTTTATGGGGAAATAAGGGAGAGGGTTCTCATTCTCATTTGGTTGCACGAGATCGGGTTTGTCGTCCCAAGGAGAAAGGGGATTTGGAGGTTAGGAGTTGGTTATGTTTAATTTGGCGTTGCTGGGTAAGTAGTTGTGGCATTTTGTGGGAGAAAGGGAGCATTTATGGGGGAACGTGGTTGTGGCAAAGTTTGGTCTGGGAAGAAGGGGATGGTGTTCGGGTAGGGTGGGACAAACACAAACCTCATGGTTGTGGTGTCTGGAAAGAAATTTGGTTGGGCTGTGAGGAGTTTTGGCAGAGGATTCAGTTGAAGGTAGGGTTGGGAGATAGAGTTTGTTTTTGGCGTCATAGGTGGTGTGAGGATACTTCTTTAGAGCACCTACTCCCTTTGATTTTTGGGATTGCAGAAGATTGTGAGGTTATGGTGGGGATGGTTCGAACAAGGCAAGGTCAAGCGGTGGAATGGAATGTGCGGCTGCGTCGTGAGGTTCAAGATTGGGAGGTGGATCAGTTAGTGGAGCTGTTGGGTTTCTTATACGGGTTGCAAGCTGGGGGTGCAGGGGAGATTTTATGGTTTGGGTCTGTCCCGGTTCTAAGGGGTTTTTTTTTGTGTCTTCCTACTATGGTGCGCTTGTTTATGTTGATGCGGTTTTGTTTCCTTAGAAATGTGTCTGGGTGTCGGGCACAACATCCAAGATAGCTTTCTTTGTGTGGACGGCGGCCTTAGGATGTATTCTGACAATTGACAATCTAATGCGCCATGGGCATATACTAGTGAATTGGTATTGTTTGTGTGGTGGTGATGCTGAGTCGGTGGATCATTTGCTCTATCATTGCTCAGTTACATATCAACTCTGGATGCTTATTGTGGCTATTTTTGGTTTGGTTTGGTTTGGTTTGGTTTGATTTGGATGCAGCCAGGTTCAATGTTGGCTGTCTTGCAAAGTTAGGTTGGGGCTAGGGTTGGGAGGAGATGTCGGAAAGCGTGGATGATTGCCTCTCACTGTTTAATGTGGCTCATTTGGTTGGAACGTAACAGGTGTGTCTTCCAAGGGGTGTCTCAGTCGATTTCTAGGCTGGAGAGGCGGGTATTTATGGTGTTATACAATTGGGTTACGAGGTTGGTTAATCCAGATGTTTTAACTTATGTCGATTTCATAGAGGATTTGATAGCTTAGCATTTTTCTTTGGGGGTTTAAATTTGGTATTCTTTGCATCATCTTGATACTTTTCTAATAAATTTGCTTATTTAACAAAAAAAAATTAAATGATATATCTATAATGATAATTTATGTTAAATAATTGTAAAATCACTAAAGAAAAATGATTAATTTGATGTAATGCATCTTTTATGTTATCATAAATTAGAAGAGATGTTTGTAAAAAGAATTAATAATCAAATTTCTTACATAGATATACATATATACATACATATATAAGAAATAAATAAGAAGATTTTTTTTTGGTAGGATCAAAATCGTAGTAGAATCGGGATCGTAGTGCAGTTCTACATTGTTTTATGACTAGGATCGTAATCACTTTAAGATCCTACCATATTTAAGATCCTAGTGCAATCCGGATCGTTTAGGCCAACTAGAATGATCCGGATCGGGATTATGATAACCATGATTGATACACAAGCTACAATATTCATTTGCTTACACATTTTTAAGTTGTACATTTCACATAAAAAAATTCCTTTTCCACTGCTGGATTCATGGAAAACCTAGCATATAGATATGTTTATGAAGAGCTGAACTATTGGCTGAGGAGGCGAAAGTTATGAAAAAGGAAAGAAGAAAAACCTACCTTCAAGTGGTGTGGCATTATCTTTATATCAAAAGGTACATGAAGCCATGCCTCGGGTGGATAAAACAGAAAATTCTCTGCCTTACTGGTATACACATCAGCATATTGATGGATGTTATAAGCAAAAGCAGATTCTTGACGTGTGTCAGTGAGGAAAGTGGCTCCGAAAGATCTATTAAACATGTTTTTCATTGCACATTGTGCCTTCTGCCTCTCCTCATTTAGCTCCCACAAAAGAGACCGGAAAGCTTCACTTCTCTGACTATTAGTAACAGTTGCATGCAATTTACCAAGAAGCTCTTGTATTATATGAAATTTTGCCTGTGTCCCCATAGAAATATAGAAACAAGAAAGAACTAATAAATTCAAATTTTAAAATGGAATTTAAGTCAAATTCTCAACTGAGACAATGATAGAAGTACTGCACCTTTGAATATGAAACTATTCGTGTGCAACAAGCAAGCCAAATTACCGACAACAAATAAGAAATTCTTTTAACAGCATCATAAGTCAAGGTTTTAAAAAAATATAGTAATAATAAAAATTAAATAAAATAAACTTATTCAGGTCAATATTATAAAGAAGTCTGTAAATCGAGTTAAACGATAAGCATGCTAAAATATATTATATTCCATCATGCACATGTTGGCACAGGCATGCACAAGAAAAGTCAGAGAGAGCAAGAGAGAGTTTTTCAAGCAGCAGTTTAAAGATTTCTTTCAAAATCAAGTATGTTCTTTGCACAAAACTGATTTAAAAAATAAAATTAAAAAAATTTGTTATGCAATCTTCAGAAAAAGAAAAGAAGAAATCATCAAGGCATGCAAGCACCAATCCCTGAATATAATTACAATGGCTGGCAAAAGCCTATCTCATGTAGGGTTCATAGAATGTGTATGATCATACCTGTTCAAAACGGTAACTATCCTCATTCTGTATCTGTATCTCATTCTGCATAATCACCAAGTGAACACATGCAAAAACTCAGTCTTCAAATATTTTAAGAGAAACGATTGAATTTTATCAGATCAAGAATTTAGGAACCAGATGAATAAATGAATAAAAACAGAAGCATTGCATAACCGCACAGGCAAAATTTTCACTAAGTCGACAAAATTTCTTTCAGGGTCAACTGCACCCAATTATATAAACAACTTGTGTTCACTCTCATAAGGTCATTTGGAATGTGATAATGTGCCTCTTGAAGTTAAAGCTATTGTGGTCTAAGGCTCATACGAAACTCAAAACTAATGACCAATTGTCCTTTGCTTCCACAATGATGTATCATGTGTAGGAGGCACGAAGAGGGTATGAGTCATCTATTTTTGTATTGTCAAGTGGCTGTGGCTATATGGCATAGATTCTTTCAGTTGGGGAGATTTCTTGGTTTCGGGTTTCTATAATTTGTGTAGTATTTTGGGTGATTTGATTGGAAAGAAATGCAAGGATTCTTCTACGATAATATCGAGGATTTATTTTTGTTTGTTTGTTTGTTTTTATCGGAAACAAAGAGTGAATAAATTATTAATAAAAAATATCAAATGCCACAAGATGGGAACAAGAAGTCCACAAAAAAAGAAAAGAGGAGGAAATTGAAGCTTTATGGAATAGAATCTATTGTCTTCTTTTTGAGTTTCTGTATACTATCATCCCCTTTTAAGGGAATTCCTCTGTTTTAATTTATAGAAATTGGAGAGCAGTGTGTGATTTGTAATATTGGTTTTTGTTTTTGTTTTATTTTTCTTTTTTTACATCATTTGGCGAACTTCTTGTCATCTGTTTTTCCTTTTTTACTTGTTTCTCTTTTTTAATAAAGTTTATTTTTGTTGTAGATTGAAAAAAAATAAAAAAATAAAAAATAAAAAATAATAAGAAGAAGAAGAAGAAGCTATGCTATGAGTTGTGGAGCACCATTCTAAGATAAAAGAAGAAATTTTTAGGATAAGTTGGAGCTGGATGATTTTCTTATGATATATCTGAACATCATGAATCATGATTGCAAATTATCCATTTTCAATCCTGAGATTCGTTCAAAAGTTTGTTCAATTCTCTTAGCTCAGGCTCCTATCAAGCTGGCCTTCTTTGCGCATCATAGTGGGGAAGGAAGTCGCTCACTAGTGCACCTCACCCAAGGTTCACATCGCTAGGTCAATTCATGCTTCGATGCATTCCCACCTCATGTTTTCGAGAGTGTTGTGCCATACATTATTTCCCATTAGTAACTCTTCTGAAAATAAAAATAAAAATAAAAAAAAAGTATTTTTCTCTTTCAACTTCTATTGAAATAACTTTATGTTCTAATCATAAATATCATTTTTTTAGTGAGCAACGTACATATATATATATAATAATTTATTTATTTTTGGATAAATAAACAAACTTTATTAGAAAAGCATCAAGATGATGCAAAGATGAAAAAACCATCAAAAGATAAAATGAAAAAATAAAAAACGATAAATAGGGATAATAATAAATAATTTTAAAAAGATGAAGAGAAAAAAAAGATGTTCAGGATTAGATTCAGTAATTAGAGAAATAGGGATATCTTGTTTACTAGAAGAACACATAATCAAAGAATCAAGTTTCGAGATCACCTTTTCTCAAAATCAATATTCAACATTACAAACCATCAAAAGTTTCCAAGTACACGAACAAAAGTGATTAATCGGTTTTTTTGGAAAGTACTAGCAAGAAATGAAAAAACCACTTGTAATTAATGGAATTGAAGACATACTTCTAACTCATGGATGATGGCAGCAGTATGCCACCCAGCTTTTGAAGGCCCTCGCAAGTCACTGTATAGATGATCCCCAAAGTATATTACCTATATTATGGTTTAGGAGGAAAATAAATATTAGTAATTATAAGGAAACACATAACTAAGTTTAATTTAGAGGTACGTTTGCAAAAGTGATTGAAATCTTTCAATTATTATCTTGTCCAACAAGCATGTCAAAAATGAATTACCTCTGGACCATTCCACTTTGTAATTTGGAGGAAGGACTTAAGGCATCCATGGTAGTATACTCTATCTGGAAGAAATGAATCCACCTTTGAGAAAGCTAAGGTATCCTTCTCTTCATCATAACAGCTACACACTCCCAAAACAAACAGTGGAAAAGATAACCAAAAGAATTCATTAGTATAGCATAAAATAATACAAAAGACAGAATTAAACAAAGTGGAGAAAGCAATTAATGCAAAACAAAATTGCAGTCAGGTTCAATATATATATATATATAGAGAGAGAGAGAGAGAGAGAGAACAAAACCCCATCCTAGGGGTTACCCCCTAGGGTTACACAGAGCACTTAGCTCAACTAATGTCTGTATTCTTCAATTTAAAACTAAGTACAATTAAGCTTACATCACCTATTTATAGATTGCGGTCACTAACAGCCCAAGCTAATGGCATAGTTAGAAGAAAACTTATGACACTTGAGCATAGGACTCAATTTGACATTTAAGATATTTGTTTTACTACATCAGGCAACAAAATTGCAATCAGGTTCAAAATCAAGGGACATAGAACAAAACCCCCAATCTAAGGGTAAGCCCTAGAGTTAGAGAGAGAACCAGAGCACTTAACTCGATTAATGTCTATATTCTTTAATTTAAAACTATGAGTGAACAAAATTGCAATTAGGTTTAAAATCAAGAGTGAACAAAACCCCCAACCTAGGGGTAACCCCCCTATGGTTAGAGAGAGAACCAGAGCACTTAGCTCAATTAATGTTTATATTCCTCAATTTAAAACTAAGTACAATTAAGCTTACATCACCTATTTATAGACTAAGGCCACTAATAGCCTAAGCTAATGGAATACCTAATAGAAAGTTTATGACACTTAAGCATAGGACTTAATTTGACGTATAAGATATTTGTTTTATTACATCAGCAACAGTATGAAAAAAATAGTTTGAAACTCGAACCAATTTGTTTTCATTGTTGGGAGAACAGTTCGCGAGGTACACAATTAAGGTTCAAGGAGAAAAGGTAAGAAAAGTAGGGCAAGGCCTATAGTTTCTACAACAACTATTCCTGTGCAAGACTCACTGCTGCTTCCTTTTCTTTTTTCCTTTTTGGGGTGCAGGTGGGTGGGTGGGTGGGTGGGTGGGTAGGTTGGGGGAGGACTAGTTTATTACACAAACTTCTTTGGATGTCTGACACACAACACTCAGGAAAAGGGTAAGGAATACTAAGAAGCACAGACATTTACTTAAAGGAGCTGTGTCCCTTCAGAACATGACACTTCTTGGGCACTGCTAGCCACACCTGCTATAGCTTGGACATGTTCAAACACTTTACCGAAACTTCTCAGATGCTTAGCCGACAGTTAATAGGAGCATTTGCCTGACACTCTTAAAAATGGGATGAACTTATGCCCAAGTGTACAACCTTTTTACAAAGAAATAAGAGAAAGTTGACATTGTACATATAGCAACTATAATTCAAGCATCTAGCAGGCACTTTCAGATATATGCAAAGATTTTAATTTTAATGAACATATGCATATAATATATCTATACTATTATTAAAAGCCAACAGGAATTTTGGTGTCCTGAAGCCTGCTTAGAAATTTTTTTCTATCTTTCCTAAAATGACCATAACTTTTTAAATAATTATATTATTTTTACACTAATATCAGTTTGTATTTAAGGATAACATGATAAATTCGAACCAATCAATTCCACTACCCACGTTTCCAATCAGTTCAAAATTGAATACTAGAGGGTTTCCAAACTGCACAGCAGTTGCAGTTCAAAATTGAATACTACAGGGTTTCCAAACTGCACAGCATTTCAAAATTGAATACTAGAGAGAAAATACCTATAATAAAGAAAGAGGGAAGATGTAGAAAATAATGGAGAGAGAAAGAGAGAGATATAGAGAGAGAGAGAGAGAGGCGATTTAACAGAAGAATAAGCAAAATGGTGTATGGGGAAGAGAATGAAAGAGAAACAAAAACAAGGAGGAGGAAAAGAAAGTACCTTATTTGTTTAGTTTACAAGCGAAATGATGGGAAAGAGAGGGGGCTTCATCTTTGTAAGTATATTTTTATTTTATTTGAGATAATGTACAAGTATATGAGAATGTGTGTATATATATCATATCAAATTTTAAAAAAAAAAAATATGCAATTGAATATATATATTAAAAAACAAAAACAAATTGAAAAGTAGTGTTCCTTAATTCAATTTTATTGGCTTAATCACATAACTTTTTTTTTTTAAATTTACACACGCATCGCGTGTGCCTTAACTGCTAGTATATATATATATATGAAGAAAAGAGTTGGAAAATAATTAGTAATACATCATATGTATCTTCTAGTTTAATATGTATGACAAATATATTTACATACTGCTGTATCCATGTTCTACTTAAAAAATTTACCATGCTGGGTTTTCACATTGTGTTGTTTTAATGTTAGCCTTTGTGTTAGTACTACATGGAATGTGTGTCCAGCATATTTCATTGGACACACACCTAGCAAACATGTCTAGAAATTCAAGTTTACTATATAGTTGTACATGCAAACAAAACTCTTTTACTATGTTACTTTTGTTAGATAGTTGTCACAAATAGAGTGAATTGCCCATGTTTGATGCTTAATGTTACGTAAAAGTACCATTTTATTTACAGCACAAACAAAAACAAAGAAAAATATGAACATTTTGTCATGTCCTTGTATCTTTTGGACTTGGCAATGAAATCAACCTGACACTTAGACATGTATCCACATTTGATGTACATTCCTAAGACCAAGTAATGGGCAGTCACAATGCTCAAGGCTCCCGCTACTATGGGGTTTGGGAAGCATCAAATGCATGCAGCCTTTCCTAGGTGCAGAGAGGCTTTTTCTGTGGTTTGAACCTGTGAAACCCAGGTTGCAATGGTGCAACCTTACCGTTGCGCCCAGGCCCACTCTCACCTAAGTCCAAGTAATATAACTAAATTAAAGAGAATAGCACCTCAAAGAACCTCAGCTGTCAAAACCAATTTCAAGATTCATAGCTGCTATCCAACCTCAAATGTGGCTTCTATGAGCAATAAAAACCCTTGAAAAGGGACAAAGCCCATGTAAAAACCCTTCAAAATTGCAATGTTAAAACTGTCAAAGTAGGAAGCACAAGAAAGCAATATTCCATTTTTTAATGTAAAAATGTGACAAAACAGCTGGAGAGCTTAGAGTTGAAGAAAATACCGGAACAGATTCTCGGATGTGTAAAATTCTGGTTTATTCACTTTAGCAATCATGACATCAAAAAGCTCCCTCCAGGAGTCTCTTTGACCCAAAGAATCCTAATTCAAATGTAAAAAGACAACTAAAAAACTTAATTTCAGTGATTCCATATAGATCAGCAATTGAAATTCAGAAGAAGTAAGAAAATATCAACCCAAAACAAAAAACAAAAAAAAAAAAGGAAACAAAATACTCGACACACAAACATGGGAGAAAAAAGAAAAAGAAAAACAAATGGGTACATAACGCTAAATTGGTAAAGGATAAATTACAGTTTGCACCCTTGTATTTTACCTTAAATTCCACTTTAATTCATGTACTTCCAATTTTGATGGTCGCAACCCTGTAATTCCGGTCAAATTTCAATGTCAACCCTCTATCAACTTCCATTTAGAAGAGGAACAGCTAACAAGTATGGACATGGACACATGACACGAAATTACACACATACAACACTGACACATTGACAGGACGATTTTTTTTTTAAAAAAGGCAGGACACGACATGTGAGGAACACACAAAGCATATAATTTTATATATTTTAGATATGTCATAGATATTATCATTACAAATAGAATTTAAAAAATGCAACACAACACTAATCTCTAAAGTTTAAAGCCGGGGGGGATTAATAAATTTAAATATACATTATTTTTCTTTTATCATTGTATCCTTTTAGTTATTTTGTTCAAAATTGTAATGTGTTTCATGTATGTTTAAGCAATGGTCATGCCTGTCCCCAAGGGTCCCAAGTGTGCCCGACAGCCCGTGCTAAAAAAACATTTAAAAATAATATCTAAACATTTGGACACGAGTCATGAAATGTCCGATGAGTATCGGTGTCCGACACTTGTCCAACACAGACACACCACCTTCTTGGAAGTGTTGATGCTTCTTAGATGAACTGAAACTGACCATGGGTCTATTGCATGACTTAAAAATTAGTTAATCTGTCATATCAAATCTTAGGGATTAAAGTGAGTCTTCAGAGAAATATGGTGGGATAAAGATTTAATGTGCTACCAAATTAAGTCATGTAACAACCACATGTTTAATTTAATTCCATTCAAATTTAACAGGAATTATTGACGAAGGGTTGACATTGCAACTTGAGAGAAAATGCAGAGTTTTGACTGTCACAAAGGATCTGACTTCTATTGGAAATGGGAGAATAACATGACATATAAACATTTCGTGGTTTACATTAAAATTGTCCCAGAGAGACTGATTGACAACGACAGAAAATTAACACACACCTAGCGTAGAAGGGAAGTAAATCAGGTATTCAAAGAGCAAATATAAATATAAAAAGGTGTAGACACAAATACATATAATATATATTTATTAAACAATCAAGAAAAGTTATGTAATTTTAAATACCTAGATGCAACAATCTTCACGAATGTTAAGGAGGAGGTAATTCAAATCTTAAAATGCAACTGATGCACATGATAAACAATAATCTTTTTCAAGCCCGCACACACACAAACAGAGAACAGTATCAGATTCTAATACACGTGTCCAGTTTCTTTTATTTTCTACTAGATAAGTGTTCTGGTGATCAACTGGATACTAAAGTGGTTAGGAGTTAGGAACAACAATCATGAGAACACTGCCATCTGAAGGCCACGCATGGCGTCAGTATCACGTGGTCCAGACTTACAGAGGCTAATAAATGTGTGAACTAGTTTTACGAGTTTTGGGATAACTTGTCTAGAAGCGAACATGGAGGATCCCTATCTAGGGTTGAGAACTCTGCTGTACAATGTACTGTTAGGATCAGCAAATCCTAGAGTTATCCCTGCTTAGGGCTTCGGCCATACAAGTTGGCCCCCAAACAATTAGTTATGGCAAAGTGTATATACTTCTTACTCATTAATGTAGTTAATGTTTTTTTACATTTAACTAAACAAATAAGCAAGATTCTGAATATCATTTCTTTATATGCACGTGTCTTACCCAATACAGTTTTCTGTATATGGTAATTTGCATTTAATATAACATGGGTCAATAATAGGCAAACATCAGAAAAGTAGAATGCTGACAAAATTAGGAAAGTTTATACGTAATTAAACGACAAGCAATAATCACAATGACAAAAGTTCAGTTTCAACACCAGTAACAACAAAGTCCAAATTGAAACTAGAAAAAATCTCCAGGAGTTCCAGCAATCTGTAGGAGGATGCAAATAATAAAGGAATATAAAAATAAAGGTGATCAGGGGATATCTTTTTTGAGTGTCACCTCTAACATAAAACGCATCCCCCCATCCACAAAATAATACGGAGAGTTGGTCAACAAGAAAAGTTTCTTCCCATTTTCCTTTAGCATCCTGAGAAAGCGTAGCAGCTGACTCTGCAAGGTTTAACCATACAATAACAATTTTTCAAGTGTCCAGTATAATAGATTAAAATTGACCAAATATAGTATATCCATTGTCCCATTTTACAATGAGCCACCACTAACCTGAGAATGAGTTAAGAACAGGAGACCTCAAACAATAAAAGCAAATTATACAAATATTAGAACAGAGTTCATCGTCACGCACATTTTTAACTAGGTATCTTTGTGGATCAGATAGAATTCCTCTATGAGCCAAGCCACTTCGGTGAACATGCTGAATTGCACGATTTACATCTTGACACAGGATGCATCAAACTCGAGCTTTGCGTCAACAAAATGTTGCACAATATCAGCAATAAGGCACACCTACGAAATCAGAAACAAAAAGCATATTCAGGGTAAGAAGAGAAAAATTACCAAGCGCAATTAACAAGAAAATAAATAAAAATTACAGAGATAGTTCTGCTGACCTAGAAATCAAGATTCCAGGCAAACGATAAGCATAAATGCAACGGAATCCATGTTGCATATATAAATATGCACTGTAAACAAAAGACTAATGAACAGAAATAGTGCTTAAAATAAAAGACATGGATTTCTTTTTTCCTTTTCTTTTTCATGTATATCAGGAATGGAACAATCATGTAATTTGGCTCGACCTTAAATGAGTTTTAAAAGAGCCGAGCTTGAGTTGTTCGTGAACAACTCAATTCTGTTGCATTGAGCACACAAATCTTCCAGAGAATATATCTGTATAAAATATATTTAATGGAATATGTCATGCCACCATATGTAAAGGTTTTGTGTTCAAACTGTATAATTTAGTGTTACATTTCCATTTCTATAAAATCTATCATTAATGGCATATAAAACTAAGAATGCAACCTAAGTTGAATTGATCAATATTGATACCAACAATAATAAAAATACTAAGACTCAAATAATTGATAAAATTGATAATAATAAAAAAAACAAAGATTTTTTCTATCTTGCAATTCAGCAAAATCAGGAAATCCATTCATCCATTTGGGGGGGGGGGGGGGGGGGGAATGAAGCTTTTTTGATTGGATGGGAATGATCACACTTGATATTTTAATTAAAGTCAATAATATATGGTTTTGGATATAAGAGGATAAAAATTAATTACTTTATTTCCTCATTTACAGGGTTTTGGATATTTTAATTAAAGTCAATAATATATGATCACACTCGAAATTGTTTCTATTTGGGTCAAATCTAACCGTTCAAAAAAAAACCCCTTTTTTTTTTCGCTTCAAATCTGACCATTCAAAAAAGAAAACCCTAATCAATCTTATCTATCTCTCACTCTATCTATCTCATTCTGTCTCTCATTCTCACGCTCACTCTCACTCTCGCGATTTTCATCTCCACAGCCTACACCCACTGATCGACTCTCTCTCTCGTCGCAACATGGACTAATCGACCGATCAACCGATCGACCTCATCGCACACCTCACAGGTAAGCTCCTCTCTGAATCTCAGTCTTTGTCTATGTCTCTCTCTCCCCGATCTTTGGTTTTCTTTCCAACATATCAGATCTTTTTCCAACATATATTTAATGGAATATGTCATGCCACCATATGTAAAGGTTTTGTGTTCAAACTGTATAATTTAGTGTTACATTTCCATTTCTATAAAATCTATCATTAATGGCATATAAAACTAAGAATGCAACCTAAGTTGAATTGATCGATATTGATACCAACAATAATAAAAATACTAAGACTCAAATAATTGATAAAATTGATAATAATAAAAAAAACAAAGATTTTTTCTATCTTGCAATTCAGCAAAATCAGGAAATCCATTCATCCATGGGTCAATAATAGGCAAACATCAGAAAAGTAGAATGCTGACAAAATTAGGAAAGTTTATACGTAATTAAACGACAAGCAATAATCACAATGACAAAAGTTCAGTTTCAACACCAGTAACAACAAAGTCCAAATTGAAACTAGAAAAAATCTCCAGGAGTTCCAGCAATCTGTAGAAGGATGCAAATAATAAAGGAATATAAAAATAAAGGTGATCAGGGGATATCTTTTTTGAGTGTCACCTCTAACATAAAACGCATCCCCCCATCCACAAAATAATACGGAGAGTTGGTCAACAAGAAAAGTTTCTTCCCATTTTCCTTTAGCATCCTGAGAAAGCGTAGCAGCTGACTCTGCAAGGTTTAACCATACAATAACAATTTTTCAAGTGTCCAGTATAATAGATTAAAATTGACCAAATATAGTATATCCATTGTCCCATTTTACAATGAGCCACCACTAACCTGAGAATGAGTTAAGAACAGGAGACCTCAAACAATAAAAGCAAATTATACAAATATTAGAACAGAGTTCATCGTCACGCACATTTTTAACTAGGTATCTTTGTGGATCAGATAGAATTCCTCTATGAGCCAAGCCACTTCGGTGAACATGCTGAATTGCACGATTTACATCTTGATAGACACAGGATGCATCAAACTCGAGCTTTGCATCAACAAAATGTTGCACAATATCAGCAATAAGGCACGCCTACGAAATCAGAAACAGAAAGCATATTCAGGGTAAGAAGAGAAAAATTACCAAGCGCAATTAACAAGAAAATAAATAAAAATTACAGAGATAGTTCTGCTGACGTAGAAATCAAGATTCCAGGCAAACGATAAGCATAAATGCAACGGAATCCATGTTGCATATATAAATATGCACTGTAAACAAAAGACTAATGAACAGAAATAGTGCTTAAAATAAAAGACATGGATTTCTTTTTTCCTTTTCTTTTTCATGTATATCAGGAATGGAACAATCATGTAATTTGGCTCGACCTTAAATGAGTTTTAAAAGAGCCGAGCTTGAGTTGTTCGTGAACAACTCAATTCTGTTGCATTGAGCACACAAATCTTCCAGAGAATATATCTGTGTAAAATATATTTAATGGAATATGTCATGCCACCATATGTAAAGGTTTTGTGTTCAAACTGTATAATTTAGTGTTACATTTCCATTTCTATAAAATCTATCATTAATGGCATATAAAACTAAGAATGCAACCTAAGTTGAATTGATCAATATTGATACCAACAATAATAAAAATACTAAGACTCAAATAATTGATAAAATTGATAATAATAAAAAAAACAAAGATTTTTTCTATCTTGCAATTCAGCAAAATCAGGAAATCCATTCATCCATTTGGGGAGGGGGGGGGGGAATGAAGCTTTTTTGATTGGATGGGAATGATCACACTTGATATTTTAATTAAAGTCAATAATATATGGTTTTGGATATAAGAGGATAAAAATTAATGAAAAAATTAATTACTTTATTTCCTCATTTACAGGGTTTTGGATATTTTAATTAAAGTCAATAATATATGATCACACTCGAAATTGTTTCTATTTGGGTCAAATCTAACCGTTCAAAAAAAAACCCCTTTTTTTTCCCTTCAAATCTGACCATTCAAAAAAGAAAACCCTAATCAATCTTATCTATCTCTCACTCTATCTATCTCATTCTGTCTCTCATTCTCACGCTCACTCTCACTCTCGCGATTTTCATCTCCACAGCCTACACCCACTGATCGACTCTCTCTCTCGTCGCAACATGGACTAATCGACCGATCAACCGATCGACCTCATCGCACACCTCACAGGTAAGCTCCTCTCTGAATCTCAGTCTTTTGTCTATGTCTCTCTCTCCCCGATCTTTGGTTTTTTTTCCAACATATCAGATCTTTGTGTCTCTGATCTGTTTCCCTCCCTCACTCTCTCATCTCACAGTCTCTCACTCTCTGGTTTTGCATCTACACCGACGACCTCACAAGTAAAGTAAGCCTCTCTCTCTGTCTCTCTCTCTCTCTCTCTCTCTCTCTCTCCGATCTTTGATTTGTCTGTGTTTGGAGTATCAGTTCATTGATCTGTCTGTGTTTATTTATTTATTTATTTATTGTTTGTTTGTTTGTTGCAACAGATCTGTGTTTTTGGAATGAATTAAATCTGTGATGAATTTGTATTGAATTCAATCTGTGATGAATCTGTTATTAAAATTAAAATGTGTTGAATCTATATTGAATCAGATGTTTTTTTTGGGAATTCAATCTGTTATTTTTTTGGAATCTGTTTTGAATCTGTATGGAATCTATTTTTTTGGGAATTCAAGATGTATTGAATCTGTATTAAATCTGTTTTTTAGAATTAATTTTTGATTTAATTTGATTCAATCTGTTAACTTTTGGAATTAAATCTGTTATTAAATCTTTCTGTTATTTAAATCTGTTATTTAATTTTTGGAATTAAATCTATCTGTGTCTGTATAATTTTTTTTTTTTTTTTTTTTTTTTTTTAAAGAGCAACAACAAAATTTTATTAAAAATAAAAAGAGAAAGAGGACAAGAAGTCCTCATACAAGGAAAGAAAGAAACAAAAGTGAAACAAAAACAAAAAAGTCAAAGCCCTAGGGACGGCAAACACCGATCTATATAATTTTGGAATTCATAGATCTGTCTGTGTTTATTTTTATTTTTATTTTTTTGTTTGTTGCAACAGATCTGTGTTTTTTGAATTAAATCTGTGGTATTGGATTGAATTAAATCTGAGTTGCAAGATTTTCGTATTAGAAGCGCTTTTTGTTTTGTTGGAATCCTTTTTTCATTTTAAGGAATTGGTTAGTCGTCCAGTAACAAGTAATATCAGTAAGAAGTAACAATAATAGATAGTATTCGATGAAAGAAAGAGAACAAAGAAGAAAGGAATTGTAATCAATATTCGTTATGCATGCAATGTTGTAGTAGATCGAGATTCAAAGGTTCTTTCTTGACCTAACTACAAGGATGATGCTTTATAACATGGAAAGATAAAATGGAGAACCTATAAACGAAAAAATAATAGGAATTAGGAGTCTTGCAATCTAGGTTTGGATCAAAATAAAGTAATCATGTAATAACTTTTTTCTTCTCATTCATTCAAGATATTATGTAAATGAACCTACTATTGAATCTAATGAGTTAAAATTAACGTAAAGTCAAAATTTTTATAAAGTCACTGTTTATTTTCAAATAGAAAATGGATTCGATACAATTAAAAAAGAAATGATCAAACATAATAGAAAAAATTTGACAATTTTGTAGTGATTCAAAAAGAGTTTCATTTTTGAATAAAGTTACACAACATAGTTCTTATTATTTTATTACTTTATAGTTTATTCAAGAGCTGCTCAATGAATCTGTTGATTGTAATTACGGTATAGGTAGATGTCAGAAATGATAACAGATTTCAGGAACATTTGAACAATTTTTCGCATAACATTTCATGAAGATTAAAAATTAATTCAAGATTAACCAAGAATCCTATTCATTCAGAAATGACCCTGTTCATTCAACAGATTTCAGGAAGATTTCATCAAATTTTCACTTAACATTTCATGAAGACTAAAAATTAATTCAAGATTAACCTGTAATTATATAAGATTAACATTGCAATGCATTCATACTCTACAAGATTAATTCAAGACAAAATTAACATTGCACGAATTAATTATACAAAATTAATTCAACAAATTCAACCAGGACAACCTTGAAGCAATGTATGAATGCATTCAAGATTAACATTGCATGACCAAACTCATGACAGATGTGTATTTCAAACAAAACCCTAACCCTAATCGTAACCCTAACCCTAACCCTAATTGCAAGCAAAATCCCAAATTGCGATTTCAGGTTTACCTCAGATTCGCTGTCGTTCGTCCTCCGTCGTGGTTCGTCCTCCTCCGTCGTCCTTCGTCCACCGTCAAGTCGTCCTTCGCCCCCCGTTTCGTCGTCCTTCGTACTCCTTCAAGAGACAGGTGAGACAGTCCACAGTGAAGAGATAGAGAGGAGAAAGAGGCGAGAGTGAATGAGAGGGATGAGGCGAGAGAGGTGAGCAGGGCCGGCCCTGGCCTAATAAGGCTTGTGCCTGAGGCTCCACAATTTTGGCCCAAAGAAGGGCCTCCAAATTTAATAAATTGTTATAGATTGTGATAGGCGCAATTTTTTTAATTTTTTTTAATTTTTTTTATTTTTTTTAGTTTTAGGATCAATTTAAAGGGTCTTAAAATGTTTTATTGGGCCTATGTTTGGTTTAATCCATATTTATGTGGTTTGGCCCATATTTATTAAAATAAAAATATATAAAAATAAAATAAAATAAAATAAAGTGTTTGGGCCCAACTCAAACCATACGTACAATATACAACATTGTTCACTTAATTTATGAAAGTAAATTTTAGTTTATAATTTTAATAATTATATGTGCAAGTACACTTAAATAAAAAATTTGTGAATACTTATCATTTTAATCATAAGTTTTTTATTAAAAAAATATATATTAGAGGGGTTCTATTTTCGTAGTTCGCCTTAGGCCTCACAAATCTCAGGGCCGGTCCTGGAGGTGAGAGGGATGAGGCGAGAGTAAGAGAGAGGTGGTATCAAGAGGTGGTATAGTCGAGAGCAAAAATGACGAGATCGAGAGGAGAGAGAAATTTGTCGGCTCATTTTCGAAGTACGAGAAATTACCCTAGTTAGTCAAATCTCACCCACACCAAATTGTAGGTTGGCTACAAAAAGTTTTTGGTACCAAAAAAATTATTAGGGCCATTAATAAACTATCATATTACACCCATGATTGATAACTTATTTAAAAAAATTAAAAAATTCATATTATTTGGCAGAAGTTTGTGAGAGAAGTTTAGAAGGTAAAATTATTATTTTATTATTCGATTCAACTATCCAAAAGTTAAAAAGTTTAAAATCAAAAAGTCAACAAAGGTAGAATGGACATTTTAATTTTATTACACATTTTTTTGTAAAAAGTCAAAAAATTATCCCAAACATACATATATTTTTTCTCTACTTTTTTTAATTAAAAAGTCAAAAAGTACACTTATATAGCACATCCCAAACAACCTGTGACAAAATATTTTATGAATTTTTATTAATGAGTTAGGGACCATTTTTAATCTGCTAAAATATAATTTCCAATCCCCAAAACCAAACACTAGCTGACCCTCACAATCAAACATCACCTTCTTCTTCCTCCCCAAACTCTACGCAAATCCAATGCTCTTGAGAATTTCTTTCGTTTTTCACATCTTTTAATTGTTATATACATGAAAGTTTGACACATTTGATGTAATTATATCATTCTGCTGTCCTTAAACGTTTAAATTTGTATAGAAGTTAAATTCATTTTCTTTTATTAGACGTATAAATAAAATAAAATAAAAATGATGCTATCATGTATTTCTTGTTAAAATTTTTATTTATTTTAATTATATTACAATTTATATTAGTTTCAATATTTTAACTATACTAAAAAAATTAATTTAATTATATAAAAAAGGGTAAATACTAACTAGTGTTCCCTAAGTATTGTTTAATGTTAAAAAAGTGTGTAAAAGTGTCTTAAAGATATGTGAAAATATTAAAAAAATGTATTGATTTCAATAAAAATGTATTAAATTTAATAAAAGCTATCTTGTATTTTTAAAGTTTTTTACTATCTTTTATTTGTGCCCTAAAAGTACTTGTTAGCAAGACCCATAAAAAATATATGATTAATTATATTTTTTCAGGTGAGTGTAATTTAACCTTTTAATAATTTGAGACAATTACTATTTACTATAAATTTTTAAAAATAATTTCAGATCAGTTATAAAATTTATGTATATTAATAATTAAAATTTTTAATTTTTTTATAAATTTAGGTCTCGTTTAAAAATAAGTTATTTTATTAATTTTTTGTATTTTTATAAAAAAATATACAAAAAAAATAAAATATAATAATATAATAATTTATAATAACTTTTTAACTTTTTAATTAAAATATATAATTAACAAACAAGTCCTTATAATTATTTATGAAACTACTAAAAGCATGAACAAAAAGCTTCTGCATGTAACAACCGATATTCTTTGTTTGTTTTACCCGGTCAAATCAAACCCCTTACAATATACCACCAGCGTAACAACCAAACACAGATCCCCCTTCACTTTTTCTTTTCACATCAGTATATCTACACCTACTTAAAATGTGGGGAATATTTCATTTGTTCAACTATTTTATTACATACAGTCACACAATTAATTAAACCATCTTTTTGTTAAACTCCAACATAATTAACTTCAAATCAAAAGAAACTATAGATACTCATCTTTTCTTTTTTGATTTCATATATAATAGGATAAATTATATCATTAGTCCCTATGGTTTAAGTGAGGTGCCACTTTAATCCTCATAATTTCAATTTAAACAATTTGGTCCATACTTTTTAATTTTGTTGAAATATGGTCTCTCCATAGTTTGTTTTGAATTGTATTTTGGTCCCTTTAGTTTTGTATATGATTTTTTTTGTTTAAAATGTTAGCAATGTATTACCACTACAAAAAAGTAAGGTTTTAAAGACCAAAATTTAGGGACAACACTCTCCATACAGTATACTATAAACAAATCTGACCCTAAGTTAATACCCTATTGTTTCACATTCTATCAAATTAGCACATCGACTTGACAAAAGATAAACTATTAACTCTTTAACTAATATCTAATTTTTAAAAAATAATTTCTCATTATTGTTTAAGTTCATGTGTAATAACCAAATCAAATCTTAAGTTCCATAAAATAAGATTGGCTACATAAATCATTCTTCTTCATTTGGCTCTATCAAATGCTATTTGGTTAATTCAATTAAGGAAGTTCATGTCTTTATTTACTATACTATGACATGTCAATTTACGTTTACCCCTTTCTCTAACATTTCCATCTACCGTAACTTTATTATATCTCCTCACTATTGCCTCTATTGGTGTTCGTTGTATATGACCAAACTATCTTAATCTGTTCTTTCTCAATTTATCTTCTATCAGTGTTACTCTTACCTAATGATAGACACAGGAGGGCAATCGCCCCCTATGATTTCAAAAACACCATTTATTATAGTAGTGTTAACAACAATTATTTACATATTATAGAGACTCTCCCCCTCTACATTTTTCTTCTTTTAGACAAATTTTAAGCAATTGTCGCTCTGTAGGTACGAAACATAAGATCAACATATAATATTAAAAAAATATAAAATAAAAATTGTTTCATATAACCAATGTTAATTATAAGTTCAAATTTCTAAAGAATCGAATAAGGTATTACCTAATTACTTAATCACGTTCATTGATAAAGACATGATATGAGATCTTAATATCAGTTCTATTATAGACATTTTAATGACATAAACTAATATTGAGCACAATAATTCAAGATACCGCACTTTAATATATAAATGGTTTTATGGTTGCTATTTTTTGTAACTAAATGTGACTACAAAAAACATGTGATTTATATATATTTTCATCTTATTTTCACTTTTTATAGTAGTAGAAATTGATATTATAATTCATATTTTCTTTTTAAAAATTTTGTTAGTATATATATGTTCGCCTTCTATATAAAAATCCTGAGTTCATCTCTGCTCCTACCCATTCATGAATATATTCATTCTAATCTTGCCACGCATCCACTTTAGCATCCTCATCTCAGTAATACTCATCTTATCTACATATTTTTTTTTAGTTTCCCAACATTCTGTCCCATTCAATATCGTTGGTCTAATAATCATTCTATAAAACTTTCTTGTTAGTCTAATGGGTATTGTATGATAAACGAATAAAGTGACACCTCACTTAAAAAATTAAGATTGCGATTGGTAGAGTTTTGTAAATATGATTTGAGAGTATGAGTTGTATTTTGAGTTTGTGAGTTGTGAAATTATGATTTGAGTGTAGAAAATTTGTTTGGTTATGATTTTTGAATAGAGTGTTGAATTAAGTTTTGAAAGTTTGATGTGACATGTGAAATAAGAAATTTTGTTTGGGTATAAATTCTATTTTTCTTTTTGGTAATTCCTAACAATAGTGCATGCAAGTTTATAAATTTTAATTAAAAAAAAAAATCCATGGTTTGTGTATGAACTTTGTGGGGAAGTGATTTGGAAATATTCTTCGGATCTTGGGGGACGCTCATGATCCTCAAATAGACACCTGTAAAGAAATGAACACTCCAGTCAAGATTGCCGGAATTAGTACTCCGACGGACAAGTTAGTCTCTACTCTCTCTGGATTACTTGTATTTTAAGTTAAGCATACTAGTTCTCACATACCTCTTTCTGGCTGGTGTTCTTCTATTTATATCTTCTTTTTTTTGGGCCTCGGGGCTGGGACCATTTTCAATCTGCCGTATAACTATTTATTCGGCTTCTTTTATTACAAACCGCTATTCACTCGGCCCCTTGCTCAACCGGCTGTTTGGCCGAATAGGGTAGGATTTGAATGTGCAAGACGGGGCTGAATGCAATGCATATATTTTGACTTCCAAGTCCAACTATTCGGCTTCTCTACGGCTCTTGATATTCGGTCCCCACAAACTTCTTGATATTCACTTTTGGATATGCTATTTAATGTTGTGTTCTTTTTTGAGATTTTAGTTTCATGGTTTATATATGAACTTTTCTTTAATGTTGCAACTTTTTGTTTTGTGTCCAATGCTTTTTAAGTTTTTTTTTTTTTTTTTTTTTTTTTTGGGTTTTGGCTATGGTTATTTTATTTTTTGTATAAGTCTCTTTGACTGTAAATGTTTTATTTTTTCTATTAATTGATTATTATTGTCAATGGCAGGATTGAATTCAGTTAATGGCAGAATTCACAAAAGAGTTCAACGTTGAAAGGAGTAGTGGAGCTTACAGGGACTTCATTAAGAACTTGCGTGTTGAATTGGGAGAGACCTTTTCACACAATATTCATGTACTTCCCGCTCAGCAGGATCCACCCACTCGATGGTTCGACATCATACTGCGAACAAACAATCATTGGATTAAGCTGAGGATTCGACGGGACAACCTTTACTTGGGCGCCTACCAAATGGAGAATTATGAGTGGTTGGAGTTCGGGCGTACTTCTCTTACTTCTCCACATCTAATTCCCGGATCCACTTTCTTGGGTTACGATGGTAGCTACAATGCCCTGGAATATGCTTCCGGGAAAGGTATGAACAACATAGTCCTTGGCCGGAACGCACTCGCTAGTGCCGTAAATGGTCTAGCTACCTCCACGATCTCCTCTGCAAATCGCGCGAGGTCGCTGATCATCGTGATTCAAATGATCTGCGAATCGATTAGATTCACCCGTATCTCTGACCTTCTTGCTGCCACATTCAGCAACAACAGTTCTTTACCACCTCCTGATTGGATGTTGACACTAGTGCGTAACTGGGGGCTCCTCTCTACCACATTGCTGGAAGCCGATGCTAATCACACTACTTTCTTCAAACTTTTGCAACCTAGCGATATGAATATCGTGTCCACTCTGGACGCGGTTGCCGCACTTGGCATCTTGCTCAGAAGCGTCTAGGAATCAGAGGGGCCCTTTAGAGCCAGTGTTGAATGACGATGATGCTGAGACCAGTGACTCCAGGGAGGCAGTGATTCCACAGTCTGAGTCCTCCGAGGGTGGAGATGATGGTGACTCGAGATCTTAGAGTGGAGGTGATGCTGAGTCAGGCTGTGGAGCAGAGAGCAGCGATGATTCCGGCTCAGATTCTGGGACAAATTCAGACAGCGGCGTTGATAGAGACAATGCCCCTGAGTCCTCTCCTCAGAGGAAGAAGACGAAGAGGGCTTCTCGAGCCTGAGGCGACCAGTGCTGATTTTTGTATTTTTGCTCAGTTTCTTTTGTTTTATAGCATTAGCACATGTATAGCTTTAGGAAGTTCTGTTTTGCTTTAAAACTTGTACTCCACTTTTGTAAAATGCCATGATCGAAATAAAATCGGTAGTTTTATGAAAAAATGTGTTGTCATTTTTTTGCATCATGAGCACCATATATGCATGAAATGGACAAGGAATTGAAATGGCCAAGAGTGTTTGATTAAAACAAGACGCTTAGTCGGGTAACGAACCAACCAACAACCAAAATACAAAATGCGATATACAACTCGATAAGCAACACAACAACAACTCGATAAACAAAGCAACTCAAATACAACTCAACAAGCTTGATAAAACCAAAAGGACTTAAAACAAGACCTTAAAACACAAAAAGAGCAAAAAAAAAAAACACATGCTTCTAACAATGTTTAGCACAAGGATGGACGACATATCTGAGAAGAAGGGTGCCAGTCAAAGGAGAAAGGCTGTCGGCCACCAAAGTGAAGAACCTCCAGATTGTTGGCACCTAGCTTCCACTCACTGCCTTATTTTCTACAAAAGGTTGAACTTCATAGTTTCTTCATTTCAGCTGCGAATTCTTCACAAATGGAGCCATTTTCGCCGAAAAGCTCTTGGATTGGATTGCAACTTTAGATGGCTCAGAAAAGATGAATTTTTGAGGTTTTGGCAAAAATGCACTTTTCCCACTGAGCCATTCTCCACTTTGTTTTATGTTCCTTCATGCCGCGGCTAGATGCTGAAACTCGATTCCACACGTTTTTAGTTTCGAGGGACAAGAGATATGCCCGACAATTGAAGAATTTCAAGCACTTATAGAATCCCAGCGTGATGAGGAAATCATACCTTAGCCTCGTTTCGGCCACATCCAAGCTTTGGGACGGATGCGTGGGCTCACAATTCACGAGTCTCTATCCTTGGTCCACGATGGAGAGCTGGATATTCCTAGTCTGATTCATCGATTTTCTGATGTTGGCGACCAAGGTAATCTTCTTTGGCAGGGTTTTAGGCAACACACCCTTTGCTTGTATATGCTGGCAAAGATATTCCAACTAACCTTATTGGTTGAATTGATGCATATTTTATTTTAAGTAGATTTACTAATAAGTCTCATATTTTAGACTTGTAATTCATATAGTTCTATTTTATTTTATTTTTTTGATTCATTTAGTTCTTTTGGATGTATAATGACTCATTTACCCACTACATTGTAGTGTCACATTTGAAAAAAGGAAATTAAAGCGTTTTTTAGTGTCACATCACACCCGTCACATTAGAGTATCACATTTGGGAAAAGTATATTAAAGAGTTTTTAATTTTTATTATAGTGTCATATCATACCTGCCACGTTGGAGTGTCACATGTCACGTTTGGGAAAAGTACACTAAAGAGCTTTTTAATTTTTCTTAGAGTATCACGTCATACCTATCGCGCTGTCACGTTTGAGAAAATTACACTAAAGAGTTTTTATTTTATTTTTTTAAAGTGTCGCATCATACCTGCTGCATTGGAGTATTACATGTCACGTTTGGAAAAAATACACTAAGAGGTTTTTAATTTTTTTAAAGTGTCATATCATACCTGTCACGTTGTCACGTTTCAAAAAAGTACATTAAGGAGTTTTTATTTTTTTTTGAAGTGTCACATTTAGCGACAGGTTAAAAAAATCATCACATAAAAAGGTCACTAATTTTTAACTTTCAGCAACAATTTAAAAAATTCATCATAAAAAAACGTAACTAATAATAAGTGAAAAATCTAGAAACCTCCTAGATGTTGATTTGTGATTATGTATCAATTTTAAGCAGAATATAACAATCCCAATCAAACAATCAAGAGAGAGAGACACAACGATTTTTACGTAGAAAAACCACAATTGGACACCTCCAACTGTGATTAAAAAACCACGGGCAACAGCCACAAGAACAATCCACTAAGAAGATTTAAAGGAATTACACAGGTATACTCTCAATTATCTAGCAAATCCACAATGCCTAATTGAACCAACCTCTATGTGCCTCTTCCAACCCCATCTTCACCACGAAATTGTCTTTCTGATGAGCCACTGCGGATTCCACCAAAGCTTCAGGCTCGAATTCTTCAGAATTCACAACTGAAGAACAACTCTCTCTTTTGTGTATAACAAACAAACCTTTGATGTACTCTCTTTAAACCATGAGTTGAATACTCAATAAAACATCAAAGAAAAAATAACAAAATATCCCCAGATATAAATCTTTAAGAACCAAAAAGAAGATCTGGAGGACTTCAATCAATTACTTAGTTTTGTGAGAAAACCAAGTATTTATAGAGAACCAAAAGTAATCCTAAATTGGGAAGAAAACAAACTCCTTGAGAAATCCAGATTCTGAGGCTCACTCGAGCGAAGCTTTCCTGGCTCGAGCGAGGAGAGTAATTTTCATGATTTCTACTAGTGCCTTGGCTCGAGCGACGGATCCTTGGCTCGAGCGAGGAATACACTTCTTCAGGTTTTTGTATGGATGCAATCCTTGGCTCGAGCGAGCATTCCTTGGCTCGAGCGAGAAAGTCTTAGCTCGAGCGAGCAATGGCTGATATGCAATTTTGAATTTTGCTTCGGCCGCGAGCTAATAATCAGCGAAGTGGCAATCTTGAAAGCATTAACATCACAAACTTCTCTGCATAGCTCGATTCGGGTTTGGATTTGCATCTAATAAACTCATAGCCTCACTGAAATAAAAGTGCGAAAATAAATACATTTGAAAAGAGTTTTGTCAAACAGGGTTGCCAACAATAAAAACCTAACAATAAGTTTTAGCGACAATTCATAAAAATAGTAAAAAAAAGTTATTAATTGTCAATTTTTAGCGACATGTAAAAAATCGTCACAAAAATTATTTTTAGCGACGATTGTATTAATACTTACTTTTAATAGGACTTAATGATAATTAAATCTAATAAAATCTATTCATAAATTAATGTTTGCAAAAGTACGTAGGTAGACAACGTGCTCCTGTCGACAACAAACTCTTGCATTTTTATTTTGTTTTGTTTTTATTTTCTCTTTTTATTTCTTTATTTATTTTTTGGGCTGTTAAGGCAATGAGACCAGTGTGACTGTTTATGGCTGTTGATATTCTCATTTCTTTATTGTATAAAGGGTAAATAATACTTTGCCTTTTAAGTTTTGAATAATGCTTGGGACCCCCTTTTGGGGGTCACCCCCTTACCCCCTTTGCCACATGGCGGGTGGTGATTGGAGGAGCAGGAAAAAAAAGAAAAAGAAAAAGAAAAGAGGACCAATGAGAGAGAGAGGGGGTCAAAGGGGGTGGGGGGAAAAGGGGGGATGAATCATTGTTGTTAAGTTTTATAATTTTTTTGGGAGCCGTTATTAGTTTTCACCCCATAACTTAACAGGCAATAGTCATTTGAGAACCCACTGAAACCTTATTTCCATCCCCCAAAACCTTCACTCTCCACTCCCATTAACTATAGTTTGAAGCATTATTCGAAAGTTGGAAACCATTCATTGAGTTTGAAGCCTCATTGCCTCATTGCCCTCCCAAATTCATTGAGTTGACTGTTTGAATCAATGTCAAATTTAGGTAAACATTCCATATTAATTAATCTATGCAAAGATCCATAATTAACATGTCCTAGTCTACCATGCCATAAATTTGAAGACTCAAGCAAGTAAGAAGAAGATGTAGTATTATTAATAACTGAGGGTACAACGGTCATTACATTTAACTTGAAAAGGCCATCAGACATGTAACCTTTTCCTACATACATCCCATTCTTAGTAAGTACAAATTTATCACTCTCAAATACTAGCCTAAACCCACTCTTACTCAACAAAGATCCGGAAACAAGATTCTTGCGAATGTCCGGTACATGCAGCACATTGTTGAGAGTGAGTTCCTTTCCAGATGTCATCTTGAGTACAATCTTTCCTTGTCCTTCAACTTTGGAAGTTGAGGAGTTGCCCATAAAAAGTTGTTCACCATTGTCCACTGTAGAGTAAGATGTGAACATCTTTTTGTCGGCACAAATACGGCGAGTAGCACCAGTGTCCACCCACCATTCTTTAGGATTTCCGACAAGATTTGCCTCGGAAACAACTGCAGAAAGATTGATGTCATCTACACCATTGGAAATGTTATCCATTTTGGTCATTTTGGCTTTAGCAACCTTCTTACTTGATCTTGCTTTGCCTTTACGAAAATCAGTTATTAAGAACTTCTCTGGTTTTCCACCATGATTCACTGGCACAGTCTCAACATACGGAGAGGTTGGCGTAATGGCAATCACCATACCAGTACTGGTCTGAACATTAGTTTGACCAGTTTTAGTAGCCATAAATTCTAAATTATAAACCACAATTATAATTAGAATTTAATACTAAGAAAATTAAAACCAAAAAACACAGAATTTAAAATTCTGTAAAAATAAAAGAAACAAAAATTGTAACTTTTATTTCCAATTAATTTGAAAATAAAATAAAATTTTATTTAAACAAATTAAACCAAAACAACAGATATAAAATCTGTTAAAATAAAAGAAACAAAACAAAATGTAACTTTTATTTTCAATTAATTTGAAATAAAATAAAATAAAATTTTATTTAACCAAATTAATTCCACACAGAAAACTAAACCAAATTCACAGAATTAAATTCCGTAAAAATAAAAGAAACAAGAATGTAACTTTTATTTTCCAATTAATTTGGAAATAAAATAAAATTTTATTCAACCAAATTAATTCCCCACAAGAAATTAAATTCTGTAAAATAAAAGAAATAAGAATATAACTTTTATTTTTTCAATTAATTTGGAAATAAAATAAAATTTATTCTACGAAATTAATTCCACACAAGAAATTAAATTCTGTAAAATAAAAGAAATAAAAATATAACTTTTATTTTTCCAATTAATTTGGAAATAAAATAAAATTTTATTTAACCAAATTAATTTCACACAGAAATTTAAATCTCTTGTAACACTCCAATAATTAAAATACTGAAACAGAATTTTAATTAATGAAAACACAGAAAATAATTTCTAAAAACTAAAATTAATTTTCTGACAAAATTTCACAAAAATATATTCTGAATTGTTAATGACACCAGTATCGTACTACTAGTTATCAAAGAAAATAGACAGTATATTACTACTATCTGTCAAATAGCATATAATCACTATTTGTTTTTCCAACCAGAATATTATTTTGTAAATCTACAGAAAATAATTTTCTTAGAAAAGGAAACAAACGAAAAATTCTGTAAACAGAATAATTCGAATCTGTCTTAAGATTGTTGGAACAATCTTCTGTGTATAAAAAATAACTTGAAATAAATTCAAACAAAATAAATAAATAACATACCAGATTTATTTATTGAACCGAATTAAAATTAAGACCAAGTCGAGTGTGTGACACTCTGTCCTTAAGACAGATTCGCCCCGCTACGGTACTTACGGTTGAGTGGCGTCTATCTCCCAGGATATAATGATCTTCACAAATTGTAGTAGTACTCCAAACAATTTGTTCGGCGAACCAAACATGTGTTCTAACTCTCTGAATTTTATTCTAAATCTAATATGAAGAATAATGCATAAGTGCAAAATTTAGGATAGAAAAAACTGAATTTACAGACTGTTTTTTTTTCGGATAAATTAACCCTTAAGACTGCCGGAATGATGGGTATCAATAGGCAAAATAAGACAGCCCGAACAGGTTCCAAAAAATGAATGAAAAGGTGCACACCAATTCAAACATTGATTTCTTAACCGTTGCACTATGAATATTTTCAAAACAACTTGAATAGTGATCCGTAGAATAGTTAAAGAACTTCTATTAATTAAACTATAGGAATATATATATATATATTAATTAAATTGAATAGTTTAATAAATAAAGTAAGAGGTACAAATTTTAGGTAATCACTAAGGAACCCAAAATTTGAATTTAGAATTTAAATTAAATTCCCACAATTTTAGGAAACCACTTAGGAACCCAAATTTTGAATTTAGAATTAAATTAAATTCCCACAATAATTTTTTATTGAAAAAATTCAAATGAATTTTATCTAAAAAAAAATTAATGTTAGACCCGAAAACGACGTCAACTTCCCATTCACTCAAAAATGGTTTTGACGTTCCGTCTTCACCGTGTGACTTGCCACGCGGCAAGGAACACATCACCTCTTCGGACCCACCCCAAAAGACGTTTGGGACCCACTTAATTTTGGGCTAAAAAATATGCCTATATTAAACCATTTTTTCCAACAGGATTTCCCAACATTTGCAACCAAGATCCTTTGTGGTTATTCTGTGCAAAAGGGGATGTTATAAATCTCAGAGATAATGCACCTCCTGAATCAACACAAGCTTATAATATGAATATCCAAACTTCAAAATGAACCTTAGATTGAAGAGTCATGAGTATTTTGTGAAAATTTCTATGTTTACATTATTTTCATGGGTTAGAACATACATTTGATGGTTCAGTTTGCCTTGACTAAACAAGGAGTTCGAGGGCAAGTATACTTGATACTCCAATTGTCAAGGTTGATAGGAGATCATTCTTTTCATTGTAGTATGAGTTTGCATAGGGAAAATATAAGAAATTTTTATGCTATGTTTAGATTTTTCTATTTGAGTAGGGATTTGTAGAAGAGAAAGAAAATAGGAGGAAATGTGAAAAAATAATCTGTTGGGTATATTTTTAAAAAATTATTTTTAGATGAGTTTTTGTTTATTTTTAGTGATTTTATTATTATATTTTAATCATTTTTTATTCTTTTAGATGCAACTAATCAAGATTTATCTAAAAAGTGAAATAAATTAACTAAAATATTTTTAAAATACACTTGGTTTGGTATGTTCTAAATAAGTATACCTTTTGACTTTTTATATATAAAAAAAAACTATGTAGAAAAATAGAGAGGATTTAATGTGACCCAAATAAGTGCACTTATGCAAAAAAAGTGCACTTATATAGTTTAACCCAAACAAAAACGAAAATTTGAACAAAAATATGTGTATATATTTTTGTTTGGATTATTGTTTGTTTTTAGTGAATTTTTTTAATATTTTAGTTAAATTTTATTATTTTTTTAATACATTTAATCTTAATGTATCTAAAAAGTTTTTTAAAAAAAATTAACTAAAATATGAAACAATTCAATAAAGACAAACGAAAATCCATTTAAAAATAATTTCTGGAAATATAATCCATACAAAAAGTTTTTTTTTTTTTCCCCTTTTTCTTCTCACATTTTAGTTTTAGTTTTAGGTTTTTTTTTTTTTTCTCCTCCACATATTCCTACTAAAAATTAAGACCCAAACACAATTTTAAGCAGTTAAGGTTTCAACACTATGCGACTTGAAAAATGGTAGGTGAAATTCAAATGGTGATACATAGCCGGCGCTATACATAACAGTTATAACACCCAAAACTAATAGAAAAATAGAGTAATGCTACACTTACCATTTCTTTTATACCACATTTTGTGTACCACCATATGTGTTAATTAGCACATCATTTGACATAAACATAAGTGGTAGAACCCATTAAACTAATGATGAGTTAACACATAAGGTAATACATGAAAAGTGGTATAAAAAAATGGTACGTGTAGCATTATTGAAAAAGATATTTATGATACTCAACATTTCAACAACAAAAAAATTCTCCATGGGAAATTCATGCATGGACTTTATTCCTTTAATCGTGTAAAATCCATTTCTGGATTCAATAGCTGTCATGGTGAAAGCGCACGAAAAGGTGTAGCTAAAGTCTTCTTGCAAACAAGCAACTCTTGAGATACGAAGAGCATTGTTGGACGAGATCTCGGCTCAGAATGCACACATGCAAATGCCAACGTAGCAGCTAGCACAATGTTCCTTACAACCGTTGGATTAGTTGGATACAGAAGGTGTGAGTCTAAGACATCACTTAGCATTATATTTTGAGCAGACAATGATGCCAATGATGAGATGAGTTCTCCTGGATGCTTTCCCATGATTGTTGCTAGTGCAACTACCCCAAAGCTATAAACATTAGATTTTTCAGTCACAACCATAGTGTAGGCAAGTTCTGCACAAACAAAAAGATCAATGAAAGAAACCATATTTCTATTTAAAGAAGTTAATGAAGTGATTATGTGAAATATTTCACTATCACGAATAATTGAGTTTAAAAAAAAAAAATTTGTTAGTTACTTAAATTTAAACATTTTAAACGTTTCTTTTTTCTTTTTTTCTTTAAAAAATAAAATACATATAAAGGAAAAAGTAATTTTGTTATTACCTGGGGCAATATATCCACAAGTGCCTGCAATTACTGTTCGATTCGATGAATCGGGATATAATAGCCTAGCAGTGCCAAAGTCAGAGACACAAGCCTCCAATTCAGAGTTCAATAGAATGTTGTTGCTCGATATGTCTCGGTGAACAATAGGTGGGTTGCAATCATTATGCAAGTAGGATAGAGCATGTGTTATTGCTTTAATAATGTTTACCCTCTGAGTCCATCCTCATTCAATAGCTTCAACACCAATTCTCAAGGCACAAAACAAGCTTCCCCTTTCCAAATATTCATACACCAGGAACATGCATCTGTTGTGCAAACAAAACCCATAAAGCTTCACTATATTTCGATGTCGTATTTTAGTTAACATTTGCACCTTATTCTTGAAACTCTTGTCAAAATTTGGATTCTTAGCTTCATAACGATGAAGTTTCTTCAATGCAAATACCTTGCCACTAGGCAATTGTGCTCTATAAATGCTACCATAACCACCCGTTTCTATGCAATATCTAATGTCAAAATCATGTGTTGCCGTGATGATGTCATCGTAGGCAATTTTTCCATCATAATTCCAAATTGAGCACATATCCCCATTCTTAATCACTCTTGCCACGCTTTGGTTGTTTTTAACCTTGGCCCAACAAAAGAACATAAATCCAATTAAGGCAAGAAAAATTGCAATAAGGGGAAGGGAAATGAAGAGAGTAAGCACGACTTCTTCCTTCTTTAGATGTGCATGTTGTGATGTATGTGGTATTTGACCCTCGAAAGCATTGTTTGACAAGTCAACAGATCCATGCCGTCCGGTAAAATGAATGGGGATTTCACCAGAGAGATTATTGTGGGAGAAATTTAAGTATACTAAACTTGGCAAAGATGCTAATCCAGTTGGTATTGTTCCACTCAAATAGTTGTTACTCAATCCTAGGTACAACAAATTGCTGAGCTGTTCTAGCTTCTTAGGGAGAGGCCCGGTGAGCTGATTCTGCAAGAGGTCTAGAAGCTGAGTTGCATTGGTAAGTTGGAGGTTTAATATGTGGCCTGAAAGTTGGTTCGATGACAAATCAAGCTCACTAAGGCTGGGCAAACCCCCAAGATCAGGTGGTACCATTTCGTCCATCTGACTTGCAGACAGATTAAGAGAGTAAAGATTTGTCAATTGATCTAGAGACCATGGAATCCGACCTGTGAGGAAGTTGCTGCTCAAGTCGAAGTAAGACAAGTGCGTCAAATCTCCTATTTCTGGAGGGATGGAACCATTGAGTTGATTTGAAGAAAGATCTAAAAATGTCAAATCGATCAATTCACCCAAAAATGAAGAGATTGGACCACTAAGTATGTTATGACCCATATTAATCACTTGCAAATTCTTTCGTTTCCAAATCTCTTGAGGGATGGAGCCGCTAATTCTATTTGAAGAAAGATCTAGAAAGATCAAATTGCTCAATTGACCAAAAGATGAAGGAATTGGACCACTAAACATGTTATCATGCATAGAAATCTTTCGCAAATTCTTTAGTTTCCATATCACTGGAGGGATGGAACCATTGAATCGATTTGAAAAAAGATACAAAAGGATCAGATTGGTCAATTGACCAATGTATGAAGGGATTGGACCACTAAGCATATTTGATCTCATATCTAGGCTAACCAAATTTTTTAGCTTTCCTATTTCTAAAGGAATGGAACCGCTAATAATATTTGAAGAGAGATCGAAAGAAGTCAAACTAGTTAATTGACTAATAGATGAAGGCATTGGACCATTAAGCATGTTATGTCCCATATCCAACTTAACCAAATTCTTTAATTTTCCTATTTCAGGAGGGATAAAACCACTTATATAATTTGTTCCCATATCCAACTTAACCAATTTCTTTAATTTTCCTATTTCATGAGGGATAGAACCACTTATATGATTTGTAGAGAGATCCAGAGATGTCAAATTGGTTAATTTACTAATTGATGAAGGTATTGGACCACTTAAGTTGTTAGAACTCATATCCATCACAACCAAATTCTTCAAATTTCCTATTTCTGAAGGGATGGAAATGTTGAGTAGATTTGAATGGAGATCCAAAAAGATTAGATTGGTTAATTGACCAATACCTAAAGGAATGGGACCACTGATTTGAGTACCGGATATGTAAAGTTCTACCAGTTGGGTGAGGTTTCCCAAGGTTAAAGGAAGCAGACCTTCAAGTTGAGAGCTGGAACATAGTTCTAAATCGCGGTATCGGCTAACGTAACGGTATCGATCGCGAAGTATCGGTATCGGTAGTATCGGCCGGTACATATCGGGAATCGGGTGTCGCGACCATGAAATTTTAAAAATCATTAGCAATCCCTCTAAAACTGAATTTTATGCAATTTTTTGACTCTTTTAACCTTAATTTATTAAATTTTGATCAAAATTTTGATATGTAGGAGCATTTTTGACTCATTTTCAACTAAATGATATGTATTTATTTTTGGCATATGTTAAACTTTTAAAAAAAAAATTTGATTTGAATATTTATTTTTCTTGTACTGAGGAAAATATATATATATATATATATATTAATATAAATAGAGATGTAGGTGTATATATATATAAAAATAAAAAATAAAAAAAAACTTAAACATTTACAATCTACAAATCCACCATAAACCCATGCACATGTACCTAAGTACCTCTCTTCTTACCCATTTCAATCTCAGACTCCCAATGCACCTCCATGTATATCCATTTCAATCTCAGACTCCCATACCATAATACAACCACAAACAATCCTATCCTCTCTCTCTCTCTCAAAATGTTGACCGAAAGTTGCAGAATCCCGCCAAACCCAGACAAATTTAGCTTTAGATCAACAAAAAAAAAAACCAGAAACAGAGCACAACAACAAAAGCAAATATGTATCGGCTCGTATCGGCCTATGTATCGGATTCAGGCCGCTACGTACCGGGACTCGGACACTACGGCTGTGAATTTCATTCTCATCGGTATACTGGTCCATATCCGAATCGGTGCTACGATTTTCCGGTATGAACTATGTGTTGGAAGAGAGGTCTAGAGAAGCGAGCTTTGACAGAGAATCGATGTTGTCAGAGATGCTTCCAGCTAAGAAACAATCGCTCAAATTTAGCTATTCAAGGTTTGGCAATGAAGTCCAATTCATGTATTCCAACTTTCTGGATGGATAAGTATAAGACAAGTGAAGGTCAATGCGAGTGATAGTGAAAACGATGATGGTTTTGCAGATGCTGGCACTATAATAATTATAGTTTCCATGTATACAGATACTGCCACGAGTACAACATAATTGTTAGAATTATGTATAGAGAGAGAATAAATTGTGTATTATTCATATATATTAACAATGGTCAGGGGCTCCTTATATAGGAGAAGATTACAGACAAAAGGATGTATTGCACTATTTGCATTATCTTAAAGCAACCGAAAGCAGCACTATCACTATCTAACATTATTAAGGCATTAAAGCTAAAATTAACATCATTACAAGCACAAGCACTAATATACACTAACAGCCCCTCTCAAACTCAAGGAGGATAGGTACCTACCAACATGAGTTTGGATAGAGTAACAAAACGTGAAAATAAACTAACAAATAAAATAAAATAGGATAGGAGATATTGTATGGTCGTGTTAGACCGTTGTAGAAGACACTGTGTGATCGTGTCGAACCGTTGTAAAAAACACTGTGTGGTCGTTGCGGACCGTTGGAGAAGACACTGTGTGATCGTGTTAGACCATTGTAGAAGACATTGTGTGGTCATGTCGAACCGTTGTAGAAGAACACTGTATGGTTGTGTTGAACTGTTGTAGAAAATACTGTGAGGTTGTGTCGGACCGTTGTAGAAAACACTTTGTGGCTGTGTCGGACCGTTGTAGAAGACTTTGGTGGTGCACCAAGGAGGCGACTTAGGGAGTGCGCCATGGGGTGGCTTGGGTGGTTCGCATGATGTATAACCATGCTCACCATGATATAGGGATAATACCCTGCCCTAAACTCAAATAGGTTTGACCAGTGAAACCTATGTAAGGTTAAAAGAGAAAGAGTGACATTGGGGAGCATAAATGCTCAACACAGAGTGAAATGGGTTAGAAAATATAGTGGTTGAGGGAAACATGGATGTGATAAATTGATGAAAAAAATAAAAATATATAAATAAATAAAAGAAGAAAAGTAGAATGAGTTTGAAAATACGGCGTGGGAACAAGCAGTAGGATGGGCATATATATAGATGTATCTTTTTTTTCTTTTCTTTTTTTAATAAAAGAAAGAGTTGGTAAGACAAAAGTTGGTGGATGAAAACATTTTTAGAGCATATGGTTGTGTGCATGATAGGTGGTTATATTATTAAAATAGTGTGGATGATGGGTTACATATATATATACTAAGGATGAGAGAGTGGGGAACAAGACCATGTGTGTTGATGAAGACAAAGAAATTGGTTTGGTGGTATTTGTTGGAAAGAAGAATAAGAAAGAGAAGAAAGGTAGTTTGTAAGAAGAGAGTTAAATCTGAGGGTGAGAACGAGAGAGAGAGAGAGATGGGTGTGATCAGAGCTCAACGGAGTAGAGCAGTATAACATGGGTCGTGTGGTCGGAGAACTAGCGAAGTATGTGGAGTAGGCTAGATCGACGGCGACGGCGATTAAGATTGCTCCGCCAGAGAAAGTATTTCTGAGCACGGCTGGCGACGTGTGGGAGTACAAGTCTTCACGAAATTCCTTGAAATTCCTCTCCAGTCTCCTTTGCCTACCTTTTTTTTAAGTCCTAAGAGAAACAACTTGTGCTCTTTTTCTGTCCATGGAACTCCTTGTTTGCGCTCGCAATTCCCGAAGGAGTGGTGGTGAACGGCCTTATCAGCAGAGGCGTAACCTGTGGCGGCGACAGCGGTGGTAGCAACATCGGCAACATTGGAGGACTCCTGCGGCTACTCATACTGCGAGAGATTGTTTATGCTGACACTCTTCCTCATCGGATCGACTTTGACTCGGACTCCAAACAACATGATCTCGGCGGAGAAGGTGTAGGAGTTGTGGCCATTGGTGGCGGACTCCAAGCAGAAGCTTGACATCTTCAACAATCGATATTTCTTCGATTGAGGAATCTTTTGAGGCGGTGATTGAAGAATGAGAAATTGTAAAAAAGAGTGGAGTGAAGGTATATGTAGAAAACTCCAGTAGGCAGCGAAGGCAAGGTTGCCGGTCGACTACCCGTCGGTGAGAAACAAATACAGGCTTAAATCTTATAGCTCTAATACCATGTTAGAATTATGTATAGAGAGAATAAATTGTGTATTATTCATATATATTAACAATGGTCAGGGGCTCCTTATATAGGAGAAGATTACAGACAAAAGGATGCATTGCACTATCTGCATTATCTTAAAGCAATTGAAAGCAGCACTATCACTATCTAACATTATTAAGGCATTAAAGCTAAAGTTAACATCATTACAAGCACAAGCACTAATATATAACAATAATAAACAAAGAATGTCATGTTATTTTCACTCATAATTGAGGTATGTATGGATTTTGTAGCTCTAAAACAATGAGAGCATGTATGCAGTGTAATCCTCAAATCAAAAGCTCAGGAGGCCTTTTAAAATTATTTTTGTTGACGACATCTTGATCCCAAGGCATAGGGAGTCAAGCTAGCAGAGTTATTGGACCACAAATATATATGTATGAACCTTCGTTCTACCTTGGTGAATGATGAAATCACGACTTGAGCCATTGAATCAATTAGGCAGATCCAACGGTCCAGATTCATCGACCTTTGGACTTGGCTTTTGATTTATCTACAAATTAAAAATAAAAACAAAAAAAGACAGAATTTGTGCATAACGTGTTATTGACGATGGGTAGGAGTTGGAATATTTCCTCCAATTCATTACGAGTCCCGTTTTAAGGATTCGAATCGTTTATTTTGTCGAATACTTTGTATACATCTTTTATATAAAAAAATTAAATCGATCTAATAATCATAACATATTTATCGTGTTTGTCAAAAAAAAAAAATTTAAAACTTAACTATATATATGTAACAATGTAGCTATTATTTTTCATGTCATTTGAATTTTCATAGTTAGGATGATCCCTTTTTTTTTATTTTGAACTTTTTATTTAAAACTAGTTGGCCCCCATCGCATCACAGTTTATGAATTTGAGAAGTGATTTGAAAAGGAAAAAAAGTGTATAAAATATAGATGAAATATAATTGTATTTCATCTATATTTTATACACATTTCACTTTTTTTTTTTTTTTCTTTATAAATCTCTTCTCAAATCCATAAACAAAATACATTATAAATATAATGCGAATGGGAGTCACGTTACTCTTTCAATCCAAATGTTCATGGCAATATATCTTGACATTTGCAGTAAAAACAAAATTATTTTCTACAATCAAGTCGACAAAAATATAGAGAAGACCACTATACCTATTTAATAATGGAAAAATGATTCATCCACATAATTTCTCTAAATAACATGGCAAGTAAATTTTGAAAATCTACGTTCAAATATTTCTTCAAGCTCTCCTTATATGTATATTGTCTTATCACCCATTAGGAGATTGTAAGGGAAAGCAATTCTATAGATATAACACTATTGTTGATAATAAGTATTCAATAATGTAGTAAATTTATACAGATACCAAAAAACAAAAATAGAAAAATATTCGTACTATTTAAGTTGCTCTTATGCATAGCATATGCCACAAGGCATAACACTTGCATAATTTCTCTAATTGAATAGATATTGCAACAATAGCCTTTTTTTCAATGCGATCTCGTCCAAACGTTACATAAAAACACACTAATGTTGATGGTTTGATCATAACATGCATACGGTACACATCTTATACCATAAGTTTAACAAAAAAAAAAAGGTTTAACAAAAAATTACGTTTATTATATCACCTCATACAATAGCTTGTTTTTATCAAATTATCAAAATTAACTTAACACATTGTGCGTGCCTATAATTTAGGAATATAATAATATTATTCAATAGTGTCGGGCCACTATTTGACAATGCTTACTTGGTATTTGGTGTTTCAAATTTAAATTTTTTTTTAAAAAAATGAACTTTTCAAAAGTAGCACAAAACTTTGAGCTTTCTATTTTCTTTCAGCTGGTGAATCAAGAGTTTTTACAGGCAGGCAAACCATGAAGGAGAGTGTAAAGTGAAAGGCACAAGTACAGGAAAGGTGCAAGTTTCCTGTAATTTAAAATTAAAAGAAGACAAAGGAAAAAATAGTCATAGAAAAAAGTGCTCAAGAGAGGGAGAAGAATGCTTACTATCATTATTTATATGTTGCAGGCCCCAAGAAGTTGTCATTACAGCTTTATGTTGCAACACCAAAAAGTTCTACAATTTTTTTCCAAGTTCATGATGTTTTAAGGGCAGCTACTTTTAGAACAATAATTCTAATTGTGTCTTTGTACATTACTTATATGTTTCATTGGGTTTACCATACAAAAATTAACATAGAATGACTGAAGGAAACTTGTTATTATGAGAATCTCCAAAAGAATCAGATAGTACCTTGGATATACATAAAGGATTTTTTGCAGCATATTCACACAGTTTTCCAATCTTTCTGTCACTTGGTTCTGCTTCTTGTAAAAAAAACAAACAACCCCTTTGGACAGGCAAAAGATTTTGGGCTGACTCACCATTCAGTTGTTCGTCAATAGACCCATCTGCAAACACGTGGAAGCCACAGTTAATGACACCTTAAAAGCAAACTTGACTACCATAAAATAGCACTGCCATAGAAGATGTATTGTAATAGAAGAGTACAAGCATTTTTGGAATTTTAGTCAAATAGCTTCTATGCATTAGTTTATGCCCGCGTTTGAGCCCTGATTAACAAATCCAAAGAAAAATCGCAAACAAATATACACAGTCAAATAACAAAATTGAACACAAGACACTAACAAAATTTATATTTATGTCAAACCTTGGAGGCAATGAAGTATTAGTCTCTTTAGCATATCCTCAAACAGCTTCTATGCACAAGTTTTATATGCCCAGCCAGAGCATTCCCTATCAAATCCAAAATAATCATTACACATAGATATGCCATATAAAAACACACTTGAAAAATTAAATTAAACACAACTGCTAATAAAAAAAATCATAGATTATTATAGGTTCATCAACTTCATTTTGGCTAATAAAAAATTGAAGGAAGACAAAATCGAAACAAAAAACAATCACTACAAACTATGTAATAATTTTTATGAACTTTTAACAAAGAGAGGAATTTTCCTTAAGAACTTTAATGCGGAAACTATGTACTACAAATGAGATTCAAAATATAGCAACTGATATTTGATTATTTTGTTTTTTTGTATGAATATTCTACTAAACGAGTCTTCAAAAGTAAATGGTTTGGATTATTAAGGTCAGCCTCAAAATGAGCCTACTCCCATCCTCACAAAGTTTTTCAAACACAAAAAATAATTAACCAGTGCAAACAAGAAGAATAGGTTCTATGCAGCTTCCTTGCATTGGTGGATTCTTGCTACAGTAATTAAATAAAAACTTAATATAGTATGTCAAGAACCTCTCTTTATAGACAGCTTAAATGTGTCCCAGCCCATATAAGAGTACTATGTTACTGAAAAGATCTGTATCCCAATTTTAAAACATGACACAAATCCATATCAATGCAATTGTAGAAAAAGAATAAATGCATAGAGGGATTTAGGAGAATCTGTGGCAGATCTATCTTATCCATGCCTTGTCCAAACAGATATCATAAATATGCTCACTGCACTGTTGCAAATGCATGAGTTTTTTTTAGTCTCAAAGCAAACCTGTTTCTTATTAATCTTCTGGACCTTTGCCTACTGCCAATCACAGTGCACTGGGAAGAGCTCCAGTAGCACTTTTGGATTTACTGTACCAATTTCATCCATAGGAAACAGAATGTCAATAATTGGCTCATCAAACACTTTCTGTAATTAAATGCTCTACATTACATACCAAAAAATGGTGTGAACAAAGCAAAAATACAGGAATAGATCTTGGGCACTTAGAAAACAAGCACGGCCAAATTAATTAACTCCAAACCCTTGCTTCGTTGAAAAAAAACAGGTCAGATGTTTGATTCGTGCATGTTGATATCGCATATGAATATGCACCGTAAATCTATAGACTGAATTACTTCCATGCTCTTTATGGATAAATAAGATGAATGAATAGTTCAGACATTGGAGTAAGTTTGAAAGGATGGAACTCATGAATTGATGGGGGCCCATACAAGCCGTTGTAAAGCATGTGTTTAATTCAATGAACATTAAAAAAAAAATCACATCAAAACACCGATGGAGACATGTGAGGTGACAGTGGGGTTTTATCTGCATTTCAAAAAAAAATAAAAAAAGAACACAGAAAAATGGTAGGGGCAGAAGCAGAAAGAGCTAAAAAGAGGCCAGAGGACACCAGTAAAAGTTGGCTTTTGAGCAAAAAGCAGTGACTTCTTAGTTCTCTAACAGTGCTTGAGAGAGAATTGGTAGTTCTCAAGCCAGAACTATATCTTAGCAATTGAGAACTAAAAGTGCTTATGCATTGAAGGACCCTTGCAATACTCAATTGAACCTGATGCAAAGGAGGTATGGATAGTACTCCAAATTACTTAAATTTCTGGTGATATGTTTTGTTATATTTTGAGTTCATTTTGAAACATATCTGTATAAAATGTATAAGAACGTTCAAATTCCCAAATGCCAATATCAAATAACATTGAGTTTCAACTCCCAAATCAAATGAGCAGGTGCTAGGTGGCAACCCCGGATATCCTGACATTAAGAGGTTGGTAGTAGGTGGGCTTAAAGGCAAGAGCATGGTCCAGCCAACGACTTTCATTCCAAAACAGGATTAGCAGCCAGCGGAGGTTATTTCAAATTAAACAGCTTTCTTGGCCCATTGTGAACAAAGGGCTTGTTTGATTAACAGGATTAATAGTGAAAATATTAATAATCTCATGAATTAGTGTAGGATTAATTATCCAATTAAATTAGTGAGATAACCATTTATTATGTATTCATTTTATTTTATTTTTCTTTCATATTTGAAATTATAATCCTTTGCCCCTGTCAATATTAAAAATTCGTCAATTTCGTCGGATTGAATATCCGCCGTACATGTAATCCGATTAATAAAATTTGCAATCGAATATGTGATTGTGAGTCCATGGATTAACAATCCCAATTCTATACTATAATCCTTGTAATCAAACATACCCAAAGATGCCAAAATTCCCAAATGCAAAAGTGAATTCATCAATTATAATAATGAAAAAATTAAGCCTGTAAAGACACCATAAGTTGCACGAATGAGCCCAATAGCTAATTTGAGAAAATATTTATGCAATCAGAAAACACCTCGCGATCTAAGAAAAGAGGCTCAGTTGATAAATTCCATGGCATTAGGTGGAAGGTCTGTAGGTCACCTTGTCTTCTCATATCCTACATTCAGATCCAGTGTAAAAATTTTCCATCAATTTAATAATTGTGATTTATTTCTAGAAGTCAATGTACAAATGTGCTCCACTAATTTCCCATTTTTATATAATTCAAGTGCGCCAATTTGTGTGTGTGTGTGTGTAGTGTAAATGCAACAAAGCTATAATACATGAAGTGTGTTGATTAAACAAAAATTGGAAGTAAATCGTGATGCAAACAAGTGTCTTAAAGCTGAAATTATGTAAGTAATTGGCAAGCCTACAGTGTTTAACTTAAAGTTCATGTATGAACTACACAGGTTGACTTTCTATGTCTCCATTCGCACAATTGCGCACACGCGTGCACACATACATAGATGGGGGGAGCTGAAGTTCATGCATGAACCACACTGGTTGACTTTCGTTGTCTCCAAACACAAAACCGCGTACATGCACGCACACATACACAGGGAGGGAGTCATTAAACATATGAGAAGTATGTAAAAAGTCTTTATATTGGTTTCTAACCCTCCATGAACTGTCAACAGGGATGCAAGTCTAATGCATGTTGGCTTTTGTTGATGCCAAAACCCAAGCCAAACAGACCACTATCAATTCTCCAAACATGGGACAATAACCAAATCAAAGGGAACCAAACCAAGGAAATTCTTGGTTTTTGGCCTTACACATGAGAAAAACAATGTGCACTCATGGGCAATAAATTAACCTTCTATTATTGGACGAACATTTAGCTAACAAGGTTGGTCTAGCCTACTACATAACTTACTTGACACAGGGAATGAAAAAAAATTAAAAACAAAAAAGATAAGACAAGAGGTTGAAATCTTAATCCAACCTAGGATCCCAACTGCATCAATCAGCCCATATGGGCTTCATACATAATATTTGAAGTTCGACAAAGAAAAAAGAAATTGGTGTATAGCAAAACTATATTTGCTTTTTTATTGCTTCGAAACAAGACATGAGCATGGACCAAATTCGAATGAACATTTTGTCAAACACATGGTGTGCAAAAAGGTGAAGAACAACAATAAATACAAGCACAGACGAAACTAAAGCAACAAATACACCACCAACAACAACAATAGCAACATCATCACACACAAACTAATTGATGAAAAGAAAATTGGAACAGGCAATCATATAGCAAAACCTAGTTTATATAATAAAAAGGATTATCTATATCAAACATATCATGCCTGGTAGGTACATGTAATCCAAAATAAAATAATATTGTTGAACAATTACACCGAAAATAATGACAATGATCATACATTTTAAACATATCCTCTGTTTCTTTATAGTTTTTCAGCCATTCGAGGGTGTTGGTGAATGAATGGTGAAATAGTTCCTATATGCAAAAGTGAACAACATGACTCAACTAAGCCGTACAAGTAAAAACGATGGCAAATTAGTGAATTTTGTGACGACCTGCATTAACTGCTGAATGTATACAAGGAAAGAGCAACAGCCAACGACCTAAAAAATGGTACATGGTCATGAACTAAAGACCTACAGTATTAAATTTGAACCAAATAGGAAATCAATTTCTAACATTTTGTTAAGATGAAGTCTAATAATTACCAAAATAATTAGGGGGGAAGAAGCTGGTTGTAGTTTTTCTTTTTTTGGTTATTCACCCAAAAAAAAAAATCTAGAGAAGGACAATGAAGGATCACCATTAACTTTTTTACTTCTTTATTATGATCTAACAAAATTATGCTAAGATTGAAGGAAATGGTGAGCAAGGATTCACACAGAAAACCACAATTACTCTGAGAATGACTTTGTCTAGTTGAATTTTGAAAAAGTACAACATTGGAAAAGCTATGTTCTTACGAAAACCAACAGTGGATGCAACATATATTAAAAAGAAGAATTGAGAATTTTTTTTTTTTTCCAACTATTGACTTTGCATTAACTACTTGTCTATATTTCAAGAAATGTGGAAACATCTAACTTCTAAGCACTACTAAAACTTTGAAGAAGTTTCACTAATATGTATATCTATTTTTGACAACGTGATTCATATCTATTTTCGACAAACGGAAATTCAGGGATGCCAAAGCACACCACATAAAACAAAAACAAAAATAAAACAAAAGCAAAACATCAGTACACATAATCAATGAAAGATCTATAATTAAAAATTATTCTAGTATAAGACAACCATGTAAGTGTTTTGTGTCCTGTTTGTTTGGGACTGATTTCTTCCAATTGTTCAATCATTTTAAAATTATAGTTATTCTTTGATAAATGATGATCATTATTGGTTAGAATCAGCAGAATTTGATCAATTTATTTTCCTGTCATTAAACTGAAAAACTAAATGAAGTATTCATTTTTTTTTCGTCATCAATCGAATCACTATTTACAACACAGGATTCTATACGTTTAACATTTTAATCATGGTAACCGGAGAATGCAAATTTAAATGTGCAATAGGTATAGTTGCTTAACTGTGAGGAGCTAATGTCTAAAATGCCATTACATTAATTCATTCTCTTAAGATAATGGACCACCATAAAATTGAGCAATAGGTTGTTAGATAATGCAAACTTGACGTAAACAATGTTATACATACCCCAAAAAGTAAGGATCCAAGTCTCCCCTCGCCAAACTTTGGCATCCGATGTATTAAATGAAAAGTCTACACAAATTTTAATTGTAGCATTTTACAAGCTAAATGGATATAATAAATTGGAGAAAATTTGCATTGGGCATTAGTAAAATAAGGCTTAAAACACAACACCACCAATGCAAAAAAAAGACAAATATAAAAAAGAAACTATGCAAGAATTAAGAAGAGAAGATGCCACATGTTGTCTCTTATATTTGCAAACATTTGACATGAAAGGATTCATGTTGTCTGCTCTCCTATGTGTTTTGTTTTATGTTTAAGGGCCTAAGTGGGTCTCCTTTGACACTCTCTCTCTCTCTCTCTCTCTCTCTCTCTCTCTCTCTCTCTATGTTGCTTGCATTTTGTGTAGAAATTGATTAGTAGGTATTGTCCAATTGGAAAAAAGGGTAAATATGACTCAGTCCATCTACATACCAAACCAACTGTAAAAACGAAGTTGTTTGACTATAAAAAGTTGAAAGTCCAATTTAGGAGTATTTTATGATGATGAGTTATTAAATAGTTCTGATAACATTACAACAAAGTTATTTAAATTTTATTTAAGAGTTTTTAGGTTTGAGTCCTGATGATCAATTTCACTTTGAGTTTTTCTTATTACGCTAACCACTACTATGAAGTAAAATTTCTCTTTAATATATTTAGAATGTGTTTGGATTATGAATTTTATGAGAAATTTGTGAAGGAATTGAAAAAATAAAATATATATATATAAAATATAAGCAATATTTCAATCATTTTTTCTTCATTAATCTTTTTCTTCTTTATATGTACATATAAAGGATTAACAATGACCTGCTTCTAAGAAATGAGAGAAGCGGATGCAACACAACATATATCGGGTAGAATAGATAGAAGCTAGCGAAACCATTTTGCATCCTAATCAGATAGAATCCCTTGGCTTCATTCTCAAATCTAACCAAACACAATAGAACTCTCCTACTCAATAAAAATTACCATAATCAAATTGCCCAAATCAAGTTATTATACTTTTTGATTCGTTTAGACATATTGACAAACACATAGTATGCATAAATACAGAGGAAGGTACAAGAACGAACATAACATGGTTGGATATTATACAACATAAATAATTGTATTTCATATATTCTTTTGTGAAATTTCAACCAAGGAAAACAAGCAAACAAATTAATTCCATTGTTTTTCCAACCAGTGAATAGGAATGCAAGACTAAAAAGATGATTTTCATGTCTTTATTGGGCATATTGTCAAACACATGGTGAGCCAAATATAAATTGTAGTCGTTCAATCAAACACCAACAAGACAAAAATCCATCAGGAAAAAAGGAAGGTTTAACAGAAATAAAAAGCAACATATTATAGTAAAGGAGTCAAAAAATAACATACCAGGTTATTTGGTTGTCGAAAACAACCGTGATAACATCCACGATATTGAAATCGCCAAAGCGTATGAAATATTTTGAAATTTCAGAATCTGAAATCTGATAACTACTGAAAAGAATTCTTTAGACGGCATGCATGGAGTCTGTTGGTTGGCTTCCCCTTCGGCTGTATAGCGGCAGTGATGGAAAGAATAGTGTAATAGCAATTCCATCCAGAAGACATATATATCTAGTGAGAAATTCCATGTTTGCTGCAGAAACACATGGCATGAAAAACAAAATTCAGCCATCATCATGAGTGCGAGTTGGACCTGTGGGGTCGGTGAGGCCTGCTCTTCGAAGCGGAAAATTTTGTTTTCTTCTTCATGGTATTGGAAATGAAGCAAACAGAAGCGAAAAAAATATCTGCAGCCAACCTTGGGAAAATCTGTAGCAGCAGCAGGGAGGAATTAGGAATTTGCAGGAGGAATGATGGAATTTTGTTTTCTTCTACTGTCGCGTGTGTGGCTAATTTGAAGGCCATGTGGCCAGCCCAAATCTGTAAGGAAAGCAACGGAGCTACACCCACCAAGAAGCCAAGAAGCAGCGTTGCACCAAGAAGAAGCGTTACAACCCAAGGGTGTTTGGCAACTTGGTAAAGGCTTGGGGGTTAAAGACCCTAGGTCCCAAGTTCAAAATCTTTTGGGCCAATCTCCTAGGCGTAGGGTTGTTGGTTAGGAGGTTAGTTTCAAGTTGTTGCTACCACAACATTTGGTGTGGGCTCAATGTTCCCCCGCTGCTCGAGTCCCGACTTAAGCGGAACTTGTCTTGGAAGGTCGGGGTAAGTTCTCAGGTTATAGTCTCCTATCTCGGAACGAACAACAGGACACCTTGGTGATCTCAATGCTCCCCCGCTGCTCGAGTCCTAACTTAAGCGGAGCTTGTCTTGGAAGGTCGGGACAAGTTCCCAAGTTATAGTCTCCTATCTCGGAACGAACAACAGGACACCTTGGTGATCTCTGCAAGGGGCGCTGCTTGGACGTGCGGGAGAGTGGGAGGATTTTCCGGTAACCAAAAAAAAAAAAAAAAAAAAAGAAGAAGCATTACACCATGATTACATTCTTTTTATATAAGTTATAGATATAATTGTAACTGTGTCGCGATAAATTTTAAATAAAAAGTTCAAAAAAAAAAAAAAAAGGATCATCCTAACTATGAAAATTCAAATGACATGAAAAATAATAGTTACATTGTTACATACATATAGTTAAGTTTTAATTTTATTTATTTATTTTTGTTGACAAACACGATAAATTAAATATGTTACGACTATTAGATCGATTTAATTTCTTTATATAAAAGATATATGCAAACTATTCGACAAAATAAACTATTCGAATCCTTAAAACGGGACTCGTAATGGATTGGAGGCAATATTCCACCTCCTACCCTACATAAGCAGACTGCTTGCTTGAGAGAATCGTCAATAACACGTTATGCACAAATTCTGTCTTTTTTTGTTTTGTTTTTTTGTTTTATTTTATTATTTTTGTTTTTAATTTGTTGAAAAATCAAAAGCTGAGTCCAAAGGTCGATGAATCTGGACCGTTGGATCTGCCTAATTGATTCAATGGCTCAAGTCGTGATTTCATCATTCACGAAGGTAGAACGAAGGTTCATACATATATATTTGTGGTCCAATAACTCTGCTAGCTTGACTCCCTATGCCTTGGGATCAAGATGTCGTCAACAAAAATAATTTTAAAAGGCCTCCTGAGCTTTTGATATGAGGATTACACTGCATACATGCTCTCATTGTTTTAGAGCTACAAAATCCATACATACCGCAATTATGACTGAAAATAACATGACATTCTTTGTTTATTATGTTGTACTCGTGGCAGTATCTGTATACATGGCAACTATAATTATTATAGTGCCAGCATCTGCAAAACCATCATCGTTTTCACTGTCACTCGCATTGACCTTCACTAGTCTTATACTTATCCATCCAGAAAGTTGGAATACATGAATTGGACTTCATTGCCAAACCTTGAATGTCTAAATTTGAGCAATTGTTTCTTAGCTGGAAGCATCTCTGACAACATCGGTTCTCTATCAAAGCTCACCTCCCTAGACCTCTCTTCCAACTCTCAACTTGAAGGTGTGCTTCCTTTAACCTTGGGAAACCTCACACAACCAGTAGAGCTTTACATATTTGGTACTCAAATCAGTAGTGCCATTCCTTCAGGTATTGGTCAATTAACCAATCTAATCTTTTTCGATCTCCATTCAAATCTATTCAACATTTCCATCCCTTCAGAAATAGGAAATCTGAAGAATTTGGTTGTGATGGATATGAGTTCTAACAACTTAAGTGGTCCAATACCTTCATCAATTAGTAAATTAACCAATTTGACTTATCTGGAGCTCTCTGCAAATCATATAAGTGGTTCTATCCCTCCTGAAATAGGAAAATTAAAGAAATTGATTAAGTTGGATATGGGAACAAATCGTATAAGTGGTTCTATCCCTCCTGAAATAGGAAAATTAAAGAATTTGGTTAAGTTGGATATGGGATATAACATGCTTAATGGTCCAATGCCTTCATCTATTAGTCATTTAACTAGTTTGACTTCTCTCGATCTCTCTTTAAATATTATTAGTGGTTCCATTCCTCCAGAAATAAGAAAGCCAAAAGCTTTGGTTAGCCTAGATATGAGATCAAATATGCTTAGTGGTCCAATCCCTTCATACATTGGTCAATTGACCAATCTGATCCTTTTGTATCTTTCTTCAAATCGATTCAATGGTTCCATCCCTCCAGTAATATGGAAGCTAAAGAATTTGCGAAAGATTTCTATGCATGATAACATTTTTAGTGGTCCAATCCCTTCTTCTTTTGGTCAATTGACCAATTTGATCTTTCTAGATCTATCTTCAAATAGATCTATCTTGTCTTAATTGGACTTGAGCAGCAACTTCCTCACAGGTCGGATTCCATGGTCTCTAGATCAATTGACAAATCTTTACTCTCTTAATCTGTCTGCAAATCAGATGGACGGAATGGTACCACCTGATCTTGGGGGTTTGCCCAGCCTTAGTGAGCTTGATTTGTCATCGAACCAACTTTCAGGCCACATACTAAACCTCCAACTTACCAATGCAACTCGGCATCTAGACCTCTCGTAGAATCAGCTCACCGGGTCTCTCCATAAGAAGCTAGAACAACTCAACAATTTGTTGTACCTTGGATTGAGTAACATCTATTTGAGTGGAATAATACCAACTGGATTAGCATCTTTGCCATTAGAGTACTTAAATCTCTCCCACAATAATCTCTCTGGTGAAATCCCCATTGGTTTTACCGGACGGCATGGATCTGTTGACTTGTCAAACAATGCTTTCGATGGTCAAATTCCACATAGATCTCAACATGCACATCTAAAGAAGGAAGAAGTCATGCGTATTCTCTTCATTTCCCTTCCCCTTATTGCTATTTTTCTTGCCTTAATTGGATTTATGTTCTTTTGTCGGGCCAAGGTTAAAAACAACCAAAGCGTGGCAAGAGTGATTAAGAATGGGGATATGTGCTCGATTTGGAATTATGATGGAAAAATTGCCTACAAAGACATCATCGCGGCAACAAATGATTTTGACATTAGATATTGCATAGGAACAGATGGTTATGGCAGCGTTTATAGAGCACAATTGCCTAGTGGCAAGGTATTTGCATTGAAGAAACTTCATCATTTTGAAGCCGAGGATCCAAATTTTGACAAGAGTTTCAAGAATGAGGTGCAAATGTTAACTAAAATACGACATCAAATATAGTGAAGCGTTATGAATTTTGTTTGCACAACAGATGCATGTTCCTGGTGTATGAATATTTGGAAAGGGGAAGCTTGTTTTGTGCCTTGAGAATTGATGTTGAAGCTGTTGAATTAGGATGGACTCATAGGGTAAACATTATTAAAGCAATAGCACATGCTCTATCCTACTTGCATAATGATTGCAACCCACCTATTGTTCATCGAGACATATCGAGCAACAACATTCTATTGAACTCTGAATTTGGCACCGCTAGGCTGTTATATCTCGATTCATCAAATCAAACAATAATTGCAGGCACTTATGGATATATTGCCCCTGGTAATACCAAAAGTGCTTTTTCCTTTATATGTATTTTATTTTTTAAAGAAAAAAAAAAACGTTTAAAATATTTAAATTTAAATAACTAACAATTTTTTTTAGGACTCAATTATTCGTGATAGATAAATATTTCACATAATCACTCTTCATTAGCTTCTTTAAATAGAAATATGGTTTCTTTCATTGATCTTTTTGTTTGTGCAGAACTTGCCTACACTATGGTTGTGACTGAAAAATCTGATGTTTATAGCTTTGGGGTAGTTGCACTAGAAACAATCATGGGAAAGCATTCAAGAGAACTCCTCTCATCATTGGCATCGTTGTCTGCTCAAAATATAATACTAAGTGATGCCTTAGACTCTCGCCTTCCGTATCCAACTAATCTGACGGTTGTAAGGAACATTGCATGTGTGCATTCTGAGCCAAGATCTCGTCCAACAATGCTATTCGTATCTCAAGAGTTGCTTGTTTGCAAGAAGACTTTAGATTTCACTATGACAGCTATTGAATCTAGAAATGGATTTTACACGAGAGAAATAAAGTCCATGCATGAATTTCCCATCAAGAATTTTTTTTTTTTGAAATGTTGAGTATCAAAAATATCTTTTTCAATAATGCTACATGTACCATTTTTTTATACCACTTTTTATCTATTATCTTATGCGTTAACTCATCATGGTCCTACAATCACAATTAAATTAAATTCATAATCTTTTCTCTATCGTTTGAACTAATTTGACTCTATTCAATCTTTATCATTTTATTTGTGTATGCGATCAGCCATTTCATGGTGAATGTGATTTTTATTTTATTTTATTTTTAATGTTTTTGTTATTTCACGGATAATGATATGTGCATTTGAAATTTTTCATGCACTCCGTAGACCAATTAAAAGGGGAGCTTGTGATAACCTTACGGAAAACTAATTCTAATTTAAATTCCATTACCAAAATAATATTTTTAGTCATCTAATCATGTTAGTTTCCCATTAAAAAAGGGATAATTAAAATTTAATCCCTTCACTTTCAATTGTGTTAAATTGTAATGTTATCCTTTCATCTATATGATATTAATGAGACTAACAAAAATCGGTATGTATGCCACATGTTACTTTTTTTTAGGACAATTAAAAGTGGAACTAAACTGGGATTTTAATGAAAATGTTAAGTATGAAAATGAGAATTTTATGAAAAAAAATAGATAGATCAAATAATCATAGTCTTTTTATTTTGTTGCATTTGTCTGCGAAGAAATGGATCACAAGTGTGTTTTTTTTAAATAGACCATCTATTTTTTTTTTAGAGACAATTGCAATAAAATGAAAATATTATAATTATTGAATCGGCCTAATTTTTTTCCATAGATGATACATAAATGGTACTACAAATAAACAGTTTGAATTATTGAAATAGGACTTATGTAGGCTCCACAGGTCCGGACAACATAGTCAAAATCAATTTAAACTTGAGAATTTCTGTTTGTTCTGAGAAATAAAATGGGGGTGCACAAGTTGAAAATGGCACCGACATTGCTTTTCCTGCAACATTTTCCTATCTTAAGCTACTGGAATCTGCCGTCCAATACATGTGGTGTGCAACCTTGCTTTTGCCTTTCTTATTTATTTCTTCTCACTTTTTTATTTTATTTTATTTTTTTAATCTCTATTTAACAATCAAAGTTGACAGATTCATCAACAAGACGTTATGCACATTAATTTTCAGTCTTTTTTTGTGATAAATCAAAAGCCGAGTGTCCAAGAGTAGATGAATCTGGGTGGTTTGGATTTGCACTTAAAGTCATTCAATCGCTCTCTCAACGGTCCGCACCAACAAAAGATCAACAGTCCACACCAACAATATTGTTCAAAAGCCTTTTGAGCTTTGATTTGAGGATGCGTTGCATAAATAGATCCTCTATTATTTTAGAGCAACAAAATCCATATCACGTGATCAATTATGAGTAAGATACTGTCCTCTGTTTATTCTGTTTTTGTACTCATAGCAATATCAGTATACATGGTAGCTATTATTATTATTCTCTATATTGGAGCTTACTGTCATCGTGTCTCTCTCCCACACGTTTGGCCTTGCCTTGCTTGCATTTGTGTATTTTTGTTGTCCCAAGACCCAAAAAACCAAAGTGAGACAAGGGCAATGACAAATGGAAATATTTGCTCAATATGGAATTATGATGGTAGAATTGCATATGAAGACATCATCGAAGCAACAAATGACTTTAACATCACACATTGCATCGGAATTGGCGGTTATGGAGCTCAGTTGCCAAGTGGCAAAATAGTTGCCTTGAAGAAACTTCATCGTTTGGAAGCAGAAGAGCCCGCTTTTGACAAGAGTTTAAAAAATGAGGCTCAAATGTTAACTAATATACGACACCGAAACATAGTGAAGCTTTACAAGTTTTGTTTGCGCAACATATGCATGTGCTTGGTGTACGAGTACATGGAAAGGGGAAGTTTGTTTTGTGCCTTGAGGATTGATATCGAAGATGTTGAATTAGGATGGACTCAAAGGATGAAGATTTTTAAAGCAATATCATATGCTCTATCCTACTTGCATCATGATTGCAATCCACCTATTGTTCACCGAGATATATCAAGCAACAATATTCTATTGAACTCTAAATTGGAGGCTTTGTTTCAACTTTGGAACTGCAAGATTACTATATCCGAATTCATCGAATCAAACCATAATTGCAGGAACTTATGGATACATTGGCCCAGGTAGCAAAAGTACATTTTCCTTTATAGGTATTGAAAAATCTAGAAATCCCCTAGATATTGATTTGTGATTATGTATCAATTTTAAGCAGTTAATAACAATCTCAATCAAATAATCAAAGACAAATCGACACAAAGATTTTACATGGAAAAACCACAATTGGAATGCCTCCAATTGTGATAAAAACACAGGCAAAAGCCACAAAACAATCCACTAAGAAGACATAAAGGAATTACACAAGTGTACTCTCAATTACCTAGCGACTCCACGGCCAAATCGAATCGACCCCTATATGCTTCTTCCAGCCTGTCTTCACCTCAGAATTGTCTTTCCCAACGTTGAATCCACAACACTGATGTCGAATCACGACAATGAGCCACTCTGGAATCCACCAAAGCTTCAGGTCCAAATTCTACGAAATCCACCGAAGAACAACACTCTCTTTTGTATTGAACGAAACAAACAATTCTTTGATGTATACTTTTCAAACCAGACTTAAACTCAAACAAACATCAAAGAAACTGGCAAAGAAGTTCCAGATATAAACCCTAATATCCAAGAAGAAGATCTGGAAGCCGTAACCCTAAAAATGGATGAAACCACATATTCATAGAAAACTGATCTGCGATCTCCGCTCAAGCACAAGAATGGCCGCTCGAGCACAGGAAAAGTCGCTCGAGCAGAAAAATACAACTCCCAGTATTTTTGCAGGCGATCAAACTTTTGGAACCAAAGATTCTCCGTTCGAGTGCACAAATGGCCACTCGAGCAGACAAGCAACTTCGATTGCATTTTTGCTTTTTGCTTCGGGGGCACTGCCCCTCAACCCCACCTGGGCGCTGTCCCCTGGAACCTTGCGAGCTGACCGAGCAGCTCGATCCCCAACATAGTCAGCGAAGTGGCAAACATGAAAGAATAAACTTCTGAAGCATCTCTGCAAGGCGCAATTCGGGTTGGATTCGCATCTAAAACTCATAGCCTCACTGAAATAAAAGATCAAATACAATTACAACTGAAAGAAGTTTTGTCAAACGGGATTGCTAAGAATAAAACTTAACAGGTATTATTATTATTTTTAATTTTAAATAAAGTGGGAAAAATTGAGCTAAAATGTTTAAATAATAGTAATTATTTTTCTCTAACTCAATTATTCATGATAACTAAAAACACTTTAGGAATCGCACTTCATTAATTTATTTAAAGAGAAAGTGAAGTCTATGATTTATTTCATTGATTTTTTGTTTGTGTAGAACTTGTCTACACCATGATTGTGACTGAAAAGTGTGATGCTTATAGCTTTGGGGTGATAGCACTGGAAACAATCATGGGAAAGCATCTGGGAGAACTCCTTTCATCATTGGTATCACATTCTGCTCCAAAAGTAATGCTAACTGACGTCTTAGACCCGCACCTTCTGCCTCCAACTAATCCATTGGTTGTAGGTTACATTGTTCTTGTTGCTACTGTGGCATTTGCATGCGTGTGTTTTGAGCTGAGAATTGAGTTTTATCCAATAAATGAATAAACTCGATGCTTGAGTTTCCCATCAAAGAAAAATGTCTATTTAGAAATGTTGCATACCATATTTTTTTGGAGACCTTCTTGTTACAACTATTATGTATGAGGATTGTTATATATTATTAAATAATTTTTTCATTATTTTTTAAAGTTTTAAACATTGTGTTGAAACCTCAATTGTTATTTTTTATTTTTTATTTTTTTTATGTTTTCCCTGCAGCAATCCCAAGCCAAGCCACAATGAAAAGAATGTTCCCCTCTATATCTTTTAGAATTTGAGTTCTGGTAATCTCTCCTACTTGAACAAGATGCAGCAATCTCTCATACATGCATATTAACAACTCTGATTTTTACTACAATTGCTATGCTTCCACCACATTTAATAAGAGAACACGGTACACAACCCAATTACATGGGTGTGAGACTCACCTTATGTGATATGGTGATCGATTTTTGTATTCATAAACTTTTACTATGAAAAAGGAATAGAAATGGGGAAAAAAATGATGCATATGAACTCAATGTTTTAGTTGTCACGTTGTTATGAGTGAATTTAGGAGTGATATTTTAGGTAGCGTTTGGTAGAGTTTTCTAAATATGATTTAAGAATAGAGTTGTATTTTGAGTTTGTGAGTTTTGGAATTATGATTTGAGTGTGGAAAATTTTTTTGGTGAATGAGTTTTGAAAAGAGTTTTAAATTGAGTGGGGAATTTTTGATGTGACATATAATATTTGATACAAAAACTTACAACTCATAACCAAACACACAGCTCAAAAATCTATTAAAAGCTCATAAAATTTTTTTAAAAAATTCGAAAATATTGTTTTATTAAACATATATAAAAAAAAAAATTTGCAATGTGCTGGTTGATCGACTGATCAACTGGCAGGACGACCGATTAAGCAAAATTTAAAAAAAAAAAAAAAAATTACACAAAGTTTTCTGTTTGTTGTGGAAATATAATTTGAAAATCATATCCAAACATGGTATTAGAATGTGTGGATAGAATTATAGTTTGAAAACCCTTCCAAACACAGTCTTAAAGTTTCAGTGTTGTCTACTGTTTCTAGCATATGCGTTGACCCCAACCTGTTCGACTTCCATTGCCAAGAGGTTGGGATCCTCTAATAATAGTTAGGATCATTTTTTAACAAATTTTGAAATGATTATTTTTAAGCCTTTTACATTATACTAAATTTTGTTAGGTTTTTAATTTGGCAATCTCGTTTTGACAAAACTCCTTTCAATTGTACTTTTATTCGCTCTTTTGTTTTAGTGAGGGTATGTGTAACAACCCTCACTTTGATTTAGTCATACTTGCATACATTCATGTATGATCTTGTCTTGTTATGTTGTTTTGCAAATCTTGCCTTGTCTTGTTTTGTTTAAGTGTTGCTTGCATGATTTTGTTCCTTGCTTGGTGTGTAGCCGAGGTCATCTTGAGCCTAGTTCACCTTTGAACCTTTGTACCTAGAGCTACCTTGGAACCACTTTGGTTGACCTCCACCTTCACCCTGGCATATTAGCCGAGATGTCACTATCTGGGCCGAGGTGTACATCACCATGGCCGAGATGTGTATCATCTGGGCCGAGATGTTTATCCTTGCACTTAAGCGATCTTGTACCCGGATAGGTATGACCTAGACCGAGGTGTGGCACATCTAGGCCGAGGTGTGGCACAGCTTAGTCCAGTGTCGTCCTTCCAAGCCGATGTCTTTGTTCCCCTTACTTGCCGAAGTTTTGTCTTTAGCCGATATCATTGCTTGCCGATGTGTCTTGCCATCTAGCTTGTTGAATACGCTTTGTCATAGACTTGTCTTATCAATCAGTCACCTTTTTGAGTTGAACCAACCCGGTAGTGCCACGTGTCCGAGCTGAGTGTTAAGACAGCCGGCAGACCTAGAAACAAATCATTTTGTCTCAAATCTTTGTCTTTAGAGAGAGAAGCTCTAGAGGAAGAAGGAGGAATTCTTGAGTGAGAATAGATCTTCCAAGCTTGATCTTTGGAGTTTGAGCCGTTAGATTCGTGTCTTGAGGTTAGAATCTTAACCTACTCTTGTTGTTCTTATTGATCATCTAGCTGCATTGCATGATCGAATCTGTTTTGCATGTCATGCATCGATTTGAAGTTAGTTTTGGAAGAGAAAAATGGTATTCATGTGTTCTTGAGGAAAAGTCTCGTTTTGATCCGAAAGTTTAGAACAAGAACCATGTTTTTGTGTTTGTTCTTGCATGATCTTCTTGGATGGGTACCTAGGTCCATGGTTTTGAACTCATGGCATGAAATCTCAGATTTTGTAACAAGTTATGATCTTTGCATTCATCTTCTTCATGATCATGTTCTTCATGTTCTTCAAAGGGAAACCCAGGTTTTCCCGACTTTGCTTTTGAATGTGGCCATCGGGACCACACCTCGGCAAGGAAGTGTGGGACCTCGGCAAAGACCTGGTTGGTACCCAGTGTGTTTTCATGGGATGAAAGACAGTGTTTAACTCCCAGCATGTTTTGCTTTGTTATTGACTTGGATCTGGTGAGAATGCCGGGATCATTGCATGCATGTAAAGCTTGGTTTTGAGAATGTATTTGCCATGTGATTGTAGGTTTTGATCTTTGCTTTGAGCCTACACCCGAAGAACTATGTGAGTGGTGTTTTCAATAAAGCTATGTTATAATGTTTTTGATAAAGCTTGCTTTGCTTTGTTTGATAAAAGTATTTATTGAGCATGAATGAATATCCTTGTTTGTATATCAAGCATAAGTTTTGTTTTGTTGGCCTTCTCGGAAAGTCCCTCGTGCTGGAGGACTCTAAACTTTCGCAGCAAGTCCCGTGTGTGGAGGACTCTAACTTTCGCACACCATTGTGTTAAAGCGGGCTACGGGCCTAAGTAACACCAGTCTGTGTTAAAAGGATACGGTCCTTTGTAACACAAGTCCCTTGTGCTAGAGGACTCTAAACTTTTGTAGCACCCTTGTTTGAGATATCTCCCTTGCCACCGACTGCCTTGTGCGGGTGGGTTTGTCTAATCGATTACGGATCGGTTATTCCCTGTTTTTGCCACTGACGGTTTACCGCGTGGGTTTGTTCGTTCGTAATGTATTTGTTTGATATTTCATGAGGCTTGACAGTACCCTTGAAGTTTGAAAGACTTGATAGATGAATACGGTTCATCCCCTGATTTTGTAAAGTTTGCACATGTTTTGTTTGGAAAGGACTTCGGCTATTATTCATGCAAACCCCTTTATTGTTCATGCCATTCACTGAGTATCCAAGCTCACCCTCTCTATATATATGTAGGTGATGAGCAGGACGTCGGCGACGCCTAGATGTGTTTGCAAGCTTGTTTTGGATTCATGATGTCGGCTTTGTTGTATTCCCACGTCGGCAAATCTTGAAAATCATGCTTCTTGGCTTGTATTTCCTGTATTTTGTACATGTCGGCTGAGAAGCCTTTTGATCAAGATGTAACATGTATTTTGTTTATTAACGATAATTGTAAAACCATATCGTATATGTCATTTCATTTGATCTATGCACTGCTCTTATGGACCACTTGTATTTTAAGTTTTTGCTTCCGCATTTGTAAGCCCCTATGTATACTCTATTTGTGTGTGAATCTTGGAAAGAGGCCTTCGGTAATCTCGGATTACTGGCCATCATGGCACCATCCTACTAGGGGCGGGTTGGGGTCGTGACAGAATGGTATCAGAGCACAAGTTCCTTATAATACGTTATTCACACACTTTGAGTCCTAAAGAGCATAGGATTTCCCTTAGAATTGATGTTAGGATTGCATCATATTGCTTGCTACTTGACAATGTGTACATCATTTCGGCATGCCTATTTGTTACTTGCCTACGTGTTTATTTGCTCGTTCTGTTTTAAAGTCATACTTCGCATACTCATAGCATCATGAGGAGAGGTAGACCCCCAGTTGGCCGAGATCAGTCCGAGGACAGATTGGACAGACTGGAAAGGTTAGTTGAAGGTTTGGCCCGCGAGTTGAGGCAAACAAGGCAGCAGTACGCTAGTGCTACTTCGACTCAGGCCGAGCAGACAAACGGCCGAAATGCAGTTCCACCTCCACCTCCTCCGGTACCACAAGTGCTCCCACAGCCAGCTTTATACGGGGACGGCACGATAGCTTTGATCAGAGAATTCAAGAAAATGAAGCCACCGAGATTCCAAGGGGGTATAGAGCCGATGAAAGCTGAAGCGTGGGTTTTGGAAATGGAAAAATTGTTCGAGATCTTCCCCAGCACCGACGCTCAGAAAGTGACACTGGCAGCATTCACATTGGATGACGACGCTCGCAGATGGTGGATGATGGTTCGAGAAGGCAATCCAGACTTGACCTGGACCCGATTTTTGGAGTTGTTTTACAACAAACACTTCCCCCTAAGTGTTCGAAACCGCAAGGCTACCGAATTTCAGACTTTGACGCAAGACAGCAGGACAGTGGCGGAATATGACCGTGCTTTTACCGAGTTGGCGAGATATGCACCCCACATGGTCAGCGACGAATATATGAAGGCAAGAAAGTTTGAGAGTGGGCTTCGTGGGCCGATACAAGACCGGGTTAACCTGCACAACATGCCAACTTACGCCGGAGTGTTGGACAAAGCCATCCTAGCTGAAGCTAACTTGAACAAGTACCAGAATTCAGGGGAGAACCAGAGGAAAAGGCAGAACTTTGACAGTCGTCGAGCACAGGTTGGTACAAAGAAGAAAGCAATATGGGCAGCTCAAACAATCCAAGACAGGAAGGTGGTACGAAGCCGACGTGTTCGAGTTGTGGAAAGCCACATTTCGGGGTTTGTCGTCGGGCGTCTGGAGCTTGTTATGAATGTGGTGAAATGGGACACTATGTGAGAGATTGTCCTAAGGCAAAGATTGTTGATGACAAGAAAGATGAGAATGCCTCGGGTTCCGTCCAGAAGGGCAACGTTGGAAAAGGGCAGATGAGGCAGGGCAGAGTTTTTGCACTGGTACCAGGAGACACTCAGAATGCTGAGACAGTGGTGTCAGGTATACTTCCAATTTGCTCTCAAGATGCATTTGTATTGATTGATTCGGGCTCTACGCATTCATTCGTATCTGCTAAGTTTGCCGAGAAGATTAATAGGAGACTAGAACCCCTTGATTATATGTTATCTGTGTCTACTCCATCTGGGAGATCTATGATTATTGCATCCATTTATAGAGCATGTGTTGTTGTGATTGAGAATGTTGAATTGTTAGTTGATTTAATGCCATTGGACATAGCCCATTTTGATGTTATATTGGGAATGGATTGGTTAGTAGAAAACCATGCATCCATTGATTGTGTCTCTAAGAGTGTTACCTTGAAATCCCCAAACCAAGCCGAGGTTACGTTTCAGGGTAAAGGAGTAGTACCCCCACCTTACTTAATCTCATCCATGAAAGCCTTTAAGTTGATCCAAAAGGGGTGTCGAGGTTATTTGTGTAGTATACTAAGTAAGCTGAATGGAAGTGTCGAGTTAGCCGACGTCCCGGTTGTTAATGAATTCCCCGACGTCTTTCCGAACGATTTGCCTGGTCACTTAGTTGATAGGGAAGTAGAATTTACTGTTGACGTCATGTCGGGAACCCAGCCTATCTCTAAAACACCCTACAGAATGGCCCCCGCTGAGCTTAAGGAACTGAAATTGCAACTGCAAGAGCTGTTAGATAAGGGTTTTGTTAGGCCGAGCACTTCACCTTGGGGAGCCCCCGTCTTGTTTGTTAAGAAGAAGGATGGTACGCTTCGTCTTTGTATTGATTACCGAGAACTGAATAAGGTCACCATTAAGAATAAGTACCCACTGCCGAGGATAGATGATTTGTTTGATCAGTTACAAGGAGCACGAGTCTTTTCTAAAATTGATCTTAGGTCGGGTTACCATCAGCTTAAGGTTAAAGCCGAGGATGTTGAGAAGACCGCTTTCCGGACAAGATATGGCCACTATGAATTTTTAGTGATGCCTTTTGGAGTGACCAATGCCCCTGCTGCATTTATGGATTTGATGAACAGAGTCTTTAAGCCATATTTAGATGAGTTTGTAGTTGTCTTCATTGATGATATATTGATCTACTCTAAGAGTAAAGCTGAGCATGAGGACCATTTGAGACTTACCTTACAGATTTTGAGAGACCGGAAATTGTATGCTAAGTTTAACAAGTGTGAGTTTTGGCTTTCTACTATTTCATTCTTGGGTCATGTGATTAATGAAGAGGGTATTTCAGTTGATCCTAGTAAAATTGAAGCTGTAGTGGAATTGGCCGAGGCCGACTAATGTGTCCGAGGTTCGAAGTTTTCTGGGTTTGGCAGGTTATTACCGGAAGTTTGTGAAGGATTTCTCCAGGACTGCAATTCCGTTGACGCAATTGACCAAGAAGGGAGCGGCGTTTGAATGGACCGAAGATCGGGAATCAGCCTTCCAGGAATTGAAGACGAGGTTAGTCACAGCACCAGTTCTTGTACTTCCATCAGGTAATGAGGAGTTCCATATCTATAGTGATGCATCGCATAAGGGTTTGGGTTGTGTATTAATGCAAGGGGGTAAAGTCATAGCATATGCATCTCGTCAGTTGAAGCCACATGAAAAGAACTATCCTACCCATGATTTAGAACTAGCAGCCGTAGTGTTTGCTTTGAAGATTTGGCGTCACTACTTGTATGGAGCTTCTTGTCAGGTTTTTACAGATCATAAGAGCTTAAAGTACCTGTTCACTCAGAAGGAATTGAATATGAGGCAGAGAAGATGGCTCGAGTTGTTGAAAGACTACGACATGCAAATTCAATATCACCCAGGTAAAGCTAACACAGTAGCCGACGCTTTGAGCAGAAAGATAACTGGAAGTTTGGCATGTCTAACCATGATTTCAGTAGAACCGACTATTGTTGAGGAAGTAAAGGCAAGACAGATGGAGGATGAATTCTTCAAGAAGGTAGCCGACGAGATTATTACGAAGCCGAGATCAGGGTACACCATCGAAAATCAAGTGCTTAAGTTTGAAGGAAGATTATGCGTGGCCGACGTTCCAGAGTTGAAGAGGAAAATTTTGCAGGAAGCTCATGGTTCCAAGTTTGCTGTTCATCCAGGGAACACCAAGATGTATCAGGATGTGAAGCAGACGTTTTGGTGGCCGAATATGAAAGGAGAAATAGCTGAGTTCGTATCCCAATGTCTGTATTGTCAACAAGTGAAAGCAGAGCATCAAAGGCCAGCAGGACTTCTTCAACCTTTACCGATTCCTGAGTGGAAATGGGAACACATCTCCATGGATTTTGTGATTGGTTTACCGAAGACACAGAAAAGTATGGATTCGATTTGGGTTGTTGTTGATAGATTAACTAAGTCAGCACACTTTTTGCCTGTTAAGACTACCTTCAACGCCGATCAACTTGCCTTGTTGTATGTGAACGAGATTATTAGACTTCATGGGGTGCCGATGTCAATTGTGTCAGACCGAGATCCGAAGTTTGTTTCCAGATTTTGGCAAAGTCTACAAAGGGCTTTCGGAGCCGAGTTGAGGTTTAGCACAGCTTTTCATCCCCAGACCGATGGGCAAACAGAGAGAACAATTCAGACACTTGAAGATATGCTTAGACTATGTGTTTTGGACTTCCAAGGAAGTTGGGGAGTGCATTTACCCTTAGTAGAATTCGCTTACAACAACAGTTATCAAGCTAGCATCGGCATGGCGCCGTATGAAGCTTTGTATGGAAGAAAGTGCAGATCGCCGATATGTTGGACCGAAGTTGGAGACAAAACTCTGCTTGGTCCCGAGCTAATTCAAGTGACAACAGAGAAGATTAAACTTATTCAACAGAGGATTAAGACTGCTCAGAGTCGACAGAAGAGCTACGCCGATCAGAGAAGGAATGAGTTAGAATTCGAAGTTGGGGATCATGTATTCCTGAAGGTTTCGCCGATGAAAGGAGTTTCCAGATTTGGGAAGAAAGGTAAGTTAGCGCCCCGTATATTGGGCCATTTGAAATTCTTGACAAGGTTAACACCGTTGCCTACAGACTTGCTTTGCCGCCAGAATTAAGCCAAGTCCATAATGTGTTTCATATTTCGATGTTGAGGAAGTATATTCGGGATCCACTGCATGTGATTGACTATTCCGGGATTGTAGTTAATGAGGATTTGGGCTACGAAGAGAAGCCGATACGTGTTATCGATAGACAGGTAAGACAGTTGAGAAACAAGTCGATACCAATGGTTAAAGTTGAATGGAAGGAGCATTACGGTGAGGATGCTACTTGGGAAATGGAAGAGGAAATGAAAATTCGACATCCAGAATTGTTCTTGGAACAAGGTACTTAAGTTTGGGGACCAAACTTCTTTAAGGGGGGTAGGATGTAACAACCCTCACTTTGATTTAGTCATACTTGCATACATTCATGTATGATCTTGTCTTGTTATGTTGTTTTGCAAATCTTGCTTGTCTTGTTTTGTTTAAGTGTTGCTTGCATGATTTTGTTCCTTGCTTGGTGTGTAGCCGAGGTCATCTTGAGCCTAGTTCACCTTTGAACCTTACCTAGAGCTACCTTGGAACCACTTTGGTTGACCTCCATTCCCCTGGCATATTGCCGAGATGTCACTATCTGGGCCGAGGTGTACATCACCATGGCCGAGATGTGTATCATCTGGCCGAGATGTTTATCCTTGCACTTAAGCGATTGTACCCGGATAGGTATGACTAGACCGAGGTGTGGCACATCTAGGCCAGGTGTGGCACAGCTTAGTCAAGTGTCGTCCTTCCAAGCCGATGTCTTTGTTCCCCTTATTGCCGAAGTTTTGTCTAGCCGATATCATTGCTTGCCGATGTGTCTTGCCATCTAGCTTGTTGAATACGCTTTGTCATAGACTTGTCTTATCAATCAGTCACCTTTTTGAGTTGAACCAACCCGGTAGTGCCACGTGTCCGAGCTGAGTGTTAAGACAGCCGGCAGACCTAGAAACAAATCATTTTGTCTCAAATCTTTGCTTTAGAGAGAGAAGCTCTAGAGGAAGAAGGAGGAATTCTTGAGTGAGAATAGATCTTCCAAGCTTGATCTTTGGAGTTTGAGCCGTTAGATTCGTGTCTTGAGGTTAGAATCTTAACCTACTCTTGTTGTTCTTATTGATCATCTAGCTGCATTGCATGATCGAATCTGTTTTGCATGTCATGCATTGATTTGAAGTTGGTTTTGAAGAGAAAAATGTATTCATGTGTTCTTGAAGAAAAGTCTCGTTTTGATCCGAAAGTTTGGAACAAGAACCATGTTTTTGTGTTTGTTCTTGCATGATCTTCTTGTATGGGTACCCAGGTCCATGTTTTGAACTCATGGCATGAAATCTCAGATTTTGTAACAAGTTATGATCTTTGCATTCATCTTCTTCATGATCATGTTCTTCATGTTCTTCAAAGGGAAACCCAGGTTTTCCCGACTTTGCTTTTGAATGTGGCCATCGGGACCACACCTCGGCAAGGAGGTGTGGGACCTCGGCAAAGACCTGGTTGGTACCCAGTGTGTTTTCATGAGACGAAAAACAGTGTTTAAACTCCCAGCATGTTTTGCTTTGTTATTGACTTGGATCTGGTGAGAATGCCGGGATCATTGCATGCATGTAAAGCTAGTTTTGAGAATGTATTTACCATGTGATTGTAGGTCTTTGATCTTTGCTTTGAGCTTACACCCGAAGAACTATGTGAGTGGTGTTTTCAATAAAGCTATGTTATAATATTTTGATAAAGCTTGCTTTGCTTTGTTTGATAAAAGTATTTATTGAACATGAATGAATATCCTTGTTTGTATATCAAGCATAAGTTTTGTTTTGTTGGCCTTCTCGGAAAGTCCCTCGTGCTGGAGGACTCTAAACTTTCGCAGTACAAGTCCCGCGTGCTGGAGGACTCTAAACTTTCGCAGCACCATTGTGTTAAAGCGGGCTACGGGCCTAAGTAACACCAGCCTGTGTTAAAAGGATACGGTCCTTTGTAACACAAGTCCCTTGTGCTAGAGGACTCTAAACTTTTGTAGCACCCTTGTTTGAGATATCTCCCTTGCCACCGACTGCCTTGTGCGGGTGGGTTTGTCTAATCGATTACGGATCGGTTATTCCCTTGTTTTTGCCACTGACGGTTTACCGCGTGGGTTTGTTCGTTCGTAATGTATTTGTTTGATATTTCATGAGGCTTGACAGTACCCTTGAAGTTTGAAAGACTTGATAGATGAATACGGTTCATCCCCTGATTTTGTAAAGTTTGCACATGTTTTGTTTGGAAAGGACTTCGGCTATCATTCATGCAAACCCCTTTATTGTTCATGCCATTCACTGAGTATCCAAGCTCACCCTCTCTATATATATGTAGGTGATGAGCAGGACGTCGGCGACGCCTAGATGTGTTTGCAAGCTTGTTTTGTATTCATGTCGGCAATGTTGTAGTCACGTCGGCAAATCTTGAAAATCATGCTTCTTGGCTTGTATTTCCCGTATTTTGTACATGTCGGCTGAGAAGCCTTTTGATCAAGATGTAACTCGTATTTTGTTTATTGAAGACTGGTTGTAAAACCATAACGTATTTGTCATTTCATTTGATCTAAGCACAACTCTTATGGACCACTTGTATTTTCTAAGTTTTGCTTCCGCGCTTGTAAGCCCCTATGCATGCTATATTTGTGTGTGAATCTTGGAAAGAGGCCTTGGGTAATCTCGGATTGCTGGCCATCATGGCACCATCCTACTAGGGGCGGGTTGGGGTCGTGACAGTATGAGTACTTAGACACCAATCCAACCTAGATTGTGCCTTGCAGAGAAGTTTTAGAAGATAATTCTTTCATGCGTTGCCACTTCGCTGACTATGATGGGGATCGAGCTGCCCGGTCAGCTCGCGGGGGTCCATGGGGCAGCGTCCCTTGGCGGGTCCGGGGCAGTGCCACGGCGGGGTTGAGGGGCAACGCCCCCGAAGCAAAATGCAAAAATGCATTCGAAGTTGTTTGGTCGCTCGAGCGAAAGAGTCCTGGCTCAAGCGAAGGAGTTCTCGCTCGGGCAACGAAAGCTGCTTCTATAAAAAACCTGAGAAGGACTATTGTACGCTCGAGTGCAGACAGCATGGCTCGAGCGAAGCCACTTAAGGAAAATACGGGTATTTGGTTCCTCGCTTGAGCGAGAGAGTCTTTGCTCGAGCGAGCTTCGCAGTCCCTGTTTTCTATAAGCACTTGTTTAAGTCCAAATCTAGGATTACGTTTTTGAGATCTTCTTCTTGGATATTAGGGTTTATATCTGGGGCTAGTTTGCTAGTTTTCTTTGATGTTTGATTGAGTATTCAATTCATGGTTTGAGAAGTACACATCAAAGGATTGTTTATTTATTCTATTCAAAAGAGAGAGTTGTTCTTCAGTGGATTCTAGGGAATTCGAGCCTGAAGCTTTGGTGGAGTGGCTCATTGTCGTGATTCAACATCGGCATTGTGGATTCAACGTTGGGCAAGACAATTCTGAGGTGAAGACTGGGCTGGAAGAGACACATAGCGGTTGGTTCAATTCAGGCGTGGATTCGCCAAGTAATTGAGAGTATACCTGTGTAATTCCTTTATGTCTTTTTAGTGAATTGTTTTGTGGCTTTTGACCGTGATTTTTTTTATCACAATTGGAGACACTCCAATTGTGATTTTTCCACGTTAAAATCGTTGTGTCGATTTGTCTTGATTGTGTTGGTTGGAATTGATATTTACTGCTTAAAATTGATACATAATCACAAATCAATATTTAGGGAATTTCTAGATTTTTCAAAATTGATACAAAGATAAATTATAATGATCTCGAGAATAATTTACCTTATTAAAAAATACGAATACAAGAAATGAGAATAAAGAAAGAAAAGATCAAGAGGGAGTGAGTCATGAACATTTCGAAGATGAGGATGGATGAGCTGCTTCAATAAAATGGAATGGAACTTGTCGAAATTAATTAATGTGATGGTTATGTGTGGGTTAGGGTAAGATTTTGTATGGATTTTTTTAGGTACAAATTTTTGGTTTTAAATTAAGTTAAAATGTAACTTGTCAAAATTAATCAGCTTGTTTGGTTTGGATTTTCAGGATTTACTTTTCAAAATATTAAAATTTTTTGTTTTCTATATTTTTTTGTTTTCATTGAATGTTTTTAATATTCTAAGCAATTTTTTTAATTTTTAGAACACCTAACATAAGTACACTTAAAAAGTATAATATTTGTGAAAAAAAAATAAAAAATCTTTAGAAAATTCACTAAATACCAAAAATACAAAAAAATAAAAAATAAAAAATTGAGAATTCAATATATTTTTCGTATTCTTGTGTATTTATTGTTTTTTTAAAATATTTTTTTACAAATATTTTACTTTTTAGATACATCTAAGTAAAGTACATCTAAAAAGTAAAAAATTGCTTAAAATTAAAAAACAAAAAAAAAACTCAATTTGTAAAAAATTGAATTCAAAAAATGAAACCAAACACACTGAATGTGATGGTTGGTGTGCCAACTGTCATGTACCGACTCATTGATGATACGAATTATACACCAAGCACCTTGTAATTCCTATCACATCACTTGGGTTAGATTCTTGGAAATAATGCAAGCACAGGGTATGCAATACCACTCATGGAGCCAGCTTTTCAAGAGAATGACAAGCGTCCAATCTGTGACACAATGCTAAAGAGTATTTATTTGGTCTTTTGAAAATTTTATAGTGGTGTTGTGAACACCCAATTGAATAGATACATGACTCAAAAAAATAAGAATAGAGGTTTATTTTGGGAAGTGGGTTTTTTTTTGGCTTATTGGCTTTTTTTAAAAGCACGTGTAAAAAAGTAGAGAGATGATATGATTCAAATAAGCTAATAAATTGATTTTTTTTTTTTTGCCTTCCCAAAAGAGGCCATAGTGAATTACACTGATCTCCCATCACAAACACATGGGCTCCATTTGGTTTAGTTTTTGATTTTTTTTTTTTTTTTGAGTTTTAAGTTGTATTTTAAATAATAAGTTTGTTGAAAAGAGTTTTAAAAATTTTAAAATTGTTTGATTATGAGTTTCGAAAATAATTTTATAATAATTTGTTTTTTTTTATTTTTTTATTAAATAGATAGGTGTGAGAGAAAAAATAATTGATTAATGTGTACAATATGAGAGAATAAGAGAGGAGAGAGGAGAGGAGTAGAAAAAAAATGATTGATTTATTTATTTATTAATAAAAAAAGAGAAGGAGAGAGGAAAGAAAAAAAAAATTTTGAAAAGAGTTTTGAAAATTTATTAACCAAACATGTTTTTTAACTTTTTCATCCAAATGTTAATTTTAAAATTAAACCAAACATTGCCATCGTCGTAAACTAGTAATAGGTTCTAATAGTTAGATTTAATTCCCATAAAATCCTATTGAAAATAAATCTTAGTAAAATTGAAAAAAATTGTAACGATTTTTTGTATATATCGCTAAAAATTGACAATTAGTGACTTTTTTTTACGATTTTTATAAATTATCGCTAAAACTTACAATTAGCAAAGTTTTTCTGTGACGAATTTTTCAAACTGTCGTTGAAAGTTGAAAAGTAATGATGTTTTTTGTGATATTTTTTTAAACTGTCGCTAAAATTTATAATTAGTGACATTTTTTGTAAACTAACATTGAAAATTAACAATTAATAGCTTTTTTAATAGTGTTTGATAAAAAACGTCATTAATTATCATATGACCTATTAGATAATAAGTTCACTTATTAGAACCTACACGTAAGTCTCCAAAAACTAAATAGTATGCGTGGCATAGGGGTTAAGGCCTATTTTGGCAATTGGGTTAAAAGTTGTTTTTTGACTTTTTAACTTTTTTTTTTTAATTATATCATCTCTCTACTTTTTTATATATTTTTTTAAAAAAAACTAAAAAATTAACTTTGAATCACATCACCTCTTTATTAAGATCTACATGTAAGTCTCCAAAAATTAAATAGTATGCATACCATAAGGGTTGAGGCCTATTTTGACAATTGAGTTAAAAGTCGACTTTTTAACTTTTTAATTTTTTTTGACACATATCACATCTCTATTTTTCTTTTTTACCTATTTTTTCAAAAAGAATAAAAAATATTAACTTTTAATTTACTTCCCAAAATAATCATGAAGCAACTATGATTTAAGTCGATTGTGGAAAAGTCATTCCGTTGTTGATACGTTGCTTGGCTTCTGAATAGATTGTTAGACCCGGTACTAGTATACAGGAGACCTTTGATAAGAATTGAATTGCATGCAATCTGAAAAGAACACACAGACATTACTGTGAACCTTCCTTGGGCGTACAACATGATAGCAAGTGGACTAGCTTTTCTCTTGTTCACTTTGGCCTATTTTGAAAGTAAAAAAAAGAAAAAAGAAAAAAAGAGAGTTAATTTTTTGATTTTTTTAAAACTTTTGTTTTAAAAAATATGTAAAAAAATAAAGAAATGATATAACTCAAATAAATTAATAAATCAATAAATTATTTTTTTTGCCTGATTGCCAAAATAGGCCTTTCTCTCTATTGGTTCAAGTGGCATGGGAATACTCTATACTCAACTTTTGAAATTGATACTGGAGCTTTAAATTAAAAAAATTAAAAAAATTCTGGACATGCTAGCGTTGTTTTTGATAAAATGGGACCCATTTCATTTTAGTAACTTAGATTTATTACACTAATACTTGTAATTGTGTCACATTAAATACTAAACAAAATGATTTTTTATAAAAAAAAATCATCCTAACTATGAAAAATCAAATGATATGAAAAACAATGGCCACGGTGTTACATATATATATATAGGACCTTTCTTAGGTGTGCCTTGCATATGGTATGCAAGGCATTTACACCCTTAGTACTTTGCACTTACACGTTTTATGTATTGGGTTATAGGACATTTTATTGAAAGTTTACACATTGGTGACCTGCTAAAAGGGTCGCTTGGCAAGTAAATTAATTAAATAATATAATATATTAATAATATCAAATGGTGTAAGTGTTTTGACGAAAATGTATAAACTTTCAGAAAATGGTGTAAGTATTTTGACGAAAAGGTATAAATTTAGAAACTTTTCAGAAAATGTGTAACGTTTCAGAAAAAGGGTGTAAAATTTAGTTTAGGATAAATTTTATCAACAAATCACAGTTTAGTCGCTAAAGGTTGAAAATCTTATTACCATCGGCCCCCCTCTTCTCTGTTTCCCACCGCCCCTTTCTCTGTTCTCTCTCACACACACAGAATAGTCACCACTAATCCTGACCCCCGCTGACCACGCAAGCGTCGGTGGCCTCCGGTGCTTACCGCCATCTGACATCGCCACCTCCACGGCGACCGCTACTGTCACCGCCACCGCCGCTGCCGCAAATGAAAGGTTTTTTTCTCTGTCTCTATCGATCTTGGTCTCTCTCTGTCGATGTCGGTCTCTTCTCCGTCGATGTCAGTCTTTCGCTGTCGATACCTGTCTATGTCGGTCTGTCTCCAGCGATCGTGATCTGTCTCTATCCATCTCGGTCTCTTCTCTGTCGATCTCGGTCTGGCTGTCTCTGTCGATGGTCCATCTCAGTCTCTCTGTCTGTCGATCTCGGTCTGTCTGTCTGTCTGTCTCTCTCTCTCTCTCTCTGTCCCTTCCTCTATATTAAAAATGGTTCTTTTGAACATTGACATACTTGGTTGGATTTGGAATTGGAGTCGGTATTCCAAGCCCTCCCAAACTGGTCTTCTCTGAAACGGACTCCTACTGAGAGAAAAACCAAGCCCTCCGAAACGCCGCTTCTCTCCGACATTGCCAATATTTGAACGATTGGATTTTAGGAACTTACACGTTTTCTGAAAAAACGGAACTTACACCTTTTGCAAAGTTACTTACATCTCTTGTGAAAACACTTATACTATTTGTGAAATGTTACACATTGTGAAATAATTTATTTTGTAAAATTTACACCTTTTCGTTGAAATACTTACACCTTTTGTGAAAAGTTACTACTTTTGTAAACAATTTTATTAAAAAAATTTACACCTTTTATTGGAGGTTACACCTTTTCTAAGAACAGAACTTACAATTTTTGTCAAATAACTTACATCTTGTGTGAAAAAATTTACACATTCTATGGAAAATACGTTTGCATAAAGTTTACACCTTTTAGTGGACACCTTTTGTGAATTAGAAAATTTACACCTTTTGTGACATAACTTACATCTTTTGTAAAAATATTTACACCCCTTATGGAAAATATTTTTGAATAAAGTTTACACTTTTTGTTAAAAACTACACCTTTGCTGAAAGTTTACACCATTGGGGGAAATACTTACACGTTTTCTGAAAAGTTACTTCTTTTGTAAAAATATTTTTTCATAAAATTTATACCTTTTATTGGAACTTACACCTTTTCTGAAAACAAAACTAACACATTTTGTCACATAACTTACATATTTTTGCAAACATTTACACGTTTTATGAAAAGTTACACATTCTATGGAGAATATGTTTTCATAAAGTTTACACCATTTGTCAAGAACTTACACCTCTGCTGAAAGTTTACACATTTTCTGAAAGGTTACTCTGATTGTGAAACAATTTTTTTCAGGAAATTTAGACCTTCTATTAGCAGTTACACCTTTTGTGACATAACTTACATCTATTCTGAAAATGTTTACACCTTTTATGGAAATCTGATTGAATAAAGTTTACACCTTTGGGGGAAATTCTTAAAGTTACACGAATTATATTTTCCATAAAATTTACACCTTTAATGGGAAGTAACACCTTTTGTGAAAAAAAAACTTACACCATTTGTGACATAACTTCCATCTTTTGTGAAACCACATACAAATTTTTGAAAATATACACCTTTCATGGAAAAAATATTTGCATAAAATTTATACTTTTTGTTAAAAACATAAACCTTTTCTGAATGGTTACACCTTTTTGTGGGAATACTTACACCTTTTCTGAATGGTTACTGCTTTTGTGAATAACTTTTTCCATAAAATTTACACTTTTTATGGGATATTACACCTTTTCTACCAGCAAAACTTACACCTTTTTTAAAAATTTACACCTTCTATGAAAAATATGTTTTCATCAAGTTTACACCTTATTTTAAAAACTTACACCTCCTAAAAAGTACTCCTTTTGTGAAACAAAAATTTTAAAAAAATTTACACCTTTTAATAGGAGTTACATCTTTGGTGAAGACAATTACAGCTTTTTTTGAAAATTTACACGTTCTATGGAAAATATGCTTTGATAAAGTTTGTTAAAAGAAATTATTTGACAAAAGGTATAACCTTTTCAAATATTGTGTATGTTTTTCCGAAGAAGGTGTAAATGGCCTCAGAAAAGATGTAAGTATTTTTTTTCACTAAAGGTGTAACTTCAATTAATAAGTGTAAATTTTATGAAAAAGGTTTTTCCACAAAATGTGTAATTTTTCAAAAAAGTTGTAAATATTTCCACGAAAATGTGTAAATTTTTAGAAAAGGTGTAAAATTTAGGAATAGGTGTAAACTTTGTGAGAGAATCAAGCTGAATGTTTCGTTTTTACAAAAGATATAAGTTCCCAAAGAAGCTCTAAATTTTATCGACGACTTATACGTTAAAAATTTTATCACCACCGACCACCCAACTGTCGCGGGCCACCGTTGCCCACCACCGACTGACACTGCCACCGCCACCACCACCGCCACTGCCGTTGGTGCAAATCAAAGGATTTTTCTGTCTCTATCGATCTTGGTCTCTCTTTGTCCATCTCAGGCTCTTCTCTGTCGATGTCAGTCTCTCTCTCTCTATCTGCCGATCTCTGTCTGTATTGATCTTGGTTTGTCTATGTCGATCTGGGTCCATTTCTCTCTGTCGAACCATGTCTATCTCGGTCTCTGTCTGTCGATATCGGTCCGTCTCTCTCCCTCCCTTCGTCTCTGTGTGTCTATATCGATATCGAACCATGAACAACACAAATACAGTTTGATTGGGTTCTAGCAACTTACTCGTTCTGGGAAAAACGGAACTTACATCTTTTGTGAAGTTAATTTCATCTTTTGTGAAAACACTACAGTATTTCTAGAAGGTTACAGTTTTTTGTGAAATAATTTATTTTGGAAATTTACACATTTTCGTTCAAATACTTACGCCTTTTCGGAAAAGTTACCTCTTTTGTAAAATAATTTCATTACAAAAATTTACACTTTTATTTGAAGTTACACCATTCTGAAAATAGAACATACACCTTTTGTCAAATAACATACATCTTTTGTGAAAAAATTTACACCTTTTATGGAAAACTACATTTCATAAAATATACACATTTTGTTAAAAACTTACACCATTTCTTAAAGTTTACACCTTTTGTTGGAAATATTTACACGTTATCTGAAAAGTTACTCCATGTGTGAAATAATTTTTTCCATAAAATTTACACTTCTTATTAGAACTTACACCTTTTCTGAAAACAAAGTTACACCTTCTATGACATAACTTACATCATTTGTGAAAACAGTTACATATTTTTTGAAAATTTCCACCTTTTGTTAAAAACTTACACCCATTCTGAGAAGTTACTTCTGCTGTGAAATACCTTTTATTATGACTTATACCTTTTCTAAAAACAAAAGTTACACATTTTGTGACATAACTTACATCTTTTGTGAAAACAGTTACATGGTTTTTTGAAAATTTACACTTTTTTATGAAAATATATTTTCATAAAGTTTACACCTTTTGTAAAAAACTTACATTTTTTCTGAAAGTGTACATCTTTTGGGGAAAATATTTACACCTTTTCAGAAATGGTGTAAGTACTTCCACTGAAAGGTTTAAACTTTCAGACAAGGTGTAAGGATTCACAAAAGGTATAAATTTTATAAAACCAAATTTTCCATAAAAGGTGTAAATTTTCAAATAACGTGTAAATGTTTTCACAAAATATGCAAGTAATGTCACAGAAGGTATAAATTTTGTTTTAAGAAAATGTGTGACTTCCAATAGAAGGTGTAAATTTTATGGAAAATATTAACTCACAAATGAAGTAACTTTTCAGAAAAAAAGGTGTAAGTATTTGCACCAAAAGGTGTAAACTTTTAGAAAAGGTGCATGTTTTTAGCAAAAGGTGTAAATTTTATGAAAAAATTTATTTCACAAAAGATGTAACTTTTCAAAAAAGGTTTATGTTTTTCACAGAAGGTGTAAATGATTTCAAAAATAGTCTAAGTCTTCGATTCACAAAATGTGTAAATTTTATGCAAAGTTTATTTCACAAAAGAAGTAACTTTTCAGAGAAGGTGTAATTATTTTCAGCAAAAGGTGTAAGATTTAAGAAAATGTATAAGTTAGAACAAAAGATGTTTATTTTTGGAAAGAAAGTATTTCATAGAAGGTGTAATTTTTGAGAAATGGTGTAAGTTTTTCCACAAAAGATGTAAGTAAATTGGCAAAAGGTGTAAGATTCGTTTTCAGAAAATGTGTAAGTTCGAACAAAAAGTGTAAATTTTTGGAATAAAAATATTTTACAAAAGGTATAACTTTTGAGGAATGGTGTAAGTAATTTCGCTACAACATATAAGTTTTCAGAAAAGGTGAATGTTTTAAAAATGTGTAAATTGTATGAAATTTTTTTTTTCACAAAAGGTGTAAATTTTCTGAAAAGGTATATGTTTTTTCACAAAAGGTGTAAGTCACTTCACAAAACGTGTAATTCAAGTTTTCACGAAAGGCGTATGTTTTTCCACAAAAGCTTTAAAGGGACATCAGAAAATGTGCAAGTTTTGTTTTTACAAAAAGTGTAAGTTTCAAGATGTAACTTTTATGAACAAAATTAATTTATAAATGATGTAACTTTTCATAAAAAGGTGTAAGTTGTCCGAAAAAGTATAAAATTTTCAAAAATGCCGTAAGTGTTCAGAAAAGGTGTAAGTTCCCTTGGCCCATCCGTCTCTCTTCCATCTTGGACCCTCTCTCTCTGTTTGTCTTTCTCTCTCCCCGTCTCTTCGTTGTTCCATTTCCCTGTAGCTGTAGGGTTTTACAGAGAAAAATATTTGAGGGAAAAAATCATATTGAAAGAACAAAACTTATTTACTGAGTTTGGCGAACATCAATCATTTAAGTTCTTGGGAAGGCTAGCCATGGAAGTGGATGCATAAATTCTTTTTTGAAGTTGATTTTTGTCACTGGAGCACAACCGCAAGGGTTAATCGAGCACCACCGTCGGTTTGTCTGCTCCGGTTGGTATTTCCTTTATTTCGTGCTCTCTTTCTCTGTCTCCTTGTTTGTCTTCTTTCATTCGCATATACCTTCACACCCAACTCGAAATTGACCCAATAGGAACTGTTCTGTCACGACCCAAACCCGCCCCTATGGGTTTAGCACTGTAACCGGCCAGTAATCCGAGATTACCGAAGGCTTGCTTAGCAGTAATACAGTAAAACAGAGTACAGGGACTGGCGGAAGCCAAAACAACAATTTAAACAATGTCCAATGAGCTGTGACAGTCTGTATGCAAAAAGACTTTTCATACATATATGCAATCTGTGCAAAATAGTATGTACAACATTTACAATCATTCAGGACAGGGACTTAATCCCTGTTAAAACAGTACAATAACAGTCTATACAGTATTACAAAACAGATACAGAGACAGACGGGGGAAATTAAAACACCCCTACGCCATAGCTTGGCAGGCTCGGAACCTCGCAGTGAGGCACATAGGTTGGCTTGACAAAACTGGAGTTTACCCCGACGCTTCTAGCAACGGTCCGGTGCCTGTACACCTACATATATATATAAGCAGTGAGCTAAAGCCCAGTGAATAACATAATGCGTAAAGAGGTTAAGAATGAATGTCCTTACAGTAATGAAAACAGTTCATTAAATCGGTATTTCAGTCATTTAGTCATAACAGTCATATGTGGTACATCCATTAGCATAGCAGTACAGTAAACAGTAGGTCTTAAAAGACCGAACAGTCAATGATGGCCATCATAACAGTAAACAGAAGTTCCAAGATAGGAATTGACAGAGATCTTTGTAACAGTAACAGTAACAGTAGTTGCTAAGGATGCCACAATACAGTTCAGAATAGAGGACATACATTCGTTCAGTTAACAGTAACAATTCAGAAAGCAGTACAGTTTAACCATTCAGAAGATATTCATATTTGAACATATCTTTACACAGTTGTTACTCACAGAGTTCTGGGCTACAGTTAAGCTAGAGCACGTCCTCAGATGCCAACCCTACACAGTTTACAGGATGAACACACATTAAGTTCACATTCGGGAATCAGGACTTAGTCCCTACTTAGACTTGGTGCGGTTCTACATCTATATCCTCTTTAAGATGCCTTAAACATGCCCTAGGAATGCCTAGGATGAAAAGAGGATGCAAAGATGCACTTTAAAAGCATTTTCAGAATTTTCAGAAAAATAGGGTCCCGCTCAAGCGTGTCTTTCCCCGCTGGAGCGGAAATGCAGACAAAGGTCCCCGGCTCGAGCGTCACTTCCTGCGCTCGAGCGTAATGCAAAGCATGACAAAAGTACTGGATGTGTGAAAATCACGCTCGATTGGGTGCTCGACACCCGCTCGAGCGTAAGACACAATGTCCCGCTCGAGCGTAAATTACCCCGTTCGAGCGGACTGTAAAACACAACAAAATGCTAGGAGCACGATTTTCACGCTCGAGCGCCAGTAACCCGCTCAAGCGTGAGTTCAAAATCTGGAATTTCCAGATTTGAACCTCAAGCTCAAATTCAACTTCAAATGTATCAAATTCGATCCTCTTGGGCTAATTTTCTGGAAAACACTTGTAAACTCATAGTATAACATGTTTCAAAGCTCAATTTAAGAAATCAAAGCCCAAGGCTAGCTCAATTAAACTCAACTTCAAACCAATTTTCATGAATATGACATCAATTGAACATGCATGCATTTAACTAGCTTCCAAGCTTCAAAACATGCTCTAATGAGCCAATTCTTTCAAAAACAAGATGAAATCATGGACTTAAACATAAATATGAGCATGCATGTAACAATCTTCCACGAAAACAACTTAAAACTCATCAATATAGGCATGCATGCATGATATATGCTATAATTCAACATTAAGAGACCAATTCTTGACTTAGCTCCTTAAACTACCATGATCCATGCTAGATACAACTGAAATGCACAATTAAAAGGGTGGTTCTCTACCTTATGTCTTCAAATTCAAAAGGGAAGCTCACATAAGCAAAACCTCATCAATTTCTTCAAGTTTCCAAGCAATTCAAGATGAATTCACTCTAACTCCCTATTCCCTCTCTCTAGTCGGCTATACACTCAAGAAATGGCTGATGAAATGTACCAAAGAGATGCAAGCAAATCTCAATATGTCCTATGTAGTGGGCCACTAGTGTGGCAAAGTTGTAAATAATGCAACTCTTGCAATGAGCTTATTTAATCTAATTTAATCACACTAAATCACATTTTGGATAAATATGCCATAAAATCACATAAATTATGATTAACACAAAACATCAATCAATTTCGGATTCGGCCGTCGATAAGGCCTTCAATTTGCAGTTTAAAGCATACAACATAAACAGATGATTTTAACAGTCAACAGGTAGGTATGCATTTAAACTAGCGTATTCAATCAGTCAGTTCAGTATTTCAATCAATTCAATTACTAATCATGTTCAGTCTCAGTTTAGCAGTGATCAGTAGCATTATCAGTGATCAGTGATAAGGGTTATTACATGTTCTGTACTCTATTTTGGTATTTTGTGCTATTCGAATAGGAACTCTTCCCTCTGCTACCCGAAATCAACCCAATAGGAACTGTTCTGTACTCGATTTTTGTAAACATAGGTATCATAGTAGTTAGCAACAAGCATAAAAGGTGTTCTACATTTACATGGCCAACTTGTTAGGTTATATATAACCAAAGAAGACTTAAAAAAAATTTGTGTAATGTTGGCACGGGAAAAACAAATTTTTTTTTAGAGTACCCAAAAAAGCAAAAATAAGAAACTCGATAAACAAACAATGACTAATCTTGATTCTGCAACGGCTAGCACACTCGGTTGAATTTTGCTTTCAATTTTGTAGTACTCGGTGATTTTATATTGCCGGAACTTATGTTTAGAAACAATCTGCGTTATGCGGACTCTTCAAAATAGATCAAATACCTGTGTCGGACACCTGAGAGTCAGACAAGGGTATGGGATATGTGTCGGATACTTTTCAACATATACTTCTTATATAATTGTATATAACACAATTATTATATGTGCAAATTATTGTCAAATTACTATAAATGTCATTTTGACACTGTAAGTTACATATAGTACCATTTTATGTCACATATTAGATTAAAAAAATGATATTTTTTCCCCAGACCGCGTACCGTTGAATGTAAGATTTAATGAGTTGGACCTGTACATACATACGTGCACCTGGCACCCGTACCTGAGTCCGTGTAACACAAGAAACAACTGTTTGTTTCAGTGCTGAAGTTCATGCATAGTTGACGGTATTGAACTTAAAACATAGGAAAGCCAATTGAAAGAGTTGAAATGAGGATGACGATTTTCAAATTTTGTAGAGAGCTATTCGTTCCCCACACCCAATTCTTTTCCCTGAGTCGAACCCTTCACTTTCATGGCTAGCCTTACCAACAACTTAAGCGACTGGAGACGATGGCTGAAAACCAATACCTTCTCCCCACCTGATTCGGACAAGCCTAACAGATTAAGGAAGAAGTTTTCCTTCAGTCCTTCTCTAATATCCAACTTTTCTAAGATGTGGTTCATTCGAACATCGTCAATGCCCTCTCTTTCTGTGGTTGACGTGTCTGTAGGTGAACTCTTTAGGAGAGATCTCAACTGTGCGTGCACATAGATAGTGTGCTCCCATCCCAGGTGATGTTGAACTTCTTAACTAAGTTGTTCAGTTCTTCAACTTCAGGAACTGTTGTAGGGCTGAGGTGAAGAAATGCAGAAAAGTCAACAAGCCCAGGCAATTCATGAAGAAAATCTCATTCGTAGAAATGGACAGCCTTGCCTGTTATTGCACGCAACTCTTGAATGACGGTTACCTTTCTCTTGAAATTATCATCTTTCTGTTGAATAGCAGTTACATTTGAAGAGAAAGGTAGCTATCATTCAGGAGTTGCGGGCTATCTGGACTTTATTGAGCGAGTTCATGAAATGCGTACTTTCATTTGTGGGAGTATGACCTTCGTCCAGAATGAGAATGGATGGGTACGTTAGTAATATTTGTTGGCAGGCAGTGGCAGTCTTGCTTGTTTCATTGTCACATACAATTGAAGAAACTTGCTTGTACGCCTGGAAAAGTATTCTTCTCTGATCTGCCCACTGTCTGAGCACCCGAAGGTAATGGAGCATGGGCCAGGATGCAGCCACCTCGATTCTCTGCAACCAAGTTGCTCAGTAGGAAATTGAAGCCCTCAACTTGATGGGGTTTCATCTGGTTTTTGTGCCTGGGATGAGCACCAATTTCAGTGACAGCAGAATCCTGTCCAAATTGTTTAACCCCGTCATGAAATAGTTCAGTTGCTTCCTTGTCCTTTGTAGTCGGGCCTTCATAAAAGTATGTGCGTGTAGTCCTTCAGCCCTAAATGAAAAACAAAATGTAGTCCTTTCTCTTCAATTTTTGGGAAATTATGCATTTGTTGCTTATACACATAATTATTTCAATTGTAAGCTGTGTGAACTAAATGCAAAATTTTGATGTGTGTCCTTTCTTTTGTCCGTTTCAAAATCTGTATATGTGTTGGGAAATTCTGCGTTTTGTTGTCTGTGTTTACGCAAAATTTTCAGGTTAACAGCCACATGTTGCAGCCGTTTGTTTGTGTTCTTGTAAATATTGATTGGAATACTTTGCAGGAATTGTCATCATTGCATCTGATAGATATTGGTCACCTCGCACCAACAATGTTAGTTTTCTCCTTCAAGACTTGCTACCAGTTGGTTTCGTACATATGTTTGTAAACAAACGAAATCCATCACCAAGGAATACGCTGAATTTTTTTTTGGGATCAATTCTTACAACAGCCCATGTACTTTTGTGTTTGTGTTATTTGTTTTGCACAAATTTTGAATGGCCTCACTTTGCATCATCAATTGTGAACTTTTGTTTCAATTACGTCCATTTGATTACAACTCTTCACTATTTTCTATCAGAAAATATGCATATACGTGGCAACTGTACTTTTTGTTGTAGTCAACTTATAACTTTACTGACTTACATAATCTCAATCAATTGAGATTACAATATTTGTTATAAAAATCACAAACGACATTAGCAATTGACAAAATGTCCAGGAAATTTAAAATGGAGTGTCAGAATTGAGGGAGTTTAAAGTGCATCGATTCAAATTAGACAACGAACAAAATATGTACACCACCCTGTAATTTTCCCTTCAATCTAATTTGTATGATTTGCCCTTTCATAAAGGGGAAGGAAAAGATTGAAGACAATTGCCGAACAACATATCCAAATGTCTGACACTATCGCTGGCTCTTGTCAAAAGCAGCCAGTTGCACCATTCATTTGTTACAGGTACTAGTTGTTCATTTTGACAATCTGGAATTACATTTTTTTGTAGTGAAACTACGCGCCTTGTCGAAGTTTAGTTTGTGATGTTTGAAATTGGTTTCATTCCGCATGTCTGAAAATGTTTAAATCGGTGTCGATTAAATCCCGAATGTACGAAAGGTGTGTTATGCGGATTTCGGGGCCAGCTTGACATAAATACTTGCATATATATATATATATATATGTATTCATATTTAAGATTTAGTGATGATAAGCTTCACGATGCTTGCATGCAGCCAGCAACAATTGAAGGAAATGCAAGGGCCAGATAACACTCAACGAAAAATGGTGAGTGTCGAAAATCTGTATTCTCAATATACACTATGATGGAAACACATGGCTGGGTTGCTATCCACACGTTGTATTGAATGGTCGTAGTGGGCTTGTGATTGTTTCACGTTTGTAGGATTGTAGCATGTAATAATGTCCACCGTCCTATTGTTTATAAATTTCAATTCGTTGTAAAAGTCCAGCTACGTTTTGTCGCTGACTTTTTCCTGCAACTGTTATTTGTATTTGTAATCTTATTTAATTACCAACAATGCACGCGGATTGCGTTGGCATAAAGGTAGTTATAGTTATTTTGGACTCATAGTTGTTACTTGTCTTGTACGTCTATCACTTTCGTGGTTAAAGAGTAGAGAGGAGCTTGGGGAAAGGTGGAAGGCACTCCCCTCTGATGAGAAAAAGGGTTTGCGGAAATGGCTAAGGCGAGCACGAGGAACACGCCAAAGTAGTACCATGTGCACCGAAGTCTGAAAAGGTCATTACGTACTTCATGTTTTCATAAATGCATTTGGCTAGGTCCTGCTTTGCTGACATTGTTGGTTGTATTTTTGTATTAATTTAAGGGTAAAAAATGTGCAGGGTAAAAGGCAACTCCGCATATCATTGAAGTCAATTATTGAGCTAGTTAATCGGTTCAACGAAGCACAAAAGCAGGCAGTCATTGACATTGGGTTTGCTGGCCTCTTGGGGATGAAGTGTACACGTATAGATCACGACTTGTGCGCATGGTTGGTACAGAACTTCGATCTTGATAGTAGTTCATTGAATGTTCATGGTCGTCAACTCAGGCTCACCTGTAAGGCAGTTAATGTTTTATTGGGAATATGGTGTGAAGGCGATGACGTGCAGTTGGCTGGGTCATTAGAAGCATATCCCAATATCTACGATAAGGTTGGAGTTGTTAACGGAGTCATTCCTTTGAACAAGTTGAGACTTTATCTAACCGAGACTGATAGTGCGGAGGACAAGTTTCGGAGGAAATTTGCACTGTACGTCTTGGGGGCCATGTTGTGTCGCCTTGAAGCCATCGTTCATTCATGCCGTGAAGGACGTGAATGGTATGCGAGCTTGTAATTGGGCAAAGTTGACATTGCAATTCCTTCACAACTGTGTTCGCAAGTATAAGAGTAAAGGTCATCGTGGTGCAACTAGATGTGTTTTCCTGCTAATGGTATGCCAATAACTCGATTGTTTTTTCCATTCCCCCGTTCATATGTTTCATGCATTATTCTGTCATGGTTCAACAAATTGGCCTTGATTGGGACATACAATGTTACCTGCTTTGTGAGTACGACAAATAACACTCTTCCTAACCAAGTATGGTACTCGCAGAAATATATTTTCTGCGACTACCATCATGAATTTAAGAACAAAGAGTACAGGGCAAAACGTATGACGGACCTCAATGGAGGAACCAATTTGCCTACGTTACGATGAGGGGAACATAATTGATTAATCTTCATCGGTTTGGAATAATCAATCAGACACAGAATGACACAGGAAATATTATACACATTTGTAGGCAGAGTTGAAGAAAATATACAAAAGAAACCTTAATAGGACCATTACCAAACCAAACGTATGATTCTGGGAAAGGTCTTTTGGGTTGCAGCCAATTCATATACAAACATGTACATAACTTTTTTTTTCTGGTTTCATCAATAAAGTCCTTGGTTTGCTGTACATTTTTTTCCCCAAAAAACATTGCATGATATTGGCCATAAAGTTGACAGCATCGTAAACAAATCGGTATTCTATGTAGTTCGGCTACAAAATTGAGAAGAATGAATGTCATTGTTACTGAATATAGTTGATTTTGTGGGAAGAATAAATTAATTATGGTGTGCCCCCTTAATGTCCACAGCTATTGTACCTTGATTGTGTTTCCGAGCTCGACAAGTACGTTGGCTACAACGCGGTCCATGCCTCGGCTTCATGATTGGGGTGATACCCAAATACGGGAGACCTGCGTCGTATCAAAAGGAAGCAAAATTTCCCAACAATTGCGGTAAGCACTCCAACCACTGTGCACATTTCACACCATTGACCCACTTGTCTTCAACATACAATGTCAGACTTCATTTATGCGTTTCTATGACTAGGTGGTGTTTAATTACAGTAACGACGAAAGCGATGCCGACGATGCTGACATGGATGCATGTCGTGTCGAGAACCAACAAAATGGACAGTACAATGAAGTCCGTATGAGCAATTTAGAGTCTGACATTCACGAACTGAAAGAAATGATGAAGCAAGTTCTCCACAACCAAACAGATTTAATGGAGATGTTGCGACATTTCCAAGGCAAGCAAGTTGTTAACAATGACAAGGTAATCTATCCAATCATTACGCAATTTTGACACAGTTGAGCCACATCATTTGAAGATGATTTATAAGACTAAGTTCACGAATGTGTTTGTATGATTAGGTGGAAGGCAATGATGTGTGTATCATTAACCTCTCCTCCAATGTTACTGAACTGAAGGAAATACTAAAGCAACTGCTTCAACGTTTCAGTTTGGGCTGCAACGAACTGTTTGCTGAACAAACCAATTTAGGTGAACTGAAGCAAATGCTATACCACCTCATCGAAGGTATATTCTCTAGACCACAACCGGCAGGCGTGGACAAACAGGGTGTGGACCTTGCTGTTGGAGTCGAGGCACATGACGATGGCGTGGTCAAACCATCTGACGAAGTTAACCTAATAGAGTGTAATATTTCAGATGTACAAGGGGTAGATCACCAACAACAGAATTTGAAAGGAACCTTGGCAAGGGACAAAAGTCATTTCCATGATGGGCACAAGCTGAACATCGAAGAAGGTGGGGAGTACTAGAAGAAGAGAGGCCTTTAGTCGGGGGAAACATACGAAACTGAAGATAAATACACTCCTGACCTTCAGTCAGTGGGCGTCAAGAATGTGGCGTGCGATGTGCATACTTCTCCTACTAAGCTTTGCCAACCATTGGGAGCAACTGGAATCGTTAGAGGAAGTGCAAAGGGAAGAGGAAGAGGAAGAGGAAAAAGAAAAGGAAAAGGAAAAGGAAAAATGCACGGAAGTGGAGTTCAAGCCACTGAGGTCGGGGATATGCAATTGTGCATCGATAGAAAAACAAATAGTGGAGTTGACGACATCAGTTCACCTGTGGATGTTGATGGTGTGAATAAGGTGAACAAGGTACAAATGCTGCCTTTAATGCCCCATAAGTTTTGAATACCCAATTCATGCCCACATCAATAATGTGAATCACTAATTTTACAATCATTTGTGTTGTATTGTACTAGTTGTCAAACAATTGCATGTTTGCAGTTATGACTGCTGGCATATTTTGTACACATTTCTAACAAACTCCGCACCAAACATCACAAGTTGGGAAAACTCTGAGGTTCACAGTTTATACATCATTCACGTTCTTTTTTATGACTACCGACCTTGTAATGTAAGCTTCAATTTTTTTTTATGAAATGTGTAGTGTTAGTTGGCTATTTATTTTTGTAGGACTCGTTGAGGATGTTGGACAGCGAAGGGTTGTTATCGACGGAGGAACAAAAACTTCTGACTATATATTTGACGATAGCAAAAATGAAATGTATGTTTCATTAGTACTTGCAAATTTTAAATGACAGTCCACTGTGAAATAACTATCGTTCTAAGGATCATGATTGCTTGTAGGGACATTGTTGTTTCTATGAATCTTCATGGACGGGCATGTGAAGTTGGCACCCGACGTGACATGCGCATGCTCAAACCAGGGTCGTGGCTATCCGACACTTAAGTGTTGGCTGCGCACATATGAATCTGCGTTTTTTAGTACCCCTGAACTTAGAAACCTTTCTAATCAAACTTGCCTTGTGTCTTACATACAATGTTCTAGCCAATCAACTTGGTGGGGTGCAATTGACTAATCGACAGAGGGATATTTACACAATGACGGGAGGCATACTGATTGGTTCTTTCCCGTATATCTATCGGTAAGTAAGTGTTTAAAGCTACATTGTGTTTTGTGTATGACATATTGTAATAACCCTCGTTACTGATCACTGATTAATGCCGATTACTGCTAAGTTAATACCGAATATGGAAAGTAAATGAACTGACTAACTTACTGAACTGACCGATTGAAATCTGAAACTGAATCGTTTAACTGTATCTGTTTAATTGCCTGTATCTGTTTGAATTGTAATTCTATCTGTTTGACTGTATGATTATCTGTTCAATTTCTATGTTCAAACTGTCAATTGAAGGCCTTATCGGCGGCCGAATCCAAAATTGATTGATGTTCCATGATTAGTAGAATTTATGTGATTTTTGTGTGTTTAATCAAAATGTGATTTGGTACGATTAAATCGGATTAAAATAAGCTAAATTACATGAGTTCGACTTATTTACAATCGCCACTTGTGGCCCACTACCTCACACATATTGGAGCATTGTACTACACTTGGTCAAACATTTCATCAGCCCATTTGTTGCCTCACCACCGAATTAGAGAGAGAGAGGAAGGGAGAGACTTGAGTTCATTTTGTGTTTTGCTAGGAATTTAGAAGATTAGAGGAGTTTTTCTTGTTGAGCTTCTACACTTGTAATTGTGGACCTAGGTAAGGATTTCACCTTCTCATTGTTGTGTTTAAGCTTGTTCAGCATGGTTTTGAGCAAAGTTGAAGTCTAGAGCCAATCTATGGCTCAAAATGTTGAATTAGAACTCATTTCATGCATGCATGTGTGTATTGATGAATTTTGAGTTGATTTCATGGCAAATAGTCACATGCATGTTCATAATTAAGTTTAAGTCCATGTTTTTAACTTGTTTTGAGAAGAATGAGCTCATTAGAGCATGTTTTGAAGTTTTGAAATGATTTAAATTCATGCATGTCATGATATAGCATGTTCATGAAAAATTGGGTTTGAAAATGGACTTAATTGAAACACCCTTGGGCTTTGATTTATCAAATCGATCTTTGAAACATGTAATATTAGGTGTTTACAAGTGTTTTCCAAGTTTTTAGCCCAAGAGGATAAAAAATTTGGCTTTTAAACTTGATTTTGAGCATAGGACTCAAATTTGGAATTTCCAGATTTTGAGCCTACGCTCGAGCAAGGAAGTCCACGCTCGAGCGTACACTCTGTGATTCTGCCCTCCGCTCGAGCGAGAAAAGTTACGCTCGAGCGGGGAATGCGAGCATCCAGTACTTTGCATGTGTTCACAGTCCGCTCGAGTGAGGAAACTCACGCTCGAGCGAGGACTTGTGTCTTACGCTCGAGCGAGGGTCGAGCGTCCATCGAGCGTAAAATTGGAGCATCCAGCATTTTTACTGTAGCACACAGTCCGCTCGAGCGAAGGAATTGACGCTCGAGCGGAGCTCCTTTGTTTGCATGTCCGCTCAAGCGTAGAAGGCCACGCTCGAGCGAGACCCCTATTTTCAGCAAATTTTGTAAAGTGTTCAAAAGTGCATCTTTGCATCCTCTTTCCATCCTAGGCATTCCTAGGGCATATTTAAGGCACTTTAAAGAGGATATAGATGTAGAACCACCGAGGCAAATTAGGGATTAAGTTATTATCTTTCCCCAACTGCGAAACTTAGTGTGTGTTCAATCTGTTAACTGTATAGGGTTGGCTTCCGAGAGACGCTCTAGTTCACTGTAGCCCAGAACTCTGTGAGTAACAATTGTGTAAAGATATGTTCAAGATGATTATCTTTTGAATATTGAATTGAACTGCTTACTGAACTTATATCGATTACTGAATGAATGTATGTCCTTTATTTCTGAACTGTACTGTGGCATCCTTAGCACCTACTGTTTACTGTTACTGTTACAGAGATCTCTGTCGGTTTCCTCGTGGACCACTACTGTTTACTGACTGATGGCCATCATTACTGTTCGGTCTTTTAAGACCTACTGTTACTGTTATGCTAATGGATGTACCACATATGACTGTTTACTGTACTGAACAACTGTTATATTGATTGAAATGAACTGTTTTCATTACTGTAAGGACATTCATTCTAAACCTCTTTACGCTTTATGTTATTCACTGGGCTTTAGCTCACTGCTCATATATATATGTAGGTGTACAGGCACCGGATCAAAGCTAGAAGCGTCGGGGTAGATTCCCAGTTTTGTCAAGCCAACCAATGTGCCTCACTGCGAGGTTCCGATCCTGCCAAGCTAAGGCTTAGGGGTGTTTTAGTTTTCCCCCTCCTGCACTGTTTTGTTTACTGTATAGACTGTATAGACTGCACTGTACTGGTTACTAGGGACTTCATCCCTGTTCTGAATGTTTGTAAATGTTCTGCATACTGTTTTGTACCTATATATATATATGTGAATGTATGAAAAATCTTTTTGGCATACAGACTGTCACAGCTCATTGGACATTGTTTTATTTACTGTAGTGGCTTCCGCCATGCCCCTGTACTCTGTTATACTGTCTTACTGTTAAGTAGGCCTTCGGTAATCTCGGATTACTGGCGGTTACGGTGCTAAACCCATAGGGGCGGGTTTGGGTCGTGACAGAGTGGTATCAGAGCGATACTTAACCACGAGTTATACCGCACACACGTGTCCAAATGAGCTATAGGGGTGTCTAGAAAAGCAATTAGGGCATCGCATGAACATGAAAAGTGTGTGGTTATGACATACTAAATATGTGCTAATGTGTTGAACTGTTTAAGGATGCAACTGTTTATGTTTATACTTGTTATAACTGCTTATAGTGAAATGGATAATGCAAATGAATCTGAGTCCTCATCCACTGAGGCAAGAATGGCAAGAATGGAAAGAATAATGGAACTGATAACTACTAGACTTGAGCAACAGCAGAATCAACAGCCTCCACTTCCTCCTCCGGTATAGCCGGGACTGAATGTGAATGTGAATGATGGGGATATAATTGCTCTCACCCAGAAGTTCAGTAAAAATGAAACCGCCATCCTTTCAGGGAGGCCTTGAACCGTTAAAGGCTGAAGCTTGGGTTCTTGAGACGAAAAATTATTTGAGGTTTTCCATGTTCTGAGGCACATAAAGTGCTGCTGGCTACCTTCACTTTGCAAGAGGAAGCGAGAAGGTGGTGGATGCTTACCCGTGAGGACAACACCGTTATGACTTGGGCTCAATTCAAAGTAGCCTTCTTTGAAAAGTACTTCCCTCATGTGTCAGGGATAGGAAGGTGACTGAATTTGAACAACTGAGGCAGGGCACGATGTCCGTTGCCGAATACGAACAAAGTTTACCGGACTTGCTAGATATGTGCCACATATGGTGGATACTGAATACAAGAAGGCCAGAAGGTTTGAAGGCGGCCTGAATGTTGCAATACTGGACAAAATAAATGTTTTAAAGCTACCGACCTATGTGGGTGTTCTTGACCGAGCATTGATGGCCGAGTCAAACATTGAAGCTGTGAAACAATCTGAAACACGGCGTCTGAATGGCGTGGTAAAAGACAGAATTTCAAATTCAAGAAAGGCAAGCATAATCAATCGAACAAAAAACAGAATACGGGGTCAACAACTAGCCCCAGTCAAGGGAGTGGTTCCATCCACCTGTTCCGAATGCGGTAAGAACCATAAGGAGTGTTATAAAATCTCTGGTGCTTGTTACAGGTGTGGCAAGGTGGGCCACATGGTGAAAGATTGCCCTTCCACTGCCCCGGGCAATAGTAAAGCTGCAGGCAGCGCCGCAGCATCAACTGTAGCACCAAAGCCTAACCCCAAAGCTACCGGGAAAGAGCCGATGAGGCAGGGCCGAGTGTTTGCCCTAGTACCGGAGACGTGCAAAATACTGAAACCGTTGTGTCAGGTATCCTCTCTATTTGTGCTCAAAATGCATATGTACTGATTGATTCGGGGTCTACAC